>CM014093.1:33386516-33414016 GCA_004119915.2 Collichthys lucidus
AGGTGGCCGTGGGCCGGCTGAGGATGTCGTTTATTCCGTGAGGGGTGGCGGAGGAACACTGCTGCGGGGAGCCGAGCCCCGAGGACAGCCCCGTGGAGCTCTTGATCCCCGGGGAGGACACGGCCATGCCGCCCGGGTTGGGAGAGGTGGTGGCCGGTGAGGTAGAGGAGTTGGGGCCGCTGGAGGAGAGCGGGTAGGCCGGGTACAGCGGGGTCTTCATCTCGGTCATGCTGTGCAGAGCCGCTAGAGGAGGGGTGCTGAGGAGGAAGGCGCTCTGTCGGGACCCGTCCATCTGACCCACCGCTAACATCACAGCTCCTGTGGAGGACCCGGGACGGCTGGAGCTCGGGGCCCAGAGTCCAGAACACTACAGAACCAGAACCCGCTGCTCTCCGCAGTCAAAGCCCATCTCAGTCTGACGGAACCAAAAAAAACAAAAAATCCCAAACTTGGAAAACTGAGCCCAAAGATCCAGACAGAGGAAGAAGAGGCGCGGTGAGCCCCCCGCACACAGACCGGCCCCGCACGGCTCCAAGACTCTCTGTGTGCGGAGTTCAAGAAGTTCTGAGACCTGCTGTCCGTCAGCCAGGTCCAAACTTTGAGAGGAGGAACCGGAGCGGCTCTGCGCGGATTGGACGACCTGACCGTGACGTGTCCGCCTGGATTTAAGAAAGGCCTCCTGATTGGCTCAGCAGCTCGGCTGTGATTGGCTGGAATCCGATTTAACGTTTGATGTTTCGAAGAAGAAACGTGATGACGTGTCTACGTTTTTAGAATAAATTATTTTAACACTTTTAAAACAAAAAATATTTTTTTACAAACTGAAATAAATTTATTCCTCATTAATATTCAAATATGACGTCATGAACCTTCTGATTAATTTAATTATAAATTAATTATTAAATAAAACATTAAAAATATTTTTAGATTTATTTTATTTATAATGTGAACAAACAAAAACAAAAACAGCTGATCTGTAAAACATGTAAATTTATGATAATTCAATAAACTACTAATTAAAATAAGTTACTAATATAAATAATTAGAATAATTAAAATAAGTTACTAATATAAATAATTATAATAATTAAAATAAGTTACTAATATAAATAATTATAATAATAATTAAAATAAGTTACTAATATAAATAATTAGAATATTAATTAAAATAGTTACTAATATAAATAATTAGAATAATAATTAAAATAAGTTACTAATATAAATAATTAGAATATTAATTAAATAAGTTACTAATATAAATAATTAGAATAATAATTAAAATAGTTACATATAAATAATTAGAATAATAATTAAAATAAGTTACTATAAATAATTAGAATAATAATTAAAATAGTTACTAATATAAATAATTAAAATAATAATTAAAATAAGTTACTAATATAAATAATTAGAATAATAATTAAAATAAGTTACTAATATAAATAATTAGAATAATAATTAAAATAAGTTACTAATATAAATAATTATAATAATAATTAAAATAAGTTACTAATATAAATAATTATAATAATTAAAATAAGTTACTAATATAACTAATTAGAATAATAATTAAAATAGTTACTAATATAAATAATTATAATAACTAAAATAGTTACTAATATAAATAATTAGAATAATAATTAAAATAATTGTATCAGATGTTTTTTATCGTCAGCTACGTGCTAGCACATATGCTAGTTAGCGATAATGCTAAACAAGATCAGCTGATTCCAGTTTCCCGCCTTTTCGCTGTGACATCACATTATTCATAGACGTGTCAGCAAACTCTGAAGAGACACATACTGTTATAAAGACCAGATACTGCAGTAATAATGCAGAAATACTACAGTAAAACTACAGTAGTAATACTACAGTAATAATGCAGAAATACTACAGTAGTAATACTACAGTAATAATGCAGAAATACTACAGTAAAACTACAGTAGTAATACTACAGTAATAATGCAGAAATACTACAGTAGTAATACTACAGTAATAATGCAGAAATACTACAGTAAAACTACAGTAGTAATACTACAGTAATAATGCAGAAATACTACAGTAGTAATACTACAGTAATAATGCAGAAATACTACAGTAAAACTACAGTAGTAATACTACAGTAATAATGCAGAAATACTACAGTAATAATGCAGAAATACTACAGTAAAACTACAGTAGTAATACTACAGTAATAATGCAGAAATACTACAGTAAAACTACAGTAGTAATACTACAGTAATAATGCAGAAATACTACAGTAATAATGCAGAAATACTACAGTAAAACTACAGTAGTAATACTACAGTAATAATGCAGAAATACTACAGTAAAACTACAGTAGTAATACTACAGTAATAATGCAGAAATACTACAGTAATAATGCGGAAATACTACAGTAAAACTACAGTAGTAGTACTACAGTAATAATGCAGAAATACTACAGTAAAAGTACAGTAATAACACAATAATACTACAGTATAACTACAGTAATACTACAGTAATAATGCAGAAATACTACAGTAAAACTACAGTAATAATACTACAGTAATAATGCAGAAATACTACAGTAAAACTACAGTAATAATGCAGTAATACTACAGTAATGCAGTAATACTACAGTAATAATGCAGAAATACTACAGCAAAACTACAGTAATAATACTACAGTAAAACTACAGTAATAATGCAGAAATACTACAGTAAAACTACAGTAATAATGCAGTAATACAGTAATACTACAGTAATAATGCAGAAATACTACAGCAAAACTACAGTAATACAATAATACTACAGTAATGATGCAGTAATACTACAGTAAAATTACAGTAAAATGCAGTAATACTACAGTAATAATACATTAATACTACAGTAAAACTACAGTAATAATGCAGAAATACTACAGCAAAACTACAGTAATAATACAATAATATTACAGTAATAATACATTAATACTACAGTAATACTACAGTAATATTGCAGTAAAACTACAGTAACGATATAATACTACAGTAACAATACAATAATACTACAGTAATACTACAATAATACTACAATAATAATGTAGTAATACCTCAGTAATACAATAATACACAATAATGTAAAACAAGAACAAACAAGGATCTGAAAAATAAAAGTACAAAGACCAGATACTACAGTAATACTGAAGTAATACTAGAATAAAACTACAGTAATACTACAATAATAATAAAACAACAAAAGACAAAAAACTACAAACTCCACAATGCAACGGTGACGTCATTAAAATGTAATTACGTTAATTATGAGCTCTCACACACACACACACACACACATTTACTGATACAACGGCGCCGCCTGGTGGACACTCCGAGAATAGCACCAACTCACCTGAATACTGCAGATGAGTACTTTTACATGAAGCCGAGAATACTTGAGTACTACATGAAGCCGAGAATACTTGAGTACTACATGAAGCTGAGAATACTCGAGTACTTTTATTACATGAAGCCGAGAATACTCGAGTACTTTTATTACATGAAGCCCAGAATACTCGAGTACTTTTATTACATGAAGCCCAGAATACTCGAGTACTCTTACCGCATGAAGCCCAGAATACTCGAGTACTCTTACCGCATGAAGCCCAGAATACTCGAGTACTCTTACCGCATGAAGCCCAGAATACTCGAGTACTCTTACCGCATGAAGCCCAGAATACTCGAGTACTCTTACCGCATGAAGCCGAGAATACTCGAGTACTCTTACCGCATGAAGCCGAGAATACCCGAGTACTTTTATTACATGAAGCCCAGAATACTCGAGTACTTTTATTACATGAAGCCCAGAATACTCGAGTACTCTTACCGCATGAAGCCCAGAATACTCGAGTACTCTTACCGCATGAACCAGAATACTCGAGTACTCTTACCGCATGAAGCCCAGAATACTCGAGTACTCTTACCGCATGAAGCCCAGAATACTCGAGTACTCTTACCGCATGAAGCCCAGAATACTCGAGTACTCTTACCGCATGAAGCCCAGAATACTCGAGTACTCTTACCGCATGAAGCCCAGAATACTCGAGTACTCTTACCGCATGAAGCCCAGAATACTCGAGTACTCTTACCGCATGAAGCCCAGAATACTCGAGTACTCTTACCGCATGAAGCCGAGAATACTCGAGTACTCTTACCGCATGAAGCTGAGAATACCCGAGTACTTTTATTACATAAAGCTGAAAATACGAGTACTCTTACCGCATGAAGCCGAGAATACTCGAGTACTCTTACCGCATGAAGCCGAGAATACTCGAGTACTCTTACCGCATGAAGCCGAGAATACTCGAGTACTCTTACCGCATGAAGCCGAGAATACTCGAGTACTCTTACCGCATGAAGCCGAGAATACTCGAGTACTCTTACCGCATGAAGCCGAGAATACTCGAGTACTCTTACCGCATGAAGCTGAGAATACCCGAGTACTTTTATTACATAAAGCTGAAAATACTCGAGTACTCTTACCGCATGAAGCTGAGAATACTTGAGTACTCTTACCGCATGAAGCCGAGAATACTCGAGTACTCTTACCGCATGAAGCCGAGAATACTCGAGTACTCTTACCGCATGAAGCCGAGAATACTCGAGTACTCTTACCGCATGAAGCTGAGAATACCCGAGTACTTTTATTACATAAAGCTGAAAATACTTGAGTACTCTTACCGCATGAAGCCGAGAATACTCGAGTACTCTTACCGCATGAAGCTGAGAATACCCGAGTACTTTTATTACATAAAGCTGAAAATACTTGAGTACTCTTGCCGCATGAAGCTGAAAATACTTGAGTACTCTTGCCGCATGAAGCTGAGAATACTCGAGTACTCTTACCACATGAAGCTGAGAATACTCGAGTACTTTTATTTGTACTAAAAGCTCTGGCCGGCTGTCCAGGTGCAGCAGATCCAGGACAGAGTCAGTGAGCTCCTGTTTTAACTTTCACCATCTTTGCAAACGCTGATCGATGCAGCGTTCGTCTTCTCAAACGTTTCCTCTGCTCAGCATCTTTATTTTATTGCTGCATTATTAAAATGTTTATTAAAATGTTTTGATCTGTCACAGCAGCAGCAGCTCGTCGTAACGTCGCAGAGCTTCAGTCCGTCTGTCGTACGATGACGATTTGTTTCCAGTTTGAGATCAACCTTTTTGTTCCCGATGTCACCAAGAACAAACTGAACCACTCAAGGTTCAGTTTGTTCTTGTTACCATGGTAACTCAGCTGCAGGTGTGTCAGCATTATGTTTGTGTTGTCATGGCGGTGCATAAATAAGGAGGCGGGTCTCTGGTCTCGGTGTCACATGTTTATTGATTCACTCTCGTGCCATCAGCTTCTGCTTCTTCAGCTTCTTCTGGGAAACCTGCAACACAAACTCAGTTAGTCTGGCACTGAGGACGGCGAGCGGCCGCTCTGCAGCAGCAGCTGCTCAGATCATTAGTTTGTTTTCATGGAGAATCCAAAGGTGTCCTAAGAAGTCATCACTGCAGCTGCACCTCCTCCACCTCCTCCTCCACCTCCTCCTCCACCTCTCACCTTCTTCTTCTGGGCCACCTCCTCCTCTGGTTTGGGGACGATCTGCTCCTTCTCAGTGAGGATCATCTCGATGTGGCACGGGGAGCTCATGTAGGGGTTGATGCGGCCGTGGGCGCGGTACGTGCGCCTCCTCATCTTGGGAGCTTTGTTCACCTGGATGTGCTCGATGACCAGAGAGTCCACGTCCAGACCCTGAAGGGACCAGGACCAGGACACGGGTCAGTCTGAGCAGTACGGCTGTGTCCAACATTAAAGTTCTCGTGACAAAGTCGACATTCAGATTCTCTACAAACACGTCACACTTCAAATGTTCTTAAACTTAGATCAGACTCAGTCTGATGAACATGAACTCATTCACCTTCATGTTTCTTTAGTAAAAATAAACCATGGTCACATGACCTCGCCTCCCCGGGTCACATGACCTCGCCTCCCCGGGTCACATGACCTCGCCTCCCCGGGTCACATGACCTCGTCTCGTGTCCTCACCTTCAGCTCGGCGTTGCTCTCGGCGTTCTTCAGCATGTGCAGCAGGAACTCTGCACTCTTCTTAGGCCAACGGCCCTGAGTCCATCCAAACTGCTTAGCCTGCACACACACAGTGAGACACACACACACACACACAGTGAGACACACACACACACAGTGAGACACACACACACAGTGAGACACACACACACAGTGAGACACACACACACACAGTGAGACACACACACACACAGTGAGACACACACACACAGTGAGACACACACACACAGTGAGACACACACACACACAGTGAGACACACACACACACAGTGAGACACAACACACACAGTGAGACACACACACACACAGTGAGACCACACACACACAGTGAGACACACACACACACAGTGAGACACACACACACAGTGAGACACACACACACAGTGAGACACACACACACACAGTGAGACACACACACACACAGTGAGACACACACACACACAGTGAGACACACACACACAGTGAGACACACACACACACAGTGAGACACACACACACACAGTGAGACACACACACACACACAGTGAGACACACACACACACAGTGAGACACACACACACACACAGTGAGACACACACACACACAGTGAGACACACACACACACACAGTGAGACACACACACACACACAGTGAGACACACACACACACAGTGAGACACACACACACAGTGAGACACACACACAGTGAGACACACACACACAGTGAGACACACAGTGAGAGACACACAGTGAGAGACACACAGTGAGAGACACACAGTGAGAGACACACAGTGAGACACACAGAGACAGTGTGTCCGTCCCCGCTCTGCTCAGACTAACGTGTTGTTTTCATGGTGAATCCAAAGGTGTCCTAAGATGTCATCATGGCAGAGACACAGACAGACACAGACAGACAGAGACACAGACAGACAGAGACACAGACAGACAGAGACACAGACAGACAGAGACACAGACAGACAGACAGAGACAGACACAGACAGACAGAGACACAGACAGACACAGACAGACAGAGACACAGACAGACAGAGACACAGACAGACAGAGACACAGACAGACAGAGACACAGACAGACACAGACAGACAGAGACACAGACAGACACAGACACAGACAGACAGAGACACAGACAGACAGAGACACAGACAGACAGAGACACAGACAGACACAGACAGACAGAGACACAGACAGACACAGACAGACAGAGACACAGACAGACAGAGACACAGACAGACAGAGACACAGACAGACAGAGACACAGACAGACAGAGACACAGACAGACACAGACAGAGACACAGACAGACAGAGACACAGACAGACAGAGACACAGACAGACAGAGACACAGACAGACAGAGACAGAGAGAGACACAGACAGACAGCTGACCTGTGCGCAGCGTCCCACTCCTCCGTTGTAGCGTCTGAAGGGGACACACTGGTGCTTGACGACCACGTCCCTCAGGTACTTGTTGGCCTTGCGGATGTGCATGCCTTTGATGGCCTGGGCCGTCTCACGGGTGTTCTGGTGAAGAAAACAAGCGTCCAAACATCAGTTGGTCACCATGGCAACAGACAGACACCGAGGACGACAACCTGACCACTTCCTGTGTGAGCCGATCCAGACTCACCTGAGAGTCTCTGACTCCGTCTACCTGCAGACAGGTGAGACTCACAGCAGTCTGCAGTCCTCAAACAGACCATGTGACACACCTGTCCTCCCCCCACACCTGTCCCCCCACCCGTCCCTCACTGATCCTTCTCAGCTGCTGACTAACTTAAACTCTACCAGACGTTCAAACTCTGAGACCATCAGCATCAATCCTGACATGACAGGAAGCCAGACAGCATGCTGGATTTTCAAAATAAAACACCGTGCAAACAAAGACGAGAAACAAATAAAGTAACAGACACGTGTAACAGAGCAGGACAACGAGCTAACCTGACAAACAGAGAGTGTGTGTGTGTTACCTTGAAGTGCACCCGCAGGTTGGAGCCCCTCGACTTGCATGCTGAAAGACACAGAGACAGAGTCAGTCACAGAGAGACAGAGAGACAGAGTCAGTCACAGACAGACAGAGTCAGTCACAGACAGACAGACAGAGTCAGTCACAGACAGAGTCAGTCACAGACAGACAGAGTCAGTCACAGACAGACAGACAGTCAGTCACAGACAGACAGACAGTCAGTCACAGACAGACAGTCAGTCACAGACAGACAGACAGACAGACAGTCAGTCACAGACAGTCACAGACACACAGAGCTCCATCACACTGAGGGTGGAGCTGACGGAGCGGCTCAGATCTTCATCAGGTTGTTTTCATGTTTAATCCAAAGGTGTCCTAAGAAGTCATCACAGCCGCCACACACACACACACACACACACACACACACACACACAGAGACACACACACACACACACACAGAGACACACACGTACTCACACTTGGTCGGGTTCTCCGGGTCGAGAGAGTAGCGGACCATCTTCAGAAATCTGCACAGACAATAATTAAATATTTAAATTCATTTAAATTAATAAACACACCTCACGAGTTAGCCACGTTAGCTTCAGTTAGCTCTGACAGACGCCACTGACGGTAACAAACGTTACTGACGGTAACATCACGGACAGGTCACGTGGATAAACGGACGTTGTGCCCGTTAATCCGTTACATTCCGTCATTCTGTCCCGGTTCGTCGGTAACACGGAGCCAACATGGCGGCATGAACGTGAGAGCCCGCAGAGCCGGCGGCCTTTGACACGTCAAACTACCCGGTACCGAACAAATATCACGGACACACCGCGCGGGGGGATGAAGGTGGTTATAACAGACAGAAATGAGAATGTTTGCCGGCGGGATGGCGCAGATTAACGTCAGATTCAAACAGATGCGGACTCCACAGCGGAGGAACCGGCTCCTACCTGCGAGGCCGCGGCGGGAAGAGGAAGAGCGGGGGCGCGCGAGGCTTCTTCTGCGTCTGCGCGAGGCTTCTTCTGCGTCTGCGCGAGGCTTCTTCTGCGTCTGCTCAGAATCCCTGCCCCCTGCTGGACGGGAGGGGAGGGGCCGAGCGGGAAGAAGATTATATTATTATATGAATGATATTTACTAATTATTCTGATGATTTAATCATTTATGGCCGCTCATTACAACCTGTGTGTTTAAAATACATTCATAATTTATTATATTTTATTATAATGTTAGCCGTTAGCTACATTAGCACTAGCTCCCATAGACTAGCTGGATCCTCAGTGTTAGCTTAGCTTTAGCTTCTTCTTCTTTGCTGTCTAACCGCAGTCTGCATCCTTATTGCTGCACACAGCGCCCTCTGCTGGACTGTACTGCTCCCTTTTCTTTTTCTAATTATTGTAATTAACCAGTTTAAAGCAAACTCATCATGATTCTGCTCCTCTACACCTCCTCATTAACTCCTCACTGCTCCTCTACATCTCCTCATTAACTCCTCACTGCTCCTCTACATCTCCTCATTAACTCCTCACTGCTCCTCTACATCTCCTCATTAACTCCTCACTGCTCCTCTACATCTCCATGACAACAGTCACATGCTGCACGTCTCCACAGCTACACCCAGCAGCTGATGTTTACCTCACACACTGAGTGTGTTCTTCAGTTTAGTGTGCTCTGCTGCCTCCACCACACCCCCTCTGCTGCTACACCTTTACTTCACCTCCACCACACCCCCTCTGCTGCTACACCTTTACTTCACCTCCACCACACCCCTCTGCTGCTACACCTTTACTTCACCTCCACCACACCGCCTCTGCTGCTACACCTTTACTTCACCTCCACCACACCGCCTCTGCTGCTACACCTTTACTTCACCTCCACCACACCCCTATGCTGCTACACCTTTACTTCACCTCCACCACACCGCCTCTGCTGCTACACCTTTACTTCACCTCCACCACACCCCCTCTGCTGCTACACCTTTACTTCACCTCCACCACACCCCCTCTGCTGCTACACCTTTACTTCACCTCCACCACACCCCCTCTCTGCTACACCTTTACTTCACCTCCACCACACCCCCTCTGCTGCTACACCTTTACTTCACCTCCACCACACCGCCTCTGCTGCTACACCTTTACTTCACCTCCACCACACCCCCTCTGCTGCTACACCTTTACTTCACCTCCACCACACCCCCTCTGCTGCTACACCTTTACTTCACCTCCACCACACCCCCTCTGCTGCACACCTTTACTTCACCTCCACCACACCCCCTCTGCTGCTACACCTTTACTTCACCTCCACCACACCCCCTCTGCTGCACTTTACTTCACCTCCACCACACCGCCTCTGCTGCTACACCTTTACTTCACCTCCACCACACCCCCTCTGCTGCTACACCTTTACTTCACCTCCACCACACCCCCTCTGCTGCTACATCTTTACTTCACCTCCTCCACACCGCCTCTGCTGCTACACCTTTACTTCACCTCCACCACACCCCCTCTGCTGCTACACCTTTACTTCACCTCCACCACACCCCCTTGCTGCTACATCTTTACTTCACCTCCTCACACACCGCCTCTGCTGCTACACCTTTACTTCACCTCCACCACACCCCTCTGCTGCTACACCTTTACTTCACCTCCACCACACCCCCTCTGCTGCTACACCTTTACTTCACCTCCACCACACCCCCTCTGCTGCTACACCTTTACTTCACCTCCACCACACCGCCTCTGCTGCTACACCTTTACTTCACCTCCACCACACCGCCTCTGCTGCTACACCTTTACTTCACCTCCACCACACCGCCTCTGCTGCTACACCTTTACTTCACCTCCACCACACCCCCTCTGCTGCTACATCTTTACTTCACCTCCTCCACACCGCCTCTGCTGCTACACCTTTACTTCACCTCCACCACACCCCCTCTGCTGCTACACCTTTACTTCACCTCCACCACACCGCCTCTGCTGCTACACCTTTACTTCACCTCCACCACACCGCCTCTGCTGCTACACCTTTACTTCACCTCCACCACACCGCCTCTGCTGCTACACCTTTACTTCACCTCCACCACACCCCCTCTGCTGCTACACCTTTACTTCACCTCCACCACACCACCTCTGCTGCTACACCTTTACTTCACCTCCACCACACCGCCTCTGCTGCTACACCTTTACTTCACCTCCACACACACCGCCTCTGCTACACCTTTACTTCACCTCCACCACACCACCTCTGCTGCTACACCTTTACTTCACCTCCACCACACCACCTCTGCTGCTACACCTTTACTTCACCTCCACCACACCGCCTCTGCTGCTACACCTTTACTTCACCTCCACCACACCGCCTCTGCTGCTACACCTTTACTTCACCTCCACCACACCCCCTCTGCTGCTACACCTTTACTTCACCTCCTCCCCCTTTCCTGGATTTTCCAATGTTGTTTCCATTGATTACTGATCAGTGTTTCCTTCATAAAGTCTGTAAGTCACCTCAGTACTGTCACGTTATTCCCTGCTGGTCTCACAGGCTCCAACCCGGTCCAGTCCGGCTGCTGAGCCCGGTTCTGTTAGCATGTGGTTATACTAAAGCTATGTGTCGGTCATAAAGTGTGAATCACAGAGAGTCAGAGGGAAAATATATTGTGAATAAAGTCTGATCCAGTCTGAATAAAGTTCTGTGGTTCTGGTTCTGTTCAGTGATCACAGTGACTGTAGCAGTGAACCTTGTGCATAAACGTCCTCCATCGACCTGTGATCACTGTTTCATCATGAGTCGGGTTCTTATCACAGAAGAACATCATGACCCGCTCTTTCTGCTCCTGAACTTCATCCTCATCAAATATTGACATGCTATTTCTCACCAGGTCAACAGAGCCGGAGCGTTTGCATCATACCACAAAGGTTTGCTGTCGATATGAACCTGAACGCATCACGGGGGCTCAGGTGTGTTCACTGACCCTGCAGCTCGTCCGACCTTACACCACCTTTAAATCCACCATGAAGTGTCCATCTGTCCTCCAGTGTCTGTTAAACACTGACCACTGAACAGAACCAGAACCACAGAACTTTATTCAGACTGGATCAAATTTTATTCACAATATATTTGCTGCTTTTCCCTCTGACAGCTTCAGCTCTGTCGCCGTGTTCACTGTTAGACTGGACACTGCCGGTTCAGAGGTTCTGTCGCTGTGTTCACTGTTAGACTGGACACTGCCGGTTCAGAGGTTCTGTCGCTGTGTTCACTGTTAGACTTGACACTGCCGGTTCAGAGGTTCTGTCGCTGTGTTCACTGTTAGACTGGACACTGCCGGTTCAGAGGTTCTGTCTCTGTGTTCACTGTTAGACTGGACACTGCCGGTTCAGAGGTTCTGTCGCTGTGTTCACTGTTAGACTGGACACTGCTGGTTCAGAGGTTCTGTCTCTGTGTTCACTGTTAGACTGGACACTGCCGGTTCAGAGGTTCTGTCGCTGTGTTCACTGTTAGACTGGACACTGCTGGTTCAGAGGTTCTGTCTCTGTGTTCACTGTTAGACTGGACACTGCCGGTTCAGAGGTTCTGTCGCTGTGTTCACTGTTAGACTGGACACTGCCGGTTCAGTGGTTCTGTTACTGTGTTCACTGTTAGACTGGACACTGCCGGTTCAGAGGTTCTGTCTCTGTGTTCACTGTTAGACTGGACACTGCCGGTTCAGTGGGTGGTAGACACTGATGCTAGCTCATGTCCAGGTTTTAGTCTGCGGGACGTCTCAGGTGATCATACTCTAATTAAATCATGTTTGAATCTCTTACAATAACATGTCTACACGTGAATTCAGAGTTACTGTGATTAATTCACATTTTGTGAAGACACGCGGACACTTTTGGCAGAAACGGGCTTCCGTACAGGTCCAGGTCCCCCGGGCCAAGGTGACGTTGCTCCACCGGCCCGTCGATCACTCCGTCACGGCTCTCTCTGATTGGCTGTTCGCAGGTGTTCACGTGAACCCCGTGTGGGCTTCACAGCCAGAGAGGAGCTCGAGACCAGACGAGCGGAGCCGCAGGTGTGCGGACAGAACAAAGACCGGCTTCGCTCACCTGCCGCCATGGTTCCGAACCGCGGGAGAACTTCTGCGTCACATTAAAGGAGAACCCGTCCGATGGTCAGGAGCGGCTGCAGGTGAGTCCCACCTGTACAGTGACGAGCAGAGCGGGACAGACAGACAGCTGCTGAGGGGGTGTGTTCGGTTACTGCACAGGAAGTGAAAAAGAGACTGAGCACAAACACATGAACCAACTTTAATCAACTTTAATCAACTTTAATCAACTTTAACTTCAAACTCACGTCTGTCAACCAACTATTTCACTGATTCTGGTGAAACTGGATCATATTTTATGGAGGAAATGTTTTCTGGTTTTCCCTCTGATGTCCTCCGGCTGCTCCGCCTCAACTCTCTGTGATTTACAGAGTTTATGATGGACAGTGAAGTAAACTGCTGACAGCTGTAGCTGCTGTTAGCTCATGTTAGCTCAGTCTGTTAGCTGCTGTTAGCTCATGTTAGCTCAGTCTGTTAGCTGCTGTTAGCTCATGTTAGCTCAGTCTGTTAGCTGCTGTTAGCTCAGTCTGTTAGCTGCTGTTAGCTCATGTTAGGTCAGTCTGTTAGCTGCTGTTAGCTCATGTTAGCTCAGTCTGTTAGCTCATGTTAGCTCATGTTAGCTCAGTCTGTTAGCTGTTGTTAGCTCAGTCTGTTAGCTCATGTTAGCTCAGTCTGTTAGCTGCTGTTAGCTCATGTTAGCCCAGTCTGTTAGCTGCTGTTAGCTTATGTTAGCTCAGTCTGTTAGCTGCTGTTAGCTCATGTTAGCTCGTGTTAGCTCCAGTTCTGGCACAACAGCAGCTCTGCTCCCCGTCAGCATTCCCCCGTGATTCGAGCCTGTAAACCTCCTCCTCTTCTTCTCAGACTAAGTTAACATTAGCTAACATGAGCTAACAGACTGAGCTAACATGAGCTAACAGACTGAGCTAACATGAGCTAACAGCAGTTAACAAACTGAGCTAACAGCAGCTAACAGACTGAGCTAAAATTAGCTAACAGACTGAGCTAACATGAGCTAACAGCAGCTAACATACTGAGCTAAAATTAGCTAACAGACTGAGCTAACATGAGCTAACAGCAGCTAACATACTGAGCTAAAATGAGCCAACAGACTGAGCTAACATGAGCTAACAGACTGAGCTAACAGCAGCTAACAGACTGAGCTAACATGAGCTAACAGACTAAGCTAACAGACTGAGCTAACAGATTAAGCTAACAGACTGAGCTAACATGAGCTAACAGACTGAGCTAACATGAGCTAACAGACTGAGCTAACATGAGCTAACAGTAGCTAACAGACTGAGCTAACAGCAGCTAACAGACTGAGCTAACAGCAGCTAACAGACTGAGCTAACAGATTAAGCTAACAGACTGAGCTAACAGCAGCTAACAGACTGAGTTAACAGCAGCTAACAGACTGAGCTAACATGAGCTAACAGTAGCTAACAGACTGAGTTAACATGAGCTAACAGACTGAGCTAACATGAGCTAACAGACTGAGCTAACAGCAGCTAACAGACTGAGCTAACAGCAGCTAACAGACTGAGCTAAAATGAGCTAACAGACTGAGCTAACATGAGCTAACAGCAGCTACAGTTGGCGGTGGTTTCCTCAGAGAGGAAGTGACATGAGCGTGTTTCTGTGTTCGGGATGTGTGACGCTGTCTCTGTTTGCAGCGTGCTGAGCGTGTTTCCTGCTGAGCTCGCCATGCCGGTCGACATGGCGTTACCTGTGTACCTGTCCAAAGAGGAGTTCGTCTACAGGACGACGTGCCACCCTGCTCTGAACTCCTGTCTGAGGTTCCAGCGGGCACGCCGCCTCGATCAGGCCGAGGACGGACGATCGTCCAGGAGGCGCGTGACGTTCGCCGACCAGCGAGGTCTGTCTCTGACCAGAGTGAAGATGTTCTCTGAGTTTGACGATCCCATCGACGTTCCTCTGAGCGTCCAGGAGACGAAGAGCTCGGCTGAAGAGGACAAGCTGGTCCTGGACTTCGCTCAGCCCTCCTCAGACTACCTGAGCTTCCGTCAGAGCCTGGAGAGGAACTGCGTCTGCCTGGAGCACTGCGTCCTGAAAGAGAAGGCGCTCGCGGGAACCGTGAAGGTCAGAAACGTGTCCTTTGAGAAGTCCGTGAAGCTGCGAGTGACCTTTGACACCTGGAAGAGCCACGCGGACGTAGACTGCGAGTACATGAAGGACACCTACCCCAGCCCGTACGCCGACACCTTCTCCTTCCACGTGTCCCTTCCTGACGAGCTGAGGCCGCACGAGCGCGTCGAGTTCGCCGTCTGTTACGAGGTGGGTGGGCGTGAGTACTGGGACAGCAACCGCGGGAACAACTACCGGATCATCTGGTCCTCCATGAGGAGGAGCCATCAGGACGCCAGCGGCCGCTCGGACTCCTTTGGGATTCACTTTGAGCGGTACGGCAGCCCCACCTGCTCACACGGGATCTTCCCTGACTGGCCCAGTTACGCCGGGTACGAGAACAGCGGGCCGTACTACTGAACATGTCCCGCGACGAACCGGGTCCAACGTCAGGTCACGTGACCGCTGCTCGTCCACGAATCTTTGCTTGTTGTTGTTTTTAACGACGTGTGTCATCGTTTCTGCTCCACACACACTTTTACATCTTCTGAACGTTTCCTTCACGTTTCTTTAAGGTTTGTTTGGTCTCAGAGTTTAGTCAAATAAAAACTTCCTGCGTCCTTGAATGTTTCTGTTTGCACATGCTCAGTGCAGACGTGTCTGAGTGATTCATTTAAGAAATGCTGCTCAATAAAGTCGTCAAACATTGGACCCGCCTCGAGTTCTCCTGACCCGGAGCCTGCAGAGCGACTCGACAGGTGTAACCATGACACCGGACCTGCAGAGTGGGAGGCGTGGCCACTAGATGTCGCTAAATCTGCCGCGCACATAAACATGAGAGTTTACCTGAGGCACAGAGTGATGGAAGCAGCGTGTCAAAGTACAAGAACTCATTCAGTCATTAACTCAGACTCAGCTTCCAGTACTGAGTACTAAAGTACTGATTACTAAAGTACTGAGTACTAAAGTACTGAGTGCTAAAGTACTGAGTGCTAAAGTACTGAGTGCTAAAGTACTGAGTACTAAAGTACTGAGGCATTGAACCAAAAGTTCAAGTGTGTATAAAATATATCAAAGTATATAATAAAGTTCATTTATAGCAGCTTTTACGTCACAGGTACAAAGTGCTGCAGGTGTCACACAGGTGAGGCGGGGCTCCTCAGCACAGTCACTGAACGACTCGTGCTCGGCCTCCAGTCTGAAGACCGCCAGGAGCCGGTGTGGATGTGCATCATGTGACCACATGTCCATCACAGTCCATAGGCGCTCATTGTATCCGGTCTCTGCAGACGGTCCAGCATGATCCAGGTTCTGCCCGTTTATATCTGGGCACTAAGTTCTGTTGACTTGGTTGTAAATAAATATGAAGATAAAGTGTCAGCTTGATTTGAGGGTGAAGTGAAGGTGAAGGTCCAGCAGGGGGAGACAGAGTCTGACTAATTATTACATTATTCTTTATTTGTACGTCACAGTAACTAAAATTCATCTGTTTGTTTCTTTCATGTTTTTCTGTGCTGGGTTAACAAAGTCACACTGTCCCCCAGGAGGAGGAGGAGGAGGAGGAGAGGAAGGTGGAGGAGGAGAGGGAGAGAGGAGGAGGAGAGAGAGAGGGAGGAGGAGGAGGAGGAGAGGAAGGTGGAGGAGGGAGAGGAGGAGGAGAAGGAGGGTGGAGGAGAAGGAGGAGAGAGAGAGGGAGGGAGGAGGAGGAGAGGGAGGAGGAGGAGAGGAGGAGGAGGAGGAGAGGAAGGTGGAGGAGGGAGGAGGGGAGGGAGGAGGAGGAGGGGAGGGAGGAAGAGAAGGAGGAGGAGGAGGAGGAGGAGGAGGAGGAGGGAGGGCTCACAGGTCTGACGCAGTGTGAGCGGCTGCTGCCTCACTTCCACTCCCCGCTCCCAGGAAGAGGCTCGGCGGCTCAGAAAGCCCCAGAAACAGGCGATAAACCCGGGCAGAGCGAGATCCAGAGGCCGGCGTGTGGCGGCGATGAGGACGCCGATGACGGAGCGAGTCCAGCCGCGGCACCGGAGCTGTTTTCGGGGCTCGGACGCGGAGCTGTGAGCGGCGGGTCGGTGTCCTTGTGTGCTCGTGGCGCAGGATGCCTCCGCGGCCGCACGCGTCGTTTTTCCCGGACACGGACCGACCGTCCTCTCCCGTCCGACGGACGCTTCGCTGCTGATTCCCGAGGCACACCGTCCACCATGCTGCGCGCTCGGTGTCCATGAAAACTCTCAATGAAAACAACAAGGAGGAGGAGGAGGAGGAGGAGGAGGAGGGGTCCGGCTGCAACGCCATGGAGGACAAGGAGAACAATCTGAGGACGGCCAGGCTGTGGAGGGATGCCGCCCTGCGCTCCAGGAAGCTGCGGAGCAACCTGCGCCAGCTCACCCTCTGCTCCAAAGACAACCAGATCATCCTGCCGGAGGACATAGCCGAGATCGAGGTGCTCAACCTGGGCAACAACTCCCTCCAGGAGCTGCCAGACGGGCTGGGATCCACCCTGAACAACCTGCGCATCCTGGTCCTGCGCAGGAACAAGTTCACAGCTGTCCCCCGCGTGGTGTTTGAGCTGGTCCAGCTGGTGGAGCTCGACATGAGCCACAACTGTCTGAGGAGCTTCTCTGAAGGCGTGGGTCAGCTGAAGGGGCTGAAGAAGCTGTGCGTCAGCCACAACAAAATCCAGCATCTGCCGGCTCAGATCGGAGCGCTTCAGTTTCTGGAGGAACTCGACGTCAGCTTCAACGACCTGCGCGACTTCCCCAGAACCTTCTCCAGCCTGGCCAAGCTGCGGACTCTGGATGCAGATCACAACAAGCTGAACCAGTTCCCCGCTGAGATCCTGGCCCTCAGCGAGCTGGAGGAGCTCGACTGCTCCGGGAACAAGTTTGAGATGTTACCAGCCGACATGGTGAGGCTGCGCTCCGTTAAAATCCTGTGGCTCAGCAGCCTCCACGTGTCCACGTTACCTGACACCTTCTGTCACCTGCAGCACCTGGAGAGCCTGATGCTGGACGGGAACAACCTCACAGTGCTGCCTCCTGCGTTTGGTCGGCTGCAAAGACTCAAGATGATCAACCTGTCCTCCAACGAGTTTGAGAACTTCCCCCAGGATGTTTTGAGCATCACAGGATTGGAGGAGCTTTACCTGAGCAGGAACAAACTGACTCATATCCCCGAGGAAATCGGGCAGCTGGGGAAGCTGGCCAACCTTTGGCTGGACAACAACAACATCACATATCTGCCGGACTCCATCGTGGAGCTGGAGAAGCTGGAGGAGCTCGTCTTACAGGGTAACCAAATAGCCATACTTCCAGATAACTTTGGGAAGCTGTCTAAAGTGAACATCTGGAAGGTGAAGGACAACCCGCTCATCCAGCCTCCGTACGAGGTGTGCATGAAGGGGATCCCTTACATCGCAGCCTATCAGAAGGAGCTCGCGCTTTCGCAGCTCGCCGTGAAGCCGCGGCTCAAACTCGTCCTGATGGGGACGCAAAACGCCGGGAAGACCCGGCTGAGGCAGAGCGTGGTGAGCACGCAGCGGGACGTGACGGGAATCCAGGGACACAAAGGGATCGACGTCACTCACTGGGTGGCGGACGCCGATCGCTGCCTCACGTTTCTCGTGTACGATCTGTCAGGGAAGCAAAACTACGACCTCATCAAACCTTTCTTCCTCTCCCCGGTGCTCTCTACGTCCTCGTCGTGAATCTCAAAGCGTATTCGCCCAAGAACTTTTACGCCCACGTCGGGTATTTCCTCCACCTCCTCAGTGCCAAAGTCCCCCACGCTGTTGTGTGCTTGGTGGGCACACATGCAGACCTGTGTGGAGAGGTGGAGGTGGAGGAGAAGAGTCTGGACATCCACAGACAGATCGGCCAGCAGGAGAAGAAGGACGTCCAGATCCTGAGGAGTCTGGCTCTTCAGGTGGACCAGGCACTGGAGCAGGGTTATAACGTCCGCTCCTCCAGCCCTCACGTCCTGTTCTACGGAGTCTCCGACAGGAACCTGAGGCGGAGGAAGTCCCAGCTGCAGTACATGCTGAACCACCGGCTGCAGATCTTGTCTCCTGTGCTGAGCGTCAGCTGCACGGAGACCCAGAGGAACATCCAGAGGCTGAGGGAGAAGCTCATGTCTGTCGCAGACCACCGGGAGATCTTCCCCAACCTCCACCGGGTGCTGCCGAAGTCCTGGCAGATGCTGGAGGAGTTGCACTTTAAACCCAAAGATCTTTGGCTCTCGTGGTGGGACTCGGCCCGTCTGGGCCTGCAGGCGGGGCTCACGGAGGACCGGCTGCAGAGCGCCTTATCCTACCTGCACGAGAGCGGGAAGCTGCTCTACTTTGAGGACAGCCTCACGCTGAAGGAGTACGTCTTTCACAATCTGCCACGATTCATCGCAATTCTCAACGTCTTCTTTCAGAGGGACGAGTCCACGCTGTTGGACAGGCTCCTCTCCGAGGGGGAGAGGGGGGACAAGGGGAGGGTGAGTCTGGTTATAGAGGACGAGAAGGGAGAGAACCTCAGGGTGACCCATCTGCAGCACCACGTGGAGGGCTTCCTCCAACACGGCCTTTTACCCTCCAACGTCATCCGCCTGCTCCTCAGGCCGCTCATCCAGACCCAGCAGGACCTCCACCTCATCATGGAGCTTCTGGAGAAGATGGGGATCTGCTACTGCATCAACAAACCTCGCAGCAAGCCTCTGAACGGAGCCACGGTGTGGTACAAGTTCCCCAGCTACGTCAGCAGCGAGGAGCCCCGGGCGGAGGCGGAGGCCTCCACTGGCGGTGGCAGCGGCGCTCTTCCCGCCTGCCACTTCTTCTCCGTGGAGCAGCTGCACATCCAGTACAGCTTCCCCTTCCTGTTTCCCCCCGGGCTGTTCGCGCGCTTCAGCGTGCAGATAAACAGCCACGTGGTCCAGAGGTCGGACAGCCGGCATCACATCTTCGCCTATCGAGGTAAAGTCCCCGTGATGGTCCGCCACCAGCCCGCCAACGGGAAGCAGCAGGCGGAGACTCTGTCCATCGCCAGCCACGCCTCGCTGCCCAACATCTGGACGGCGTGGCAGGCCGTCACGCCGCTGGTGGAGGAGCTGAACGTGCTGCTGCAGGAGTGGCCCGGCCTGAACTACTCTGTCCATGTTCTCTGCTCCAAGTGCCTGAAGAGAGGCTCGACCAGCCCGCACACCTTCCCAGGTAAACACACACCCACCAGTCATGTGACCTGCATCAGCATCATGTGCTTGTTATGTTGAGTCTCAGCTTGGATGTAACAGGAAGTGTGTGGGCCAGCACTTCCTGTCAGCTGACTCCTCTGTATGTTGGTACTGGTGGTGACCTGCAGGTCACATGACTGCTCTGCAGGCTGCTGAGGTGAGGCAGAGATGATGAAGATGTTTTACTGAGCGTCTCACACTGAAGCTCTGTAACACACACACACACACACACACACACACACACACACACACACACACACACACACACACACACCTGGCTGCAGTGTGTCTTGTGGCCTTTTATGGAGAAGATATTTGAAGCTGCTGCTCCAGTTTGGTTCAGTAAACACTCAGAGTGTGTGTGCGTGTGTGTGCGTGTGCGTGCGTGTGTGTGTGTGTGTGTGTGCGTGTGCATGTGTGTGTGTGTGTGTGTTGTTGCTTAGCGTCGCAGCACTTTCACTCTCGCGGTGAATCGTCATCGTTCAGTCGTTGTTTTTAATCCGGTTAGCGGCTCAGAGGAGATTACAGCGAGTGACAGATCAGACTCACACTGCAGAGGAGGAGGAGGGGGGGGGGGACCTACCTGTCCTCAGGTGTGTCAGTCTCCACCCACACCAGGAATCAGTCTGAACACGATTCGTCAGACGTTTATTCATAAGTCAAATATTAAATCATTTGTTCTGGTGATGTTGTGACATCATCATGTACCGCCCGTGGTTACACATTTTATCGGCTCTGAGCTGCAGTCGAGTTCACATGTTGTAACGCTCAGCTCGGCGTGTTCATGCAGCGGTGACCTCGTACGGAGGACGATCCGTGACGTCAGCCTGCGGCAGCGTCTCAGACATGTGACTGAGACAGGAAGTCCTGCGATGGTGATGCACGCTGCATCATGGCTGCAGCTGCAGACCTGTCTGTATTCACGTCCTTCCTCATGTTGAAACTGAGAGATACAGAGATCCCATGAGGTAACCCAGCACCCAGCCTGGGAAGCCCAGGCTCCAGGCTCCAGGCTCCAGGCTCCTAACACTGACACAGCCGCCTGCCCACCTAACCCCAACCCAGACCTCCCTTTAACCTTAACGTAACCACGGACAGTTTGATGAGGTGACGTTCTCTCTACGTTCACGACGAGGTGTTCGCCTGTGAAACCTCAGCCACGGTGATTCTGAAGAAGACGTTCACTCACTGAACCGGCTTCACGGTGATATCATGTGAGAAATGTTCTGGATCTTCATGGATCTGTTGTTGGTCTGAAACTTCTCAAACGCCTGTTACATGAAGATGGCCCCGTTTTATTTTGAAGGGTCACACACATCCTGTCTGTCTCTCTCAGGTTGGGATCTGGCTCCTCTGGATCTGGTTTCTCACACCGAAATGTCGTTTCTATTCTTAAGACCAGTCGGCGCTGTCAGCAGAGATCGTCTGTCCGCAGGTCGCAGTCATTGTCAGGGTACTTCCTGTTCTATACATACACCTCTGTATCTGGACCCTGTGGTCTGTATCTGGACTCTGTGGTCTGTATCTGGACTCTGTGGTCTGTATCTGGACCCTGTGGTCTGTATCTGGACTCTGTGGTCTGTATCTGGACCCTGAGGTCTGTATCTGGACCCTGAGGTCTGTATCTGGACCCTGAGGTCTGTATCTGGACTCTGTGGTCTGTATCTGGACTCTGTGGTCTGTATCTGGACTCTGTGGTCTGTATCTGGACCCTGAGGTCTGTATCTGGACCCTGAGGTCTGTATCTGGACCCTGTGGTCTGTATCTGGACTCTGTGGTCTGTATCTGGACCCTGAGGTCTGTATCTGGACCCTGTGGTCTGTATCTGGACTCTGTGGTCTGTATCTGGACTCTGTGGTCTGTATCTGGACCCGGCTCTCTGGCAGTGTTTGATCTCGGGGTTCAGTCTCATCAGTTTCTAGAGGCCGGTCCTGTTATCTGAGTCTGACAGGCTCTGTGAGCCTCATCCAGCTGATCCTGGATTTGGCCTGGAGATGTTCCCTCAGCTGTCAGCAGTCTGTCCACGTGGACTCTGCTGGTCCAGCTCAGAAAGTTCAGGAGACGTTCCTCTCCGTTCATCAAATCTGTTTGGTGACGTCGCGGACTCTCTTCATCTTTATATTCAGACATGAATGGCTTTACCCGTGCTGAGGTGGACACGTGGACACATGGACACATGGACACATGGACACTGTCTCTGAGGATCAGTCTGGTCTTTGAACTCTTCGTGGTTCTCTGCAGACCGACTCACAGCTGATCACCGCAGGGTTTGTCAGCTGGTTTGTGTCCACGCGCTGACACACACATAATGTGAGCGGCATGAAGAGTCTGCTGGTGTTTTTCTAGCCTGCAGTGTGACACTGTGTGTTAATCCTGATTCATTCACGCTGCTCACTGTGCAGCTCCCCACCACACACAACGCACCTTTTGTAGTCATCTTGTAGTCTTTGTGGTTGTCTTGTATCTCTTTGTGGTTGTCTTGTGTCTCTTTGTGGTTGTCTTGTGTCTCTTTGTGGTTGTCTTGTGTCTCTTTGTGTTTGTTGTGTGTCTTTGTGGTTGTCTTGTGTCTCTTGTGGTTGTCTTGTGTCTCTTTGTGTTGTCTTGTGTCTCTTTGTGGTTGTCTTGTGTCTTTGTGGTTGTCTTGTGTCTCTTTGTGGTTGTCTTGTGTCTCTTTGTGGTTGTCTTGTATCTCTTTGTGGTTGTCTTGTGTTTCTTTGTGGTTGTCTTGTGTTTCTTTGTGGTTGTCTTGTGTCTCTTTGTGGTTGTCTTGTATCTCTTTGTGGTTGTCTTGTTTCTTTGTGGTTGTCTTGTGTCTCTTTGTGGTTGTCTTGTGTCTCTTTGTGGGTTGTCTTGTGTCTCTTTGTGGTTGTCTTGTGTCTTTGTGGTGTGTCTTGTGTCTCTTTGTGGTTGTCTTGTGTTTCTTTGTGGTTGTCTTGTGTCTCTTTGTGGTTGTCTTGTGTCTCTTTGTGGTTGTCTTGTGTTTCTTTGTGGTTGTCTTGTGTCTCTTTGTGGTTGTCTTGTGTCTCTTTGTGGTTGTCTTGTGTCTCTTTGTGGTTGTCTTGTGTCTCTTTGTGGTTGTCTTGTGTCTCTTTGTGGTTGTCTTGTGTCTCTTTGTGGTTGTCTTGTGTCTCTTTGTGGTTGTCTTGTATCTCTTTGTGGTTGTCGTGTATCTCTTTGTGGTTGTCTTGTGTCTCTTTGTGGTTGTCTTGTATCTCTTTGTGGTTGTCTTGTGTCTCTTTGTGGTTGTCTTGTGTCTCTTTGTGGTTGTCTTGTATCTCTTTGTGGTTGTCTTGTCTCTCTTTGTGTTTGTCTAGTGTCTCTTTGTGGTTGTCTTGTGTCTCTTTGTGGTTGTCTTGTGTTTCTTTGTGGTTGTCTTGTATCTCTTTGTGGTAGTCTTGTGTCTCTTTGTGGTTGCCTTGTGTCTCTTTGTGGTTGTCTTGTGTCTCTTTGTGGTTGTCTTGTATCTTGGTTGTCTTGTGTCTCTTTGTGGTTGTCTTGTGTTTCTTTGTGGTTGTCTTGTGTCTCTTTGTGGTTGTCTTGTGTCTCTTTGTGGTTGTCTTGTGTTTCTTTGTGGTTGTCTTGTGTCTCTTTGTGGTTGTCTTGTGTCTCTTTGTGGTTGTCGTGTATCTCTTTGTGGTTGTCTTGTGTTTCTTTGTGGTTGTCTTGTGTCTCTTTGTGGTTGTCTTGTGTCTCTTTGTGGTTGTCTTGTGTTCTTTGTGGTTGTCTTGTGTCTCTTTGTGGTTGTCTTGTGTCTCTTTGTGGTTGTCGTGTATCTCTTTGTGGTTGTCTTGTGTCTCTTTGTGGTTGTCTTGTGTCTCTTTGTGGTTGTCTTGTATCTCTTTGTGGTTGTCTTGTCTCTCTTTGTGGTTGTCTAGTGTCTCTTTGTGGTTGTCTTGTGTCTCTTTGTGGTTGTCTTGTGTTTCTTTGTGGTTGTCTTGTATCTCTTTGTGGTAGTCTTGTGTCTCTTTGTGGTTGCCTTGTGTCTCTTTGTGGTTGTCTTGTGTCTCTTTGTGGTTGTCTTGTATCTTGGTTGTCTTGTGTCTCTTTGTGGTTGTCTTGTGTCTCTTTGTGGTTGTCGTCTTGTGTCTCTTTGTGGTTGTCTTGTATCTCTTTGTGGTTGTGTTGTGTCTGTTTGTGGTTGTCTTGTGTCTCTTTGTGGTTGTCTTGTGTCTCTTTGTGGTTGTCTTGTGTCTCTTTGTGGTTGTCTTGTATCTCTTTGTGGTTGTCTTGTGTCTCTTTGTGGTTGTCTTGTGTCTCTTTGTGGTTGTCTTGTCAGCACATATAAACCCGTTTAAAAGTCTCTCAGCTCCACCTCAGTCCGCATGTGTGCACCTGGAACCTGAGCTGAGGACTATTTGTGGAGCAGTTGGAGCTCTGGTTTCTGTGTTGGAAAGGTCACATCATGAAGTCTGCCAGGTTTGTGCAGGGGAGATGCAAAATAGACACGCTGTTTATTCTGGGTCATAAACTCCAGATATGATGATATGATGTAGTGTAATGTAAGCATCCTGCAGCCGTGGACACTAAGCTTGATTGAAATACAACATGACTCAATCATGAAACTAGTTTCTGCAGCAGCAGTGTGAGTTCCTCGTCAGACGTTAACGCCGGACAATGGAACAGGAAGTGAACTCGGATGTCTGAGCTGTTTGTGAATGAAAGCTCAGCCAGACTCTTTCACATCCCAGTAGGAGTTTCCTGGAGACATGAAAACTCTGCGTACTCCCAAAGAAGTGTCTCTCTCCTTTTATGGCTGTGTGAAAGTTTGAGGAGGCAGGGAGGGAGTTCACGGGGAAACGAGCCGAGCCGAGCCGAGCCAGGCCGAGCAGGAATGTAAATGATTTGTCTACCTGCTGATGGTGTTGGAGGAGGGAGGAGGAGGGGAGACGGGAGCTGCACATTCCTGCGTCTTGATGTCAGGTTACTGTGGGTTACTGTGTGACTCCTCTCCGTCACAGTGTGTGAGGAGGAGGAAGACTAGGAGGAGGAGGAGGAGGAGTTATCAGGCTTTGACCTAATTCAGGACACACAGATGGATGTATGAGCTGCCAGATGCTTCCAGTAATGAAAAACACAAATATTCTGATCTCAGTAAATATACTGCACTGCATTCAAGTACTTTAACTGTACGTTACTGTACGTTATTGTACTTTTACTGTACGATATTGTACTTTAACTGTACGTTACTGTACGTTATTGTACTTTAACTGTACGTTACTGTACGTTATTATACTTTAACTGTACGATATTGTACTTTAACTGTACGATATTGTACTTTAACTGTACGTTACTGTACGTTATTGTACTTTTACTGTACGTTATTGTACTTTAACTGTACGATATTGTACTTTAACTGTACGTTACTGTACGTTATTGTACTTTAACTGTACGATATTGTACTTTAACTGTACGATATTGTACTTTAACTGTACGTTACTGTACGATATTGTACTTTAACTGTACGATATTGTACTTTAACTGTACGATATTGTACTTTAACTGTACGTTACTGTACGTTATTGTACTTTAACTGTACGTTATTGTACTTTAACTGTACGATATTGTACTTTAACTGTACGTTATTGTACTTTAACTGTACGATATTGTACTTTAACTGTACGATATTGTACTTTAACTGTACGTTATTGTACTTTAACTGTACGATATTGTACTTTAACTGTACGATATTGTACTTTAACTGTACGTTACTGTACGTTATTGTACTTTTACTGTACGTTATTGTACTTTAACTGTACGTTATTGTACTTTAACTGTACGATATTGTACTTTAACTGTACGTTACTGTACGTTATTGTACTTTTACTGTACGTTATTGTACTTTAACTGTACGATATTGTACTTTAACTGTACGTTACTGTACGTTATTGTACTTTAACTGTACGATATTGTACTTTAACTGTACGATATTGTACTTTAACTGTACGTTACTGTACGTTATTGTACTTTAACTGTACGATATTGTACTTTAACTGTACGATATTGTACTTTAACTGTACGATATTGTACTTTAACTGTACGATATTGTACTTTAACTGTACGTTACTGTACGTTATTGTACTTTTACTGTACGTTATTGTACTTTAACTGTACGTTATTGTACTTTAACTGTACGATATTGTACTTTAACTGTACGTTACTGTACGTTATTGTACTTTTACTGTACGTTATTGTACTTTAACTGTACGATATTGTACTTTAACTGTACGTTACTGTACGTTATTGTACTTTAACTGTACGATATTGTACTTTAACTGTACGATATTGTACTTTAACTGTACGTTACTGTACGATATTGTACTTTAACTGTACGATATTGTACTTTAACTGTACGATATTGTACTTTAACTGTACGTTACTGTACGTTATTGTACTTTAACTGTACGTTATTGTACATTATTGTACTTTAACTGTACGATATTGTACTTTAACTGTACGATATTGTACTTTAACTGTACGATATTGTACTTTAACTGTACGTTACTGTACGTTATTGTACTTTAACTGTACGTTATTGTACGTTATTGTACTTTAACTGTACGATATTGTACTTTAACTGTACGTTATTGTACATTATTGTACTTTTACTGTACGTTATTGTACTTTAACTGTACGATATTGTACTTTAACTGTACGTTATTGTACTTTTACTGTATGTTATTGTACTTTAACTGTACGATATTGTACTTTAACTGTACATTATTGTACATTATTGTACTTTTACTGTACGTTATTATACTTTAACTGTACGATATTGTACTTTAACTGTACGATATTGTACTTTAACTGTACGATATTGTACTTTAACTGTACGTTATTGTACTTTAACTGTACGATATTGTACTTTAACTGTACGATATTGTACTTTAACTGTACGTTACTGTACGTTATTGTACTTTTACTGTACGTTATTGTACTTTAACTGTACGTTATTGTACTTTAACTGTACGATATTGTACTTTAACTGTACGTTACTGTACGTTATTGTACTTTTACTGTACGTTATTGTACTTTAACTGTACGATATTGTACTTTAACTGTACGTTACTGTACGTTATTGT
>CM014093.1:33419016-33441516 GCA_004119915.2 Collichthys lucidus
GTCTCTCTGGGTCCTGGTCCTGGTCTCTCTGGGTCCTGGTCCTGTTCTTGGTCTCTCTGGGTCCTGGTCTCTTTGGTCCTGGTCTCTCTGGGTCCTCATCCTGGTCTGGGTCTCTCTGGGTCCTGGTCTCTCTGGGTCCTGGTCTCTCAGGGTCCTGGTCTCTCTGGGTTCTGGTCCTGGTCTCTTTGGGTCCTGGTCCTGTTCTTGGTCCCTCTGGGTCCTGGTCTCTTTGGTCCTGGTCCTTCTGGGTCCTGGTCTCTCTGGGTCTTGGTCTCTCTGGGTTCTGGTCTGTTCTTAGTCTATTGGGTCCTGGTCTTTGTCTCTCTGGGTCCTGGTCTCTTTGGTCCTGGTCCCTCTGGGTCCTCATCCTGGTCTGGGTCTCTCTGGGTCCTGGTCTCTCTGGGTCCTGGTCTCTCTGGGTTCTGGTCCTGGTCTCTTTGGGTCCTGGTCCTGTTCTTGGTCCCTCTGGGTCCTGGTCTCTTTGGTCCTGGTCCTTCTGGGTCCTGGTCTCTCTGGGTCTTGGTCTCTCTGGGTTCTGGTCCTGTTCTTAGTCTCTCTGGGTCCTGGTCCTGGTCTTTGTCTCTCTGGGTCCTGGTCTCTTTGGTCCTGGTCCCTCTGGGTCCTGGTCTGATGGGGTTTTGTGCTTGTTTCTAGTGATGAAGAGGAGCCGGTTGCTCGCCGTGCTGGTGGGCGGGGTCTTCTGCGTGGTGGTGATGTCACTGTACCGCATGCTGGACTTGATGCAGGGGGCGGAGCTTCAGCAGCGCGGGGAGACACCTGATGGACAGGTGGACGCCGTCAGTGAATTTAAGAATAAAAGTCATGTTCGACCTGTGTTTAACCAATCAGCATGTCTGTGCAGGACTTGTCCCGCCTCCAGCAGAAGATTGACAGGTTGGAGCAGCTCCTTAGCGACAACAACCGCCTGGTCGCTACGCTGCGGGACTCCCTGCTGCAGCGCAAAGCACCATGGGAAAGAGGAGGAGGGGCCAATGTGAGCTCAGACTCCTCCCACAGCCAAGCTGACCCGCTGCATGGCTGCCGATTGGCTGAAGAGATGAAGGACGGAGCCGACGGCGTGCAGGTTAGCTTAGCATAGCTTAGCACGTTAGCTTAGCATGTTAGCTCTTAGCACGTTAGCTCTTAGCATGTTAGCTTGGCACATTGGTTAGGATGTTAGCTTAGCTCGTTAGCTCTTAGCATGTTAGCTTAGCATATTGGTTAGCATGTTAGCTTAGCATATTGGTTAGCATGTTAGCTTAGCACGATAGCTCTTAGCATGTTAGCTTAGCACGATAGCTCTTAGCACGTTAGCTCTTAGCATGTTAGCTTGGCACATTAGCACTTAGCATGTTAGCTTAGCATGTAGCTAAGGTTCGATCTAGATGTGTTTGGTCGTTTCCAGCTGCTTGACGTGTACGACGTCCTCCCGTTCGATAACCGTGACGGCGGCGCCTGGAAACAAGGTTTTGAGATCCGTTACCAAGGCAACGAGTGGGACGAGCAGCCGCTGGAGCTTCTTCTGGTCCCTCATTCACACAACGACCCTGGTGAGACCGGACACAAGACACATGACACATGTTACTGTGTGAACAGTGTGTGTAACTGTGTGTGTGTGTGTGTGTGTGTGTGTGTGTGTGTCTCAGGCTGGCTGAAGACGTTTGACAGTTATTATCAGGATCAGACCAAACTCATCCTGAACAACATGCTGCTCAAACTGACTGAAGACAGCAGGTACCATTCATTGTTGTTCATCTATTGATGCTGACAGCGTTGATCAAAGTGCTGTTGTTCACTCCACTCTCATCTCATCGTCCCGTCTTGTCCCGTCCTGTCCTGTCTTGTCCTGTCCTGTCCCGTCTTGTCCTGTCCTGTCCCGTCCTGTCCTGTCCCGTCTTGTCCTGTCCCGTCCTGTCCCGTCCTGTCCTGTCCCGTCTTGTCCTGTCCCGTCCCGTCCCGTCTTCATCAGGAGGAAGATGATTTGGGCAGAGGTCAGTTATTTCTCGAAGTGGTGGAGCGACATTGACGAGCAGAAGAGAGAGATGGTCAAACGGTAACTCTCCACATTCAGTTTAACGTTGAATGAATTCTTTTTATTTTGAAGTCTCACTTGTTGTCGTCTTGTTGTCGTCTTGTTGTTGTCCTGTTGTTGTCTTGTTGTCGTCTTGTTATTGTCGTTTTGTTGTCTTGTTGTTGTCCTGTTGTTGTCGTCTTGTTGTTGTCGTTTTGTTGTCTTGTTGTTGTCCTGTTGTCGTCTTGTTGTCGTCTTGTTGTTGTCCTGTTGTTGTTGTCGTCTTGTTGTCGTCTTGTTGTTGTCCTGTTGTGGTTTTGTTGTCTTGTTGTTGTCCTGTTGTTGTCTTGTTGTCCTTTTGTTTTTGTCCTGTTGTTGTTGTCGTCTTGTTCTTGTTGTTGTCTTGTTGTCGTCCTGTTGTTGTCTTGTTGGTGTTGTCTTATTGTTGTCCTGTTGTTGTCCTGTTGTTGTTGTCTTGTTGTCGTCCTGTTGTTGTCTTGTTGGTGTTGTCTTGTTGTTGTCCTGTTGTCGTCTTGTTGTTGTCCTGTTGTCGTCTTGTTGTTGTCTTGTTGTTGTCCTCTTGTTGTTGTCTTGTTGTTGTCCTGTTGTTGTCCTGTTGTTGTTGTCTTGTTGTCGTCCTGTTGTTGTTGTCCTGTTGTTGTCGTCTTGTTGTCCTGTTGTTGTTGTCTTGTTGTCGTCCTGTTGTCATCTTGTTGTCTTGTTGTCCTGTTGTTGTCCTGTTGTTGTTGTCTTGTTGTTGTCCTCTTGTTGTTGTCTTGTTGTCGTCCTGTTGTTGTTGTCTTGTTGTCGTCCTGTTGTTGTTGTCCTGTTGTTGTCGTCTTGTTGTCCTGTTGTTGTTGTCTTGTTGTCGTCCTGTTGTCCTGTTGTTGTCGTCCTGTTGTTGTCCTGTTGTTGTTGTCTTGTTGTTGTCCTGTTGTTGTTGTCTTGTTGTCCTGTTGTTGTTGTCTTGTTGTCGTCCTGTTGTTGTCGTCTTGTCGTCTGTTCCTGCTCTGTGACTGGTCAGGCTGGTGAAGGCGGGGCAGTTGGAGCTGGTGACGGGCGGCTGGGTGATGGCCGATGAAGCGAACTCTCACTACTTCGCTCTGTTGGATCAGCTGATCGAGGGACACCAGTGGATCCAACGACACCTGGGTACATGACGCTTCCTGTCACCGTGTCTTACATCATGTACGCATCATCAGGTGTCACACCTCATGTCTCTGTCCAGGTGTAAAGCCGAGGAGCGGTTGGGCGATCGATCCGTTTGGCCACTCCCCCTCCATGACCTACCTGCTGAAGGGGGCGGGGCTTCAGGACATGGTCATCCAGCGCGTTCACTACGCCGTCAAGAAGCACTTCGCCCAGCAACGGACGCTCGAGTTTCTATGGCGACAGAGCTGGGGTGGGTGTGGCGGATGAGAGCTGATGCACTGAAACAAAATCTGCACAGAATATTTAAATTCCTCTTTGTCAGACTCCTCCCCCCGCAGTGACATCACGTGCCACATGATGCCGTTCTACAGCTACGACGTCCCGCACACGTGCGGTCCCAACCCGTCCGTCTGTTGCCAGTTCGATTTCCAACGCCTGCCGGGGAGGCGGGTCTTCTGCCCATGGAGGATCCCACCACAGCCAATCACAGAGCAGAATGTCCAGGAGAGGTACGTAAAGATAACAACACTGCGTCTTTATTATTTTAATGAAGCCTCATATCATAGATCATCGTATTGATTGGTTCCTGTCCTATCAGAGCTCTCCTCCTGTTGGATCAGTACCGTCAGAAGTCTCGGCTCTTCCGCTCTCCGGTTCTTCTTGTTCCGCTCGGCGACGACTTTCGTTTCGTGGATTCGAGCGAATGGGACGCTCAGTTCAGTAACTACCAGAAACTCTTTGATTACTTCGACCAGCACCCAGAGCTCCACATCAAGGTAACACCTGAGACACCTGAGAGGGGGCGGGGCCTGGACGGAGGAATGCCCGTTAATTAAAGCAGCTGCAGTTAAAACTTAATAAAGATTTTTTTAACTCGTTTTTCAGGCTCGTTTCGGGACTCTGTCAGATTATTTCGAAGCTCTTCATCGGCGTCTGAGCACAGCAGGAACATCTCTGCCCACGCTCCGCGGCGACTTCTTCACCTACGCCGACCGCGACGATCATTACTGGAGTGGATACTTCACCTCCAGGCCGTTTTACAAGCGCCTCGACAGGACACTGGAGTCCACGCTCAGGTACGCCGCCTCGTTTATTAAAGATTTGGGCATTTTCAAGCTTTATTTGACAGACAGCTAAAGACTGACAGGAATGCCGGACAGAGCCGCAGGTCGGATTCGAACCCTCGGCTTCCGCAGCACGGACCGAGTCTTTGCTCACGGGGACGCTGTCCCAGACTCAGGCTGTTTTTGTCATTTCTGTCCATCACCCGTGACGTCCTTCTTCTGTCTCTAACAGAGCAACAGAAATCCTCTTTAGCCTGACGCTGGCTGAAATGCGTCGTTCCCGTGGCGATGGCCGCCTGGTCGATGAGTTTCCGGTGCGTGAACACTTCCAGCGCCTGGTGACCGGGAGGCGGAACCTGGCACTGTTCCAGCACCACGACGCCGTGACCGGCACCGCCCGCGACCCTGTGGTGGTGGACTACGGCACCAGGTAGCTCCTTCCTGCAGCATGCTAAGGAGATTGTCCTTTAAACTCTGCTGTTGATGAAATAACTTGTGATGATCCTTCGTCACATGTGCAGATAACAGAGTCATTGTTAGCATGCTGGAACACTTTAGCGCCTTTAGCATTAGCATCTCTTTGTCTCATTTGTTCCTCCATGCTCTCTGTTAAAGGACGACGTCGCCCATGGCAACAGTAACAGGTACCGCCTCGCTTTGTGTGAGCAGCTAGCATTAGCCTCCCATCATACCCATTCATTTAGCATTAGCATCTAACATTAATTTCCCATCTGTCCCGTTCTCCCGAGCGTGTCATCACCAGTGTGTTTCACAGTGTAGCTTGTTGATTTTAAATAGTGTTGTTGTTTACAGTGCAGAGAAAACTTCAAAATAAATCTCAGCTGACATGAAAAAAATCAATAAACAAAATAAAAGCTTCAAAACAAAGAAAATCTAAACGTCCGTAATAAAATAATAATAAAACCTTCCATCTAAAATTCAATTTATTTTGCAGATTGTTTCACTCCATCCTGAACCTGCGCCAGGTGCTGCAGAGCTCCGCCCACTGGCTGCTCCTATTGGACAAGAGCCAGTACCACCACGACCAATCAAAACCCTTTCTGCAAATGGTGACCTCTGACCCCATGAGCTCTTTCAGAATACTGTGTACTGTCATCAAAGCGTGGATATGAAATGAATTATTACTGTGAACTGACGAAAACAACGAACTGTTTTTCAGGACGACGTGATCTCAGCACAGGACGCTCTGCCTCAGAAGACGCCGCTCACGCTCAGTGATAAGCCCAGGTGAGGGGGTGTGGCTTACACGGGGCAGAGGCGGGTTCCTCCAAAGGTTCTCAGTCCCTGCAGATTTCTTCCAGAGGTTCTCAGTTACTGCAGGGTTCCTCCAAAGGTTCTCAGTCCCTACAGAGTTCCTCCAAAGGTTCTTAGTTACTGCAGAGTTCCTCCAAAGGTTCTCAGTTACTGCAGGGTTCCTCCAAAGGTTCTCAGTCCCTACAGAGTTCCTCCAAAGGTTCTCAGTCCCTACAGAGTTCCTCCAAAGGTTCTTAGTTACTGCAGAGTTCCTCCAAAGGTTCTCAGTTACTGCAGGGTTCCTCCAAAGGTTCTCAGTCCCTACAGAGTTCCTCCAAAGGTTCTCAGTCTGTGCAGGGTTCCTCCAAAGGTTCTCAGTCCCTACAGAGTTCCTCCAAAGGTTCTCAGTCCCTACAGAGTTCCTCCAAAGGTTCTCAGTCTGTGCAGGGTTCCTCCAAAGGTTCTCAGTCCCTACAGAGTTCCTCCAAAGGTTCTCAGTCCCTACAGAGTTCCTCCAAAGGTTCTCAGTCCCTGCAGATTTCTTCCAGAGGTTCTCAGTTACTGCAGAGTTCCTCCAAAGGTTCTCAGTCTCTGCAGAGTTCCTCCAAAGGTTCTCAGTCTCTGCAGAGTTCCTCCAAAGGTTCTCAGTCCCTGCAGAGTTCTTCCAAAGGTACTCAGTCTCTGCAGAGTTCCTCCAAAGGTTCTCAGTCCCTGCAGAGTTCTTCCAGAGGTTCTCAGTTACTGCAGGGTTCCTCCAAAGGTTCTCAGTCTGTGCAGAGTTCCTCCAAAGGTTCTCAGTCCCTACAGAGTTCCTCCAAAGGTTCTCAGTCTGTGCAGAGTTCCTCCAAAGGTTCTCAGTCCCTACAGAGTTCCTCCAAAGGTTCTCAGTCTGTGCAGAGTTCCTCCAAAGGTTCTCAGTCTGTGCAGGGTTCCTCCAAAGGTTCTCAGTCTGTGCAGAGTTCCTCCAAGGGTTCTCAGTCCCTGCAGAGTTCCTCCAAAGGTTCTCAGTCTGTGCAGGGTTCCCCCAAAGGTTCTCAGTCTGTGCAGGGTTCCCCCAAAGGTTCTCAGTCTGTGCAGGGTTCCCCAAAGGTTCTCAGTCTGTGCAGAGTTCCCCCAAAGGTTCTCAGTCTGTGCAGTGTTCCTCCAAAGGTTCTCAGTCTGTGCAGGGTTCCTCCAAAGGTTCTCAGTCTGTGCAGGGTTCCTCCAAAGGTTCTCAGTCTGTGCAGGGTTCCTCCAAAGGTTCTCAGTCTGTGCAGGGTTCCTCCAAGGGTTCTCAGTCTGTGCAGGGTTCCCCCAAAGGTTCTCAGTCTGTGCAGGGTTCCCCCAAAGGTTCTCAGTCTGTGCAGGGTTCCTCCAAAGGTTCTCAGTCTGTGCAGGGTTCCTCCAAAGGTTCTCAGTCTGTGCAGAGTTCCTCCAAGGGTTCTCAGTCTGTGCAGGGTTCCTCCAAAGGTTCTCAGTCTGTGCAGGGTTCCTCCAAAGGTTCTCAGTCTGTGCAGGGTTCCCCCAAAGGTTCTCAGTCTGTGCAGGGTTCCCCCAAAGGTTCTCAGTCTGTGCAGAGTTCCCCCAAAGGTTCTCAGTCTGTGCAGAGTTCCTCCAAAGGTTCTCAGTCCCTGCAGAGTTCCTCCAAAGGTTCTCAGTCCGTGCAGAGTTCCCCCAAAGGTTCTCAGTCCGTGCAGAGTTCCTCCAAAGGTTCTCAGTCTGTGCAGGGTTCCTCCAAAGGTTCTCAGTCTGTGCAGGGTTCCTCCAAAGGTTCTCAGTCTGTGCAGGGTTCCTCCAAAGGTTCTCAGTCTGTGCAGGGTTCCTCCAAAGGTTCTCAGTCTGTGCAGGGTTCCTCCAAAGGTTCTCAGGTTCTCTTTTTAAAGTTTTGCTGACTGATCGATTGTTCTTGTTTCAGGTCATTGGTCGTCTTTAACCCGACAGAACAGTTCTGTACGTCCGTCATCAGTGTTGGCGTCGACTCTCCAGACGCTCATGTTGTCAATGCAGAAACAGGTCGACCAATGGTTGCGCAGATCTCTGCGGTGTGGGCGGAGCCGAGCCAGGCGTCCACAGAAGCGTTTCAGGTGAAGAGTCGCATGACATCACGTTATTTATTTTGTCCTCGTGTTTGTCTTCATGTGTCCCTGTGTACGTTACAAGCTCCGCCCTGATCAGTGATCGTCCAATCACAGCTGATCAGAGGTCACAGCAGGTGTGTTCAGGTGGCGTGCATTTTAAACTTTATATTTTCACCTTTAGCTCGACTTCGTCGCTGAACTTCCTCCTCTGTCACTTATCGTGTATCATGTGACCAAAGCCCCTGTTGGCTCCGCCCACCGGGCTCAGTACACCTTCCATCGTCGCGGCAACGCGCCGACCATCAAGGCCGAACACTTCCAGGTGTCCAGCCCAGAAGGACCGGAGGCCGACGCCCCCCTGTCACTTAGCAACAAGCACGTCCAAATATGGAGCTCCCCGGAGACCGGCCTGCTGCAGGTCAGGATTTTCAAATTAAAAGTCTGTCCAGAGAGTATTCAACAAACAAACATTTATATAAATTATTGATAATGAATATTTGTTATTGTCATTTTAAATCACGCCGTGTTTCTGATTATCTATTAAATATTTTTAACATTAAACTTTTATTTTGAAATGTAGAAGCTCCGTCTGCAGTCCGGTCTGGTCCGTCAGGTCCAGGTCCAGTTTCTGTGGTACGGAACCAGAACCAGAGCGAACCCAAACAAGAGCGGAGCCTACCTGTTCCTGCCAGGTGAAGAAGGGGCCCAGGTAAGACCAGAACCAGAACCCAGTGTGGACCGGATCAGTCTCTCTCTCTGTCCTCACTGGGCATGTCTCTCGTCCTCCTGCAGCTCTACTCGTCCTCAGAGCTCCCATTGGTTCGTGTCTCCAGAGGTCCAGTCTTCTCTGACATCACTTCCTGTTTCCGTCACTTCACACACAGAGTTCGACTCTACCACCTGGAAGGTAACCGATGACATCATCGCAGGTGTTCAGTCTAGATTCATGTCGTTCCTCAAACTGTTTCTGTCTCTGCCCCAGGGCATGCTGGGAGGTCCCTGGAGATTTCCAACGTGGGGACATCAGGTCAGAGTTTAACCGTGAGCTCGCCATGCGGATCATCAGCGATGTCGCCAACGGCAACCGTTTCTACTCCGACCTCAACAGTTTCCAGGTTCATTTACTCTCTTTTATTTTGGTAGTCCCACTGCTGCTGACGTCACATGATGATTGATGGTTTCTCGATGGTCGTGCAGATGCAGCAGCGGCGGACGCTGTCGAAGCTCCCGCTGCAGGCGAACTTTTACCCGATGACCTCGGCGTCGTTCCTGCAGGACGCGGCGTCTCGAGTGTCTCTGCTGTCGGCTCAGAGTCAGGCCGTCGCATCGCTCAAACCAGGCGAGTCATTCAGTAACTGCTGACGTCATCCAGCAAGACGCCGCCCACTCGTTTGAATTGTGCTGACCTCTGACCTCTTACCTGTGCAGGTGAGCTGGAGGTGGTGTTGGACCGGCGGCTGCAGCAGGACGATAACCGCGGCCTCGGTCAGGGCGTCACCGACAACAAGCTGACAGCGAGTCTGTACCACCTGCTGCTGGAAGACAGGAGGAGCGGGGCTCAGGTGAGGAGGCGGGGTTCAGGATTAGGAGGTGGGGCTCAGGTGAGGAGGCGGGCTCAGGTGAGGAGGCGGGGCAGGCGGGGCACAGGTGAGGAGGCAGGTTCAGGATTAGGAGGTGGGGCTCAGGGGAGGAGGCGGGGCACAGGTGAGGAGGCGGGTTCAGGATTAGGAGGTGGGGCTTAGGGGAGGCGGGGTTAAGGATTAGGAGGTGGGGCTCAGGTGAGGAGGCGGGGTTAAGGATTAGGAGGTGGGGCTTAGGTGAGGAGGCGGGGTTAAGGATTAGGAGGTGGGGCTCAGGTGAGGAGGTGGGCTCAGGTGAGGAGGCGGGCTCAGGTGGATCTGATCTCAGAATTTGAGTTTTATAAATTTCTGATCTTTTTTTGCTGTTTGTTCCGTGTCGCAGGAAGTGGGAGGAGCCTCAGTTGAACACCTGTCACTTCTCGCCCACCTGACCTCGCTCTCCTTGAGCCACCCACCAATTACCATGGTAACCCAAAGCAACAGTGAGATGCCAAAACTCCGCCCCTTCCTGCCTCTCAGCTCGTCGTTGCCGTGCGACATTCACCTGCTGAACCTGAGGACGCTGGAGGACGCACAGGTAAGAACCTGGACTCACCTGGACTCACCTGGATTTGTGGATCTTTGGGTTTATATATAGATATATATATAGTCCTGGTGTTCGTACAGAACAAACTTTGTCTTAGCTGAAAATGTTTGTTCGTGTTTCTGACCAACAGGAAGCAGAATCCCCGTCACAGGAAGTGGCTCTGCTCCTCCACAGGAAGGGTTTTGATTGTAGCTCCGCCCCCGAGCCGCCACTACAGTGCACGTGGAGCGCGCACGAGGAGGTGGAACATGCACCTTTGACTATTTGAAATGTTTCTTCCAAACGTTTTAATAACATATCTACAACATGCAGATTCACCTGGTGTCGTGTTTCTTTGTCTCCAGGTGAATCTGGACGATCTCTTCGCTCCTCTTCAGTTTGGTTCTGTCCGTCAGACGGGCCTCACTCTGCTGCGAGAAGATGATGAACCGGAATCCGCCCGGCAACAGCAGACGCCACGCATCACTGTCCTCCGGCCAATGGAAATCAACGCCTTCCGCGTGGAGATCAGCTGATCAGTCAGCTGACTGAGATAGAAACAAGGTGAAACGATGAAACATCGTCAGTAAAAATTATTCAGCTCAAACTGACGTGAAAAAAAAACAAAAAAAAAAAATTGGAAATGAAGAAAATGATTTTCAAAATAAAACAGATGACTCGGACATTTTATTTTGAAAACTGGAGATGTCGGATCAGGTTACAGTCCGAGAAGCTGAGAGGTCAAAGGTCAGACGGAGAAAACACTGAAATGAAACCTGTTGCTATGGGAGACAGGGAGTCGGGTTACTACGGCAACAACAATAAGGGACCAAATGAGTGGTTAGCTCGTCTTTAATGAATGTTTTTAAAGGTGTGTGTGTGTGTGTGTGTGTGGTGTGTGTGTGTGTGTGTGTGTGTGTGTTTGTTTCCATGGTGACAGTCAGTCACAGATTGTTAAAACGTCCTGCTGTTTTTTGGTGGTGCATTGTGGGTAAACTGATTGACTTGATTTGGTGATTTTTATGATTTTTTATTTTTCTGATTCTGTTTGCACAGATTTTCTTCTTGCTGTGAATTCTGGGTAAATTCTCTGTATTTCCTGTGAACGTGTTTTTCTCAAACATGTGAAGTATTTAAAGAAATATGATTCAGCTTTTCTAATTAAAATAAATTATTATTAATTTCCTTCACGTGGTTTTTATTTTAAGATCTTCAGTCGTCGTCACTGTTTCCTGTTTGAAAGGAAGTGACATCATTTTTGTTGCTGTGATGAGAACGCGATGACTCAGAGTTCAAGAAAAGTTTTCAGGTTTCACGTCTGTCTGTCCAACACGTCTGTCTGTCCAACACGTCTGTCTGTCCAACACGTCTCTCTGTCCAACACGTCTGTCTGTCCAACACGTCTCTCTGTCCAACACGTCTGTCTGTCCAACACGTCTCTCTGTCCAACACGTCTGTCTGTCCAACATGTCTCTGTCCAACACGTCTGTCTGTCCAACACGTCTGTCTGTCCAACATGTCTCTGTCCAACACGTCTGTCTGTCCAACACGTCTGTCTGTCCAACATGTCTCTCTGTCCAACACGTCTGTCTGTCCAACACGTCTCTGTCCAACACGTCTCTCTGTCCAACACGTCTCACTGTCCAACACGTCTCTGTCCAACACGTCTCTGTCCAACACGTCTGTCTGTCCAACACGTCTCTGTCCAACACGTCTGTCTGTCCAACACGTCTCTCTGTCCAACACGTCTCTCTGTCCAACACGTCTGTCTGTCCAACATGTCTCTGTCCAACACGTCTGTCTGTCCAACACGTCTGTCTGTCCAACATGTCTCTGTCCAACACGTCTGTCTGTCCAACACGTCTGTCTGTCCAACATGTCTCTCTGTCCAACACGTCTGTCTGTCCAACACGTCTCTCTGTCCAACACGTCTCACTGTCCAACACGTCTCTGTCCAACACGTCTCTGTCCAACACGTCTGTCTGTCCAACACGTCTCTCTGTCCAACACGTCTGTCTGTCCAACACGTCTCTGTCCAACACGTCACTGTCCAACATGTCTCACTGTCCAACACGTCTCTCTGTCCAACATGTCTCTGTCCAACACGTCACTGTCCAACATGTCTGTCTGTCCAACACGTCTGTCTGTCCAACATGTCTCTGTCCAACACGTCACTGTCCAACATGTCTCTGTCCAACACGTCTGTCTGTCCAACACGTCTCTCTGTCCAACATGTCTCTGTCCAACACGTCTCTCTGTCCAACACGTCTCACTGTCCAACACGTCTCTCTGTCCAACATGTCTCTGTCCAACACGTCACTGTCCAACATGTCTCTGTCCAACACGTCTGTCTGTCTGTCCAACACGTCTCTCTGTCCAACATGTCTCTGTCCAACATGTCTCTGTCCAACACGTCTGTCTGTCCAACATGTCTGTCTGTCCAACACGTCTCTCTGTCCAACACGTCTCACTGTCCAACACGTCTCTGTCCAACACGTCTCTCTGTCCAACACGTCTGTCTGTCCAACACGTCTCTGTCCAACACGTCTCTCTGTCCAACACGTCTCACTGTCCAACACGTCTCTGTCCAACACGTCTGTCTGTCCAACACGTCTCTCTGTCCAACACGTCTCTGTCCAACACGTCTCTCTGTCCAACACGTCTCACTGTCCAACACGTCTGTCTGTCCAACACGTCTCTCTGTCCAACATGTCTCTGTCCAACATGTCTGTCTGTCCAACACGTCTGTCTGTCCAACACGTCTCTCTGTCCAACACGTCTCTCTGTCCAACACGTCACTGTCCAACACGTCTGTCTGTCCAACACGTCTGTCTGTCCAACATGTCTCTCTGTCCAACACGTCTGTCTGTCCAACACGTCTCTGTCCAACACGTCTCTCTGTCCAACACGTCACTGTCCAACACGTCTCTCTGTCCAACACGTCTCTCTGTCCAACACGTCTCTCTGTCGAACACGTCACTGTCCAACATGTCTCTGTCCAACACGTCTCACTGTCCAACATGTCTCTGTCCAACACGTCTCACTGTCCAACATGTCTTACTGTCCAACACGTCTCTGTCCAACATGTCTTACTGTCCAACACGTCTCTGTCCAACACGTCACTGTCCAACATGTCTCTGTCCAACACGTCACTGTCCAACATGTCTCTGTCCAACAAGTCTCACTGTCCAACATGTCTTACTGTCCAACACGTCTCTGTCCAACACGTCACTGTCCAACACGTCTCTCTGTCCAACAGACTTCAAGACACCTCCTCCACCTGTCCACCAGGTGTCTCTGCTGTCTTTGTCTTCTACAGATGCTGAGTGGTCAACAGGCCGGTGTGCTGAACGACATTACAGAACATCATCAAACATGATTCATCGTGACTCCACATGCAGTGTTTGTTGTTTTGTCCTGACTTTACAGAGACATAGTGGGTGGAGTCTGCAGTCTGATCCTATGGCAGCATCACTCAGGACGACCTGAGCCAGCACTGACTATAAGCTCAGCACCTCAGTCCACCTTAAATAAACTCAGTCCACCTTAAATAAACTCAGTCCACCTTAAATGAGCTCGGTCCACCTTAAATGAGCTCGGTCCACCTTAAATGAGCTCAGTCCACAGGTGGTGGTGTTTCTTGTTTCTTCTTGTCGTGGTGGAATCTTCTTTTTAAATTCAATAATTGTATCTGTTTCACACTCGTTGGTCAGCTCAGTCAAAGATGAACAAAGATGAACTTTGACCTGAGAATTTGTCCGTGGCTCCGCCCACCTCCTACCTGAGTGGAGCTCTGTCAGACAGAAGCAGTGAAACACCTGTGTGAGCATCACCTGTCTGTCTTTGTGTCTCCACAGAGCCTGATCAGCTGACTTCAGCTGCTTCAACACTGCACAGGAGAATGGGAAACTCAACGTCGACAGCTCCAAGAAGAAGAAGATGGAGCATGGAGCTGCCTCCTGAACTGTCCTTCATCAGGAAATTTGACAACAAAGAACAAGATATGAGACGGATTGTAAGAGAGATACAGACGATCTCTGGTGAAGTAAGAAGAAAGCATCAGATGAGAGGAGCAGGAGCAGCAGGAGCAGGAGCAGCAGGAGGAGCAGCAGGAGCAGCAGGAGCAGCAGGAGCAGGAGCAGCAGGAGCAGCAGGAGCAGCAGGAGCTGGAGGAGCAGGAGTTGCTGTTGTTGCCACAGCCATAATGAAATCATCAAAAATGAAAGAAAGTATAAGCAAAGTGGAAAAACTGGGGAAAGAATTCATGGAGATTGTTGAACCGCTGAAGATCGACCTGGAACAAATACAGACGACGTGTGAAGAGTTGGAACAAGAATCACCTGAAGTCAAAGCTACATACACTCTGGAGGACATGGAGGAGTTTGAGAGGATTATTCTGCACTGGGAAAACAGAGCACACTAACCTCTGATGAGGTTGTAGACTCCATCACCATGGCAGCTGCACAGTGTCACTTCATCGTTTCTTGGTTAAACATTTGTTCCATGTCCTGTAAACGTACTCGCTCTGGCTGGAGCTCGAACCTTCTGCCACAGCATCTCTGAGCTCTGGGTGGATGCTGTGCACAGCTGTGGAGGACACATGATAACTGTGCTGATCTAATGTATGTTCTTGGTGTCTAATAAAGTATTTATCAATCTATATGAACAATGTGGAGAGAAGACGGAACAGAGCTGGTTCCCTCTGGAACATGGAGACTCTTCTCCTCAGTAATAATTCATGAATCTGCAGTTTGAGCGTGCCTGTGTGCACAAAGTGTTTCATGTCTGATGTTTCTCTGGTTTTATACGACGCGTGTTCACACGTCTGTCTGACACCTGCAGTCACCTGACCGTTTCCTCCTTCCTGTTTGTCATGTGACCTGAAAGACTCTGAGGTCAGCTGATGTTTCACCACGATCACAGATCATCAAGTGTCATTGTGAGCTAACAGAGACATGCGGAGTCTGACTCTCATTATGATGATGCAGGAAACTCTTCTTCTATGTTGGATCGGACTCTGAGGATGTTTGTACGATGTAAATATACGTATGAAGGACGATTCGACATGCGGAATAAAAACATGTCAAACATAATTCAGGTCTTTTGGACTCGTAATGTGTCAGTGACCTTGAAACGTTCCATCAACGTTCCATCAACGTTCCATGAACATTAAACGTGTTGCTCAGCGTCCTCTGTCCCGGTCCCGGTCCCGGTCCCGGTCGGTCAGTGACAGTCCAGCTCTCACAGATCACTTCATGTCTGATCTGTGGACGTCTGGAGGCCGGACTGAGAATAATCAATGATCCGTAGATCTCTGCGGTTCTTCAGGTCAGTGCTTTGGACCTTCGGTTCTGACCTTGACGTTCTCTGTGTGATCGATCCGATAGCAGGTAAGCACGGGCCAGCATCACTGATACGATACTTTTCAATAAATAAGGTGGACGCGTCGTTGAATTACTAAATCTCGTTTCATTTTCATGAGCCGAAGTGTTTTTGTGACGTTTCCTTTTTTCTTCTGTCAGACAGAATCAGGACAAATTTAAAATTAAACAGAAAACGCTTAATTATAAAAAATGTTCAGAGAAATCTTAAACAAACATTTCTCTCTGTTTAAACCAGTAAACAAATGAAAACAAACAAGTAGCTGAGAAACTAGAACAAACATCACGATTAAATTCTCAACAACTGGGGGAAATATAAAAAACATGGAAACAGCTGAACACCCCAAAGAGTTTCCTTCAGAACCTGGTTCAGTCTGAAGCACTGGGCCTGGGACTGATACCGGCCCGTGTTTGTTTGCCGTGTGCGTCACGTTTCTAATCACAGGGTCACTGACAGAGCAGCTGACGGCCCGCTGACCCACAACTTCAAGTAAAGACTCCATCTCACCAGGCTGGTATCACTCAGACACCGATACCGACTCGGCATGGATATGTGGATCGATCAGCACCGGTTTGCTTCATTCGTAGGTTTGTATCGTTCGTAGGTTTGTATCATTCGTAGGTTTGTATCGTTCGTAGGTTTGTATCATTCGTAGATTTGTATCGTTCGTAGGTTTGTATCATTCGTAGGTTTGTATCGTTCGTAGGTTTGTATCGTTCGTAGGTTTGTATCATTCGTAGGTTTGTATCGTTCGTAGGTTTGTATCGTTCGTAGGTTTGTATCGTTCTTCCAGGACCTCTGTAACTTTCACTTTCAAGTCTTCCTGTGGTCACATGGCCTCGCCTGCAGAGCGAGGAGTCTGAGCGCGCTCAGTGCTGCTTTCACACGACTTCTTCAAACCACAGGTGAGAACAAACAGCAGAGACTGAAGAACACGAGCTTCAGGTGTGCTTTGTGTGTCCTTTGTGTGTCCTTTGTGTGTCCTTTGTGTGTCCTTTGTGTGTCCTTTGTGTGTCCTTTGTGTTTCCTTTGTGTGTCCTTTGTGTGTCCTTTGTGTGTCCTTTGTGTGTCCTTTGTGTGTGCTTTGTGTGTGCAGCACGTGCATGTCCTCAGCTTCTCTCTTTCAGCTTTGAGTCGTCTTCAGTCTCAGAGGTTTTATGATCTTCTCATGACGGACGTCTGATTCTGTGGCGCCTCGTGCTCGTACGTTTTGTCTCGAGAAGATTCAGGATTTCATTTCCGGACCTGAACTGTGGTGACATCACAGTTTATGATGATGAACCCAAAATATCTGTGTGTGTGTGTGTGTGTGTGTGTGTGTGTGTGTGTGTGTGTGTGTGTGGTGTGTGTGTGTGTGTGTGTGTGTGTGTGTGTGTGAGCTGGCTGTGAAACAGGAAGTTTAGATTTCCTGCATCAACAACACGGTCAGAGAGCAGGAAGCATCAGAGGAGCGTTTGTAGTCCATCTGCTGGACTTTGTAGTTTTACCACAGATCACGTCAACAACACTCACATCTGTCCTCATGTCCTCTCCTTCACGTCTGTCCTCATGTCCTCTCCTTCACGTCTGTCCTCATGTCCTCTCCTTCACATCTGTCCTCATCACCTCTCCTTCACGTCTGTCCTCATGTCCTCTCCTTCACGTCTGTCCTCATGTCCTCTCCTTCACATCTGTCCTCATGTCCTCTCCTTCACATCTGTCCTCATGTCCTCTCCTTCACGTCTGTCCTCATGTCCTCTCCTTCACGTCTGTCCTCATGTCCTCTCCTTCACATCTGTCCTCATGTCCTCTCCTTCACGTCTGTCCTCATGTCCTCTCCTTCACGTCTGTCCTCATGTCCTCTCCTTCACGTCTGTCCTCATGTCCTCTCCTTCACGTCTGTCCTCATGTCCTCTCCTTCACATCTGTCCTCATGTCCTCCACGTCTGTCCTCATGTCCTCTCCTTCACGTCTGTCCTCATGTCCTCTCCTTCACGTCTGTCCTCATGTCCTCTCCTTCACATCTGTCCTCATGTCCTCTCCTTCACATCTGTCCTCATGTCCTCTCCTTACGTCTGTCCTCATGTCCTCTCCTTCACATCTGTCCTCATGTCCTCTCCTTCACATCTGTCCTCATCACCTCTCCTTCACATTGTCCTCATGTCCTCTCCTTCACATCTGTCCTCATGTCCTCTCCTTCACATCTGTCCTCATGTCCTCTCCTTCACATCTGTCCTCATGTCCTCTCCTTCACATCTGTCCTCATGTCCTCTCCTTCACGTCTGTCCTCATGTCCTCTCCTTCACACCTGTCCTCATGTCCTCTCCTTCACATCTGTCCTCATGTCCTCTCCTTCACATGTCCTCTCCTTCACATCTGTCCTCATGTCCTCTCCTTCACATCTGTCCTCTCCTTCACATCTGTCCTCATGTCCTCTCCTTCACATCTGTCCTCTCCTTCACATCTGTCCTCATGTCCTCTCCTTCACATCTGTCCTCTCCTTCACATCTGTCCTCATGTCCTCACCTTCACATCTGTCCTCATGTCCTCTCCTTCACATCTGTCCTCTCCTTCACATCTGTCCTCATGTCCTCTCCTTCACATCTGTCCTCATGTCCTCTTGTTTGTGTCTCCACAGAGCCTTTCTGATCAGCTGACTTCAGCTGCTTTAACACTGCAGAGGAGAACTTCCTGAAAATGGCTTCAGCTCCAAGAAGAAGATGGAGCAAAGATCTGCCTCCTGATCTGTCTGAATTAATGAACACACTTATTAATTATGCTCATTCATTCATCAGGAAATTTGACAACAAAAAACCAGCTATGAGACGGATTGTAAGAGAGTTACAGACGATCTCTGATGAAGTAAGAGAAGAGGTGCAGAACAGAGGACCTTCAGATTTTACCAGAGGAGTGCGGCAGACCTTCGGGTCTTAGCAGCTCCGTTGGAGTTAGTAGAGAAAGGAGTGCAGCATGTAACAAACGCAGTCATAGAGAGCGGAGCGGCACATCAAGTGGAAAAACTGGGGAAAGAATTCATGGAGATTGTTGAACCGATGAAGATCGACCTGAAACAAATAAAGACGACGTGTGAAAAGTTGGAACAAGAATCATCTAAAGTCAAAGCTACATACACTCTGGAGGAGATGGAGGAGTTTGAATGGATCCTCAGACGAGTGTCTGCACTGGGAAAACAGAGTGAAGGAGTCTTGGGTGTACTTGTAACAGTGCTGGGGTGGCTAGGTGACCTGGTGATGCTTGTTGTGAACGTCGTCAAAGCGACTGTGTCCAGAGAAGCAGAAGAGAAGTTAAGAGCCTCCATCATGGAGTCAGCTGAACGATGTCAGAAGGTCGTTCGTGAGCTTGAAACGATGAAGAAAGAACTGACAGAGTTCATATGAACCATGACGGAACCGAGCTGGTTCCCTCTGGAACATGGAGACTCTTCTCCTCAGTAATAATTCATGAACCTGCAGTTTGAGCGTGCCTGTGTGCACAAACAGCTTTCTGTCAGAACCAGCATGAACTTCTTCAGCAGCTCGTCTGTTGGATCGGGCCACCCTGGCCTTCCCTCCACAGATCCATCAGTGACCCTGTCTCCAGTCCTTGGACCACTTGGGAACACCAACTGCAGTTCTGGAGATGTTCTGATCCAGTCCAGTCTGGTTCTGATGCTGAAGCTGGTCAATGTTATGACGTGTGTTTCACTTCTCGCAGTCTGACCTGTAGTTATTAATATCCATGGTCATGTGACCTTCAAGATTTCCTGTTTTCATTCACATGTTGCCTTTATGTTTATTTTTATGCTGACTTCATCGTTGGTTGTTTCTGTTCAGATTTCCTGTTGTCATGTAAATTTAGCTCTTTATCCTGAGTTTTAAAATTGTTCTTCATAATCACATTGAACAGTTAGTGTATGTTTTACCTCTCTACATATTAATGTTCAAGTTTTATATCAAAGCATCAATAAAAACATCTGTTCACGCTCCAGATCAGAGTCACGATAATCTCAATAAATCATCTCGATGAGTCCATCCATGTTCTTCACATAATATCCAACGTTAGACCAACGTTCCTTCAACGTTAGACCAACGTTCCTTCAACGTTAGACCAACGTTGAAGGAACGTTGGTCTAACGTTGCTTCAACGTTAGACCAACGTTGCTTCAACGTTAGACCACCGTTCCTTTAACGTTAGACCAACGTTCCTTCAACGTTAGACCAACGTTCCTTCACGTTAGACCAACGTTCCTTCAACGTTAGACCAACGTTTCTTTAACGTTAGACCAACGTTCCTTTAATGTTAGACCAACGTTATTTTAATGTTAGACCAACGTTCCTTCAACGTTAGACCAACGTTCCTTCAACGTTAGACCAACGTTGCTTCAACGTTAGACCAACGTTCCTTCAACGTTAGACCAACGTTGCTTCAACGTTAGACCAACGTTCCTTTAACGTTAGACCGTTATTTTAATGTTAGACCGTTCCTTTAACGTTAGACCAACGTTCCTTCAACGTTAGACCAACGTTCCTTCAACGTTAGACCAACGTTCCTTCAACGTTAGACCAACGTTCCTTCAACGTTAGACCAACGTTGCTTCAACGTTAGACCAACGTTCCTTTAACGTTAGACCGTTATTTTAATGTTAGACCGTTCCTTTAACGTTAGACCAACGTTCATCAACGTTAGACCAACGTTCCTTCAACGTTAGACCAACGTTTCTTTAACGTTAGACCAACGTTCCTTTAATGTTAGACCAACGTTATTTTAATGTTAGACCAACGTTCCTTCAACGTTAGACCAGCGTTACTTTAATGTTAGACCAGCGTTACTTTAACATTAGACCAACGTTATTTTAATGTTAGACCAACGTTATTTTAATGTTAGACCAACGTTCCTCAACGTTAGACCAGCGTTCCTTCAACGTTAGACCAGCGTTCCTTCAACGTTAGACCAGCGTTATTTTAATGTTAGACCAGCGTTACTTTAACGTTAGACCAGCATTATTTTAATGTTATACCAACGTTTCTTTAACGTTAGACCAAGGTTCCTTCAACGTTAGACCGTTACTTTAATGTTAGACCAGCGTTACTTTAACGTTAGACCAACGTTATTTTAATGTTAGACCAACGTTATTTTAATGTTAGACCAGCGTTACTTTAACGTTAGACCAACGTTATTTTAATGTTAGACCAACGTTATTTTAATGTTAGACCAATGTTCCTTCAACGTTAGACCAACGTTGCTTCAACGTTAGACCAACGTTCCTTCAACGTTAGACCAGCGTTCCTTCAACGTTAGACCAGCGTTTCTTCAACGTTAGACCAGCGTTACTTTAATGTTAGACCAACGTTATTTTAATGTTAGACCAACGTTATTTCAATGTTAGACCAACGTTATTTTAATGTTAGACCAACGTTACTTTAATGTTAGACCAACGTTATTTTAATGTTAGACCAACGTTACTTTAATGTTAGACCAACGTTACTTTAATGTTAGACCAGCGTTATTTTAATGTTAGACCAACGTTATTTTAATTTTACTGTTGTTGCTGCTGTTGTTGTGGTTGCTGTTGTTGCTGTTGTTGTTGCTGTTGTTGTTGCTGTGGTTGTTGCTGTTGTTGCTGCTGTGGTTGTTGCTGTTGTTGCTGCTGTGGTTGCTGTGGTTGTTGCTGTTGTTGCTGTGGTTGTTGCTGTTGTTGCTGTGGTTGTTGTTGTTGTTGTTGTTGTTGCTGTGGTTGCTGTTGTTGCTGCTGTCGTTGCTGTTGTTGTTGTTGTTGTTGCTGCTGTTGCTGTGGTGTTTGTGGTTGTTTGCTGCTGCGGTTGTTGCTGCTGTTGTTGCTGTGGTTGTTGCTGCGGTTGTTGCTGTGTTGTTGCTGCTGTTGCTGCTGTTGTGCTGTGGTTGCTGTGGTTGCTGCTGTTGTTGCCGTGGTTGTTGCTGCGTGTTGCTTGTGGTTGCTGTTGTTGCTGCTGTTGTTGCCGTGTGTTGTGCTGTTGTTGCTGTTGTTGCTGCTGTGGTTGTTGCCGTTGTTGCTGCTGTGGTTGCTGTGGTTGTTGCTGTTGTCGCTGTGGTTGTTGCTGTTGTTGCTGCTGTTGTGCTGTGGTTGTTGCTGTTGTTGTTGCTGTTGTTGCTATGGTTGCTGTGGTTGCTGTGTTGTTGTTGCTGCTGTCGTTGCTGTTGTTGTTGTTGTTGTTGCTGCTGTTGCTGTGGTTGTTGCGTGGTTGTTGCTGTTGTTGCTGCTGTTGTTGCTGCTGCTGCTGTTGCTGTGTGTTGCTGCTGTTGTTGCTGTGGTTGTTGCTGCTGTTGCTGTGTTGTTGCTGTGGTTGCTGTGTTGCTGCTGTTGTTGCCGTGGTTGTTGTTGCGTTGTTGCTGTGGTTGTTGCTGTGTTGTGCTGTGGTTGTTGCTGCTGTTGTTGCTGTGGTTGCTGTTGTTGCTGCTGTTGTTGCCGTGGTTGTTGCTGCTGTTGTTGCTGTGGTTGTGGCTGCTGTTGTTGCTGTGGTTGCTGTTGTTGCTGCTGTTGTTGCTGTGGTTGCTGTTGTTGCTGCTGTTGTTGCCGTGGTTGTTGCTGCTGTTGTTGCCGTGGTTGCTGCTGTGGTTGTTGCTGTGGTTGCTGTGGTTGTTGCTGTTGTCGCTGTGGTTGTTGCTGTTGTTGCTGCTGTTGTTGCTGTGGTTGTTGCTGTTGTTGCTATGGTTGCTGTTGTTGTTGTTGCTGCTGTCGTTGCTGTTGTTGTTGTTGCTGCTGTTGCTGTGGTTGTTGCTGTGGTTGTTGCTGTTGCTGCTGTTGTTGCTGCTGTTGTTGCTGTGGTTGTTGCTGCTGTTGTTGTTGCTGCTGTTGTTGCTGTGGTTGTTGCTGCTGTCGTTGCTGTTGTTGTTGTTGCTGCTGTTGCTGTGGTTGTTGCTGTGGTTGTTGCTGTTGTTGCTGTTGTTGTTGCTGTGGTTGTTGCTGCTGTTGCTGCTGTTGTTGTTGCTGCTGTTGTTGCCGTGGTTGTTGCTGCTGTTGTTGCTGTGGTTGCTGTTGTTGCTGCTGTTGTTGCTGTGGTTGTTGCTGCTGTTGCTGCTGTTGTTGTTGCTGCTGTTGTTGCCGTGGTTGTTGCTGCTGTTGCTGCTGTTGTTGCCGTGGTTGTTGCTGCTGTTGTTGCTGCTGTTGTTGCTGTGGTTGTTGCTGCTGTTGCTGCTGTTGTTGTGTGCTGTTGTTGCCGTGGTTGTTGCTGCTGTGCTGCTGTTGTTGCTGTTGTTGCTGCTGTTGTTGCCGTGGTTGTTGCTGCTGTTGCTGCTGTTGTGTTGCTGCTGTTGTTGCCGTGGTTGTTGCTGTGTTGGCTGCTGTTGTTGCTGTGGTTGCTGTTGTTGCTGCTGTTGTTGCTGTGGTTGTTGCTGCTGTTGCTGCTGTTGTTGTTGCTGCTGTTGTTGCCGTGGTTGTTGCTGCTGTTGCTGCTGTTGTTGCTGTGGTTGCTGTTGTTGC
>CM014093.1:33446516-33522931 GCA_004119915.2 Collichthys lucidus
TAAATATTAATAAACAGCTGACTGCTGAGGGATGATGACGTTTCATTTCCGGTCCTGATCTGTCATCGCTGATCGTTCTGTGGAAAATTAGATGACGTCACGTGTTCCTGTTACTCACCTGTGTGGGCGGGGCTTAGTATTTGACGTCACCCTACATGAAACATCTCTTTATATTTTGGTTTATGTATTTATTTATTTCATGTTCCATGTGAATGAAGAAGAATGTTTTTTTTTAGATTTAAAAAAAAAAAGTTTTATTTTGAAGTTGGCCGGAAGTGTCGTGCTCGCTGTTGCTCCCACCGTCCCGTGCCTGCCGCCGCTCCCCCGGTTGGTCAGCTGACCGTCGGCCGGTCTGGTGACTGTCAAACCCGCCTGAAGCTCTCACTGATCCGGACACCCGAACCACCAGGTCGAGGCCGGCCTGTGTCCCCGTCCCCGGAGCTCCTGCCCCGCCTGCCTCCTGACGTCGCCCCGCTGTCAGACGGATCTAAACAAGCCGAGCTCGTCGCGCTCCGAGTCGGCCGCTCTCACTCCGCTCCTCTGGCTGGTTTCGCTCCGAGCTCGGTCGGCTGGTCGACTCTCCCCGAGCCTGTGTGACCCGAGCCGGCCCAGCCTGCTGCCATGGCCGTGCTGGACCTGGCCATGCAGGGCCTGGCCGTGTTCGGCTTCGTGCTGTTCTTCGTGCTGTGGCTCATGCACTGCATGTCCATCATCTACGTGTAAGTTAGCCTGTTAGCTCAGCGCCGCGGCCGCTTCCGGTCGGGTTCTGGGTTTTATTCGGACATTAAACACACATAGAGAGCCCGAGCCGGAGCTCGTGAGCCTGGCTCCGGAGCTCGTGAGCCCGGTTCCGGAGCTCTGTGTGTGAACGGGGCGTTTTCCTGGTCACCGCTAGCCTGTTAGCCCCGCCGGGTAATTCTGCTGGTTCCGAGCTGATTACAATGAATTAAATAAAAGTACCGACTCTGCTGTAAGCTGGGACGCTTCATAGCCGAACTGAAACGGGCTTATCTGCTCTACAGACCCACATCACGGCTCTGACTCGGTTCCGTCCCGGCTGGCTAACGTTAGCTGCTTGCTTCCTGTTCGGTCCTTTAAGAACCGGCGGAGTTCGTCACCGTGTTCCGGTGAGGTCCAAAGAAACTTAGCTCCGTGAGTTGGACCGATGCCGAACTCATTGGTCCACCACACGGAGCCGCTCCATTGGTTCTGTTTGGTTCGGTTCGGGTTAGCTCGGGAAGGTTGCAGGTTGTTGGGCAACATGAGGCTTTCCAGTGTTTCCCAATGAACCCAGAGAGACACGAGAGGACTCCAAGTCCTCCAGCGTCCTCTTCACTCCACCTTAGGAACCTGGAGGTTCTGTTTGGACCCAGGCGGTGTCAGACCAAACCTTTGAATGTTTTCAGGCTCATCTCATTTGTGTTCCTTCAGAACCAGAGCAGAACCTCTGTCTGCGTATCGACCAATCACGTTTTGAGCGGGTAGATGGACGATGACCCGTCAGGTTCTCCTGCCGCCGCCTGTCAGCGTCCACGAGCTCGGTCAGTCAGACTGCAGACGAAGTCTTGGACCGGATATCTGCCCTCTGTCTGCTGCTACACCGGACCCCCGAAAAAGTTGACCCCTCTGTGACCTCTGACCCCTCTGTGACCTCTGACCCCTCTGTGACCTCTGACCCCTCTGTGACCTCTGACCCCTCTGTGACCTCTGTGTCTTCCAGGCGTCTCCACCTCCACAGGAAAAGGTCAGAGGTCAAACAGCCGTTCCTGCAGCTGGCCGGAGTTTCTCTGCTGAAGCCTCTGAAGGGCGTCGACCCCAATCTGATCTCCAACCTGGAGACGTTCTTCACACTGGATTACCCCAAGGTGCCGTTAATTACCCATTCGAATCCATCACAACCTCTCACTCAGCCACTACTAACCTTTTACCCCCCCGACTACCAGGTGACTGCCGTCCAACTGTCCCGACTACCAGGTGACTGCCGTCCAACTGTCCCGACTACCACGTGACTATCTATCGTCCAACTGTCCCCGACTACCACGTGACTATCTATCGTCCAACTGTCCCCGACTACCACGTGACTACTGTCCAACTGCCCGGAGCCTAGACTGAAGCCAAGACTGGACCTAAGACCGCTAAGACTTGGCTCCAGTCTTGGCTCCAGTCTTGGCTCCAGTCTTGGCTCCAGTCTTGGCTCCAGTCTTGGCCCTAGTCTTAGATCCAGTCTTGTGTTTTGCAGTATGAGATCTTGCTGTGCGTTCAGGATCAGGACGACCCGGCGGTTGACGTCTGTAAGAAGTTGTTGGGGAAGTATCCCGGCGTGGACGCTCGGCTCTTCATCGGTGAGTTTGTTGTTTCTCTGACCTCGTTTGATCACATGGACGTTAGCGGCTAATGTTAGCACATGTTGGTTTCAGGGGGAAAGAAAGTTGGAATCAACCCCAAGATCAACAACCTGATGCCGGGCTACGAAGGAGCCAAGTACGGGCTGGTGTGGATCTGCGACAGCGGCATCAGAGGTCAGTGTTTGTGTGATGTTGTTCCACATGTCCGTCCTTAGTGCTAATGCTAACCGTGTGTTTGTGTGGCAGTGAAACCCGACACCCTGACAGACCTGATCCATCAGATGACCGAGAAGGTGGGACTGGTCCACGGTTTGCCATATGTTGCCGACCGCCAAGGCTTCGCCGCCACACTGGAGCAGGTAAAGCTAACACGCTAACACTGCTAACTGGTTTAGTGACGCCGACGCTAACGTTATGTTTAGCACTAGCTGCTAAAGCTAACGTGACTGCCGTCCAACTGTCCCCGACTACCACGTGACTACTGTCCCCGACTACCACGTGACTGCCGTCCAACTGTCCCCGACTACCACGTGACTGCCGTCCAACTGTCCCCGACTACCATGTGACTGCCGTCCAACTGTCCCCAACTACCACGTGACTACTGTCCAACTGTCCCCGACTACCACGTGACTGCTGTCCAACTGTCCCCGACTACCACATGACTGCTGTCCAACTGTCCCCGACTACCACGTGACTGCTGTCCAACTGTCCCGACTGCCACGTGACTGCTGTCCAACTGTCCCCGACTACCACGTGACTATCATCCAACTGTCCCGACTGCCACGTGACTGCTGTCCAACTGTCCCCGACTGCCACGTGACTATCGTCCAACTGTCCCCGACTGCCACGTGACTATCGTCCAACTGTCCCGACTGCCACGTGACTATCATCCAACTGTCCCGACTGCCACGTGACTGCTGTCCAACTGTCCCCGACTACCACGTGACTATCATCCAACTGTCCCGACTGCCACGTGACTGCTGTCCAACTGTCCCCGACTACCACGTGACTATCATCCAACTGTCCCGACTGCCACGTGACTGCTGTCCAACTGTCCCCGACTACCACGTGACTATCGTCCAACTGTCCCGACTACCACGTGACTATCGTCCAACTGTCCCTGACTGCCACGTGACTATCGTCCAACTGTCCCGACTACCACGTGACTATCGTCCAACTGTCCCGACTACCACGTGACTGCCGTCCAACTGTCCCCGACTACCACGTGACTGCCGTCCAACTGTCCCGACTACCACGTGACTGCCGTCCAACTGTCCCCGACTACCACGTGACTATCGTCCAACTGTCCCCGACTACCTCGTGACTGCCGTCCAACTGTCCCGACTGCCACGTGACTGCCGTCCAACTGTCCCGACTACCACGTGACTATTGTCCAACTGTCCCCGACTGCCACGTGACTATCGTCCAACTGTCCCCGACTGCCAAGTGACTATCGTCCAACTGTCCCCGACTGCCACGTGACTACTGTCGATGTTATGTTTAGCACTAGCTGCTAAAGCTAACGTGACTAAGATGGATGATGTCATACTAACTGTTGCCAGGTGTATTTTGGGACCTCCCACCCTCGCTCCTACATCTCGGCTAACGTGACGGGGATAAAGTGCGTGACGGGGATGTCGTGTCTGATGAGGAAGGACGTGCTGGACCAGGCCGGCGGGTTGGTGGCGTTCGCTCAGTACATCGCCGAGGATTACTTCATGGCTAAAGCCATCGCAGACAGGTTAGCACGTTAGCATGTTAGCTGTAGCTTCGAGCACGTTATGAACGGAAACTGATAATTGGTGACGTGTGTCGTCAGAGGCTGGAAGTTCTCCATGGCAACGCAGGTGGCAATGCAGAACTCCGGGTCCTACTCCATTGGCCAGTTCCAGTCTCGCATGATCAGGTGACCTTACAAGTCTTTGTCTGATTGGCTGTTCTCCATGTTTGAATAGTTTCTGTTCTTCCTGACAACCATCAGACACTTAACAGCCTGTGTGTGTGTGCGTGTGCGTGTGTGTGTGTGCGCGTGCGCGTGCGTGTGTGCGTGTGTGCGCGCGTGTGTGTGTGTGCGTGTGCGTGCGCGTGTGTGTGTGCGCGTGTGTGTGTGCGCGTGTGTGTGCGTTCTCAGGTGGACCAAGCTGAGGATCAACATGCTTCCTGGCACCGTGCTGGAGCCCGTCTCTGAGTGCTTCCTGGCCAGCCTCATCATTGGCTGGGCCGCTCATCACGTGTTCAGGTACACAGCCAATCACAGAGCGTCAGAACCCTGTCTAAAACCTGGTTGTAGTCTCCGTGACGTCCCTGCAGACTGTCTAAAACCTGGACGTAGTCTCTGAGACGTCCCCGCAGACTGTCTAAAACCTGGACGTAGTCTCCGTGACGTCCCCGCAGACTGTCTAAAACCTGGACGTAGTCTCCGTGACGTCCCCGCAGACTGTCTAAAACCTGGACGTAGTCTCCGTGACGTCCCCGCACTGTCTAAAACCTGGACGTAGTCTCCGTGACGTCCCCGCAGACTGTCTAAAACCTGGACGTAGTCTCTGTGACGTCCCCGCAGACTGTCTAAAACCTGGACGTAGTCTCCGTGACGTCCCCGCAGACTGTCTAAAACCTGGACGTAGTCTCTGTGACGTCCCCGCAGACTGTCTAAAACCTGGACGTAGTCTCTGTGACCTCCTACAGACTGTCTAAAACCTGGACGTAGTCTCTGTGACCTCCTACAGACTGTCTAAAACCTGGGCGTAGTCTCTGTGACCTCCTACAGACTGTTGACTGTTGATCCAGAAAATGATTCAAGACTTCAGCTAAATTCAGATCAGATTAATGAACTCGTCAAACTTCATTTAATCGTGTGTGTGTGTGTGTGTGTGTGTGTGTGTGTGTGTGTGTGTGTGTGTGTGTGTGGTGTGTGTGTGTGTGTTGCAGGTGGGACATGATGGTCTTCTTCATGTGTCACTGTCTGGCCTGGTTCATCTCCGACTACATCCAGCTGACTGGAGTTCAGGTATGATGTGCTTTTACTTTGAAAGGACATGTTTTTATTTCAGACTTTTATTTTGTAAAGAGGATATTTTTCATTCATTAAACGTGGACGTCTCCATGGAAACGACACAATTATCCACTGTGGTTACTTCCTGCCACTCGATTCTTCTGTAGCCTATCAGAGCACTCCTCCTCTCACACATGCACTCTCTGATTGGTTATTGATTGATGACATCATCACACAGGGCGGCCCGCTGTGCTTCTCTAAGCTGGACTTCGCCGTGGCGTGGTTCATCAGAGAGTCGATGGCGGTGCAGATCTTCCTGTCGGCTCTGTGGGACCCGACCATCAGCTGGAGGACCGGCCGGTACCGGCTGCGCTGCGGAGGCACCGCCGAGGAGATCCTGGACATCTAGTTACCACGGCAACCGTGGGGCACCACCATCCGCCTCGTCCTCATCGTCAGGACGACGAGGAGACGAGAGCCAGAAACTGAAGAGTGTGTGTGTGTGTGTGTGTGTGTGTGTGTGTGTGTGTGTGTGTATTTTTTTAACTATTTATGTTCCTTTTGGTGCTAAACTAAATGATGCCAGAACAAACCAATGAGAGCGCAGGATGGAGGGAGTGACACGTCGCACTGATCTTCAATCAACCAATCGGGGGGAGGAGTTAAAAGTTCTCTCTCCTCATTGGCTTATTTCCTTCTTCTTCCTGTTACCTTCAAGTTAAATGTTTGAAAATGACTAAAATAATATGAACTGAAGTCTTTTATTTTGAAAGGTTGATGTGGACGTCAGTCAGATATTTAAACGAGGAAACGACCTTTCCAGGAACTAAACCACTTCCTGTTGCAGGACTGAATGTTTGTGATTGGTCAGACTCGTACTGAACGAACAGGAAGTCAGTTTTTATTTCCTGTCTCAAACAAATGTGAATTCAGTCAGCCAATGAGGAGCGAGCATGGCTCAGATTACATTTCATAATTAGATTCAAACGTAATTCTAATCGTTCAAATCCTCAAACAACAACAACACGCCAACGGTCACGGTGCCACAGAAGTATGGAGGCCTGCCAAACATACGTGACCAACACATGTTAACATGTGACCAACACACGTTAACGTGTTGGTCACATGTTAACGTGTTGCATTGTGGACATGTCAAAGCATGCGATAACGTGGATTGTGTCAAAAGTTGTGACTGCGATGTTTACTCGTATTAACACGTATGTCAGCGTGTGGTTGACGTGTCGTGTATGTTTGGCATGCTTCTCATTCAACACGAAACGTTTTTTGTAAATTTGTGAATATTTAGAAGTTTTTCTGTTCCTCCTCCTTCGATTTAAACAAACCAATAAACGGACGACAGTATTCTGACGTTTAACGGCCGCAACATTTCATCCAATCAAAACAGACCGGACCAAAAAAAACTTAAGAGAAAAATCCACATTTATTTTTAGTCGTAACACTGTGTGTGTGTGTGTGTGTGTGGTGTGTGTGTGTGTGTGTGTGGTGTGTGTGTGTGTGTGTGTGTGTGTGTGTGTGTGTGTGTGTGTGTGTTTTTAAAGCCATCTCACTTTACTGTTAGCATTTAGCTGTTAGCATAGCCGCAGGGGGTTCGGTTGATGACGTCATTTTCAGGTCGGACGAACTCCTGCGCCGTCGTCCAATCGGATCAGTAGGATTCTTCTTTGTTTATTGTTGTTTATTTTATAAATTAGTTACCTGCTGTAGTGTCCGAACCGACCAATCACAGACGAGGATTGTGTCAACACAGGAACAATAAAGTTTTATCGTTTCAAAGCTCAACTTTGACGTGTTGTTTTGTTGGAGATGTGCTGCGATGTGATTGGCTGGCAGGGCGGACAGTGGGCTGAGCTTGCAGAAAGAGGACATTGGTCGTCAGATGATTTATTTATTCAGTGATTCATGCTACAACTTCCTGTCACACTTTCAAAATAAATTAAAAATTCAACAAACATGTTCCTGAATCAAGCAGATAAGCCCCGCCCCCCATGCCATGCATCAATATTAAAATACAAGTCCCACAATGCACCACGAGTATGTTACATTCATTAGCATAAAAAAGTCGAGTCAACGTGTCGAGTCATGTTCACATACAACGGGTCACATGTAACAAACATGGAGTGTGAAATCACTGCAGGGTGTATTAGTGTTACACGCGTGTACTGCAACATGTTATGACACTGCTCTTTACATGTAGCATGTTACTGTAAACATGTATGTAACAAACGGTTTACAACAGTATGATCAGACGTGTTGTACTCGCGTGATCAGTCACATGTAACACACGTGTGTTACACACGTGTAGTTTGTTATGTACTTATGTTATGTATTTGTGTGTATGTGCAGTGACACGTGTTGCATGTAACGTTACTTCGTGCTCCGTGTTTCATGTTGTGGCGTGTGTTACATCACGCTGTGTGTAGATGGGCGGGGCTTTGTGGGAAGTTAAACATGCAGTCCTGAAACAGGAAGTGATGTCACAGTGTCGACATACTAAAAACATATTAAGATAAACATGTTAGCATCTATACAGGAAGTGATGTCATAATAAAGTTGGTCCAATTAAAAGGCACATAAACTCTGGCTTGGTTTGACCCCGCCCCTCTGATCTGATCAGGTCAAAGGTCAGAAGGCGAACTCGGAATCAGTAGCTTCCTGTTTGTCGTGGCTTGTTTCCTGTTTCGACGGCGAGGATCCAAAAATGTAAAAAAAATCAGGAGCTGATTTGAATTCAACAGATTTTAATAGAAACAAAGAAGGCGGGGCGTTTAAAGATCAACCAATCACGGCTCCACACACAAACACACACACACACACACACACATATATGTAAATACACACACGCAGGTAGCACAGGTGGGCGGGGCTTCCAAAGCATCACCTGTCTCAGTAGAAATACATTCATGATTTAAAAAAACCTTCCTGAAATATAGATACAACGTTACAACAACAAAACTCATTTTAAGTCTAATCGACAACGCACCACCACCAAACAAACAAAAAAAAAAAAAAAAAAAAAAAAAACAAAAACAACCACAAACCCAAACAAACAAACAAAAACAACCCCAAACAAACAAACAAACAACCCCACCCAAACAAACAAACAAAAACAACCCCACCCAAACAAACAAACAAACAACCCCACCCACCAACCCAAACAAACAAACTGGATGTAAAAAAAACAGAAACCAGCAGAACATTCAGAGAAATAAGGCACAGAAGGAGGCTGAGAGCGCAGCCACTTAACAACAACAACAACAATATTAATAATCAATAATCATGATGATCAATAATCAGGTGGTAGCACGGCCGCCGGCTGGAGTCAGAGAGGCAGTTTGAAACAATAAAAACAGGCGTGATGATTGAAGCGTAAATAAATATCAGGCTTTTTTTCATGCTGACTTTAAATATAAAAACAAATGTTAAATATGAAAGTCTTTTATTTTGAAAATCCTCTTTTTTTTAAACATTCAGACAAAAACTGACTCACGTCGGCTCCTCCACGGACTCCCCTGCCCATAATGCATTGCTACCAGACGCTCAGGAATGTGCTCTGTAACCTCTGTAACCATGGCAACGCCTCCTTCAATGAGTCATCGCCCGTCACTGTGATGTCAGAGTGTTCGTAGGCACAGGAAGGTCGGCCGTGTCGGGGCTCTCCTATTGGTCCATCTGTTCCCACCACGGGCCAATCAGAAGCCCTGAAGTCTGGACGGAGGAGAAATAATCACATGGTTTAATAGGGGGTCAAAGGTCAGACGGAGGACTCGGAGGAGGACACTCGGGGTCAGACGGTGGACTCGGAGAAGGACACTCGGGGTGGACTCGGAGAAGGACACTCGGAGGTCAGACGGTGGACTAAGAGAAGACGGTGGACTTGGAGGAGGACACTTGGGGTCAGACGGTGGACGGAGAAGGACACTCGGAGGTCAGACGGTGGACTCGGAGAAGGACACTCGGAGGTCAGACGGTGGACTCGGAGAAGGACACTCGGAGGTCAGACGGTGGACTCGGAGAAGGACACTCGGGGTGGACTCGGAGAAGGACACTCGGAGGTCAGACGGTGGACTTGGAGAAGGACAGTCGGAGGTCAGACGGTGGACTTGGAGAAGGACAGTCGGACACTCGGGGTCAGACGGTGGACTTGGAGGAGGACACTCGGGGTCAGACGGTGGACTTGGAGAAGGACACTCGGACACTCGGGGTCAGACGGTGGACTTGGAGAAGGACACTCTGAGATCAGACGGTGGACTTGGAGAAGGACACTCGGAGGTCAGACGGTGGACTTGGAGAAGGACACTCTGAGGTCAGACGGTGGACTTGGAGAAGGACACTCGGGGTCAGACGGTGGACTTGGAGAAGGACACTCGGAGGTGCTGGTTGTGGTCCAGCTGGTGGTCGTGCAGAGCGATCAGAGCCTCGATGGCTTCCTCCACCGACGCCAGCTGCATCAGCGCCATCTTCCTGTCCTTCCTGTCCGCAGAGGAAGTGACATCATCAGGGACAGGACAGGCAGACAGACAGAGGACAGGCAGACAGACAGACAGACAGGGGACAGACAGACAGGGGACAGACAGACAGACAGACGGACGGAGGACAGACGGACAGAGGACAGACAGACGGACGGAGGACAGACGGACAGAGGACAGACAGACGGACGGAGGACAGACAGACGGACGGAGGACAGACAGACAGAGGACAGACAGACAGAGGACAGACAGACGGACGGAGGACAGACGGACAGAGGACAGACAGACGGACGGAGGACAGACGGACAGAGGACAGACGGACAGAGGACAGACAGACGGACGGAGGACAGACGGACAGAGGACAGACAGACAGACAGAGGACAGACAGACAGACAGGTTGTCACTCACTGGAAAAACTTGAAGGCTTTCACTGTGAAGCCGCTGGAGGAGAATAATTCCTTCAGGTCGTCCTCGCTGACCGAAGAGCTGTGAGACAAAGACCACGAGGACATTAGTGACGACCAATCAGAGGAGAGCATTAATGTCACCCAGACAACCAATCAGACGAGAGCATGGACAGGAGGCGGAGTCTTACGAGATGTTGGACAGGTGCAGCGTGGCGGACGGAGGGAAGATGTTGTTGAAGTTTTTGGATCCTGGTTTTTTGAAGCGGTGGAGGGCGGAGCCTGAGAAGTCCTGAGTCAGCGCCTGCTCTTCTTGCCCCGCCCCCCCCCGAGGCAGCTGCACCACCGGGTGTTTGGACAGCATCACCCGGATCATGTTACCATGGAGACGCTGGCCGTTAAGGTGACTCATCGCTGACGGAAAAAAGGACAGAACTCGTTTATCATGTCTTCATTCATTCAATCATTAATCCAATGAATAATTAATGAATTAATGAAATATTTAAATGAGCGTGTGTGGATGTGTCGGACCGAGCTGAGCCTGCGTGGCGTCGCTCATCTGAACCAGAGCGTTCTCCTTCTTGTTGAAGAGGATCTTCACTCTCTGAACGTCCCCATAAACACCTGAAAACACACCGCAGACACACACATGAACGCACACGACACGCACACGACACGCACACGCGTGACGGATCAGCTGATCGTCCGCGTTTGAAGGTCTCTTACCGAACAGGATGAAGAGGACGTGTGGCGAGACGCTCTGCACAGACAGACGTTCATGGTTAGTCCAGAGCTCTGAGCTGATTGGTCAGTTACTGTGTGTGTGTGTGTGTGTGTGTGACCTCTGACCTCTGGGTTCAGGTTGGACACCAGCAGCACAGAGTGGACAGCAGGGGGCGCCACCTGCAGGGAGACACGAGGAGGAGACACCAACGAGCCGGGGACGGCCGCCATGGACAGACCTGAGGACCAGAGAGCTGATTGGTTAGTGTACTTACTACTTCCTGTTTGGTGCTGGAACCGTCAGACGTGTCACCTGTGCTGGTGGAAGGTGGGCGGAAACGCTGCGGCTCCGTACGGAGGGAGCGCTACACCTGTGACACACACACACACACACACACACACACACACACACACACACACACACACACACACACACACACACACACACACACGTCAGTGTGTTTATTCATGTGCTGTGTTGAGGCAGTGTGTACTGTGTCACGTGATCACGTGTTTCTGCGTGTGCGTGCCCGTTACCGAAGGCGGCGGAGGCGGGGTCCAGCTCTCCCGTGGGCAGGTCGGCTCTGGTGAAGTCTCGGCTCTTGTCGTTGTTGTACTTGACGTTGAGCGCGCTCAGTTTGGAGAAGTCGATCCTCAGCGTGCAGCAGCCGTTATAAATGTTCTGCCCGTCCAGAGACTGAAAGACAGGAAGACACACGCTCACACCTGATTGGACCAGAGCTTCCACCTGTGTGACGTGTGGTCGGCTCGTGGCGACTCACCGCCTTGGCGTGCTGAGCGTGCACGGCGTCGCTGAACTGCAGCAGAGCCTGAACTGATTGTTCCTGGTGAAGGTGATGATCTTCAACACGGAGCCGAACTTACTGAAGATCTGAAACAAGACGGACCAATCAGAACGCAGACAGCAGCCCCGTCACACGTGACCACAGTAACAGCACAGGTGAGCGACCTGCTGCAGGACCTCCAGGGTCACCGGGTAGAATAAGTTCTCCACGATGATCCTCAGGACGGGACTCTGACCGGGAGCGAAGCCGCGCCCCTCTCCTCCTGAAGCCACGGTCCCAGAATGCATTGCTGCTGCGCTGATGGCGTGCAGCGCCACCCTCTGTCGACAACATGAGGCGTGAACTCGTCATTCTTAATAAAGATCATGTCAGCGGCTCGAATTTGTCCGCTCCTCACCTGATGGTCAGGTTGTCGGTCTTGAGCTCGCGGTGCGTGGAGTACTGGATGAAGATTGGCTGGTTTCTGACGGTGGGCGGGGCTGAGGTGTAGTAGTTCACCATGGAAACAGCTGCTTCCTCCGACGCCATCTCTAAGAAGCCCTGCGGCACATTCCAGGTTATAGATTCACATTCACTACATGTTACACAGGTACGATGATGTCATCAGTCACCTGTTTCTTGGCCTTCAGCGTGATCAGCTTACTAACTCGCCCGAAAGGAAGTGCCAGAGCGAGCACTTCCTGCTCAGAGACGTCGGCAGGAAGCTGGCGCAGGTGAAGGACCCGGGACGGGACGCACTGAGCGCGCTCAGAAACACACAGCCTATCAGTGCCATCCACTGTGGACAGACACAAGAGTACACTACTGCAGTACTGGGAGTCACACTGGGGGGGGCGGGTCAGAGAGAGAGAGAGAGGGGCGGGGCTCACCTGTGGACAGGTTGGAGGTGCTCATGTTCGCAGAGCAGCTGATGGAGGAAGTAAACACTGATTCCTGAGAACAGACAGGAAAAGAGACGTCATAGGAGACTCATTAAATCTTAATTAATCAGTTCCCTCAATCGGAGGGAAGCAGTCAACGATTAGTCGATTGATCTGACGTCGGATCAATCGACTAATCGTTGACTGCTTCCAGATTGTAGTTCCATTAACAAAAACTACAAAACACGTGACATTCGGTATTATCGCGAGATTTCAGCCAATCAAATCTCGCCGCTGAATCGTCACTCCTCGCTCGCGACACTTTGAACCAAAACAAACCCAGAAAAAAAGAAGCACGAGCGACAAACAGCGCGGGGGGAGCAGGAGAGGTGGCTCTGTGGCGGGAAATATTTCCGTAAACAAGTAAACAACAACAACAACAACAGACACGAGCGAGGGGTTGATGCCAGAGGCTCGCGCAGGTGCGGTTCAGTCACCAAGGAAACGCGGAGGGGGGAGGAAGGGACGAAAAACAGCGGCGGGAATGTCGCGGGACGTTCGGGGCGGTTTTCCCGCGCTCACCCGTCCATGGTCCGCGAGGAGGATGAAGAGGAGGAAGAGTTGTTTGGGTCGCGCGAGCAGCCGCAGCCACCGTGGAGAACAACGAGCTCACTTCCCGTTTGGTGACGTCACGGGAAAACATGGCGGCCGGTGCGGACACGCCTCAGAGATGGAGATCAATAAAGATGACGTCACACTTTTATTTGTTTTATTTTAAAAAAGTAAAATAAATATAAATAAAATAATATTTGACAAATTTAGATTTATTGAGTCCTCATATATATATGTATGTATGTATATATATAATATATATATATATATATATATATATATATATATATATAATGTATAGTATAGTTATATATATGTATACTGTGCATATATATACACACTACATATATACATACAGTACATATATACACACAGTATATATGTATATATATATACATACTGTATGTATATATATACATACAGCATATATATACTGTATGTATATATGTGTATGTATATAGTGTGTATATATGTATATATATACATACAGTGTGTATATATATACACTATATATATATACACAGTGTATATATATATATACACTGCATATATATGCACTGTATATATATATATATACTGTGCATATATATAGTGTATATATATACACTATATATATACAGTGTGTATATATATATATATACTGTGCATATATATATGCACTATATATATATATATATATATACACACACACTATATATATACAGTGTATATATATATACACTGTATATATATATGCACTCTATATATATACTGTGCATATATATATATATATCACACACGTGTATATATATATATAATACACTGTATAATATATACACTGTATATATATATACATATATATATACAGTATATATATATATATATATATATATATATATATATATATATATACAGTGTATATGTGATGACTCTCAGTCTTCTCTCCTGCAGTGCCTCCACCTTTACATCCACCTGTTCATTATTATTCTTCGTTATCTTTTGTCTCACGCACTTCACCAGGTGAGCTGCCAGGTAAACAGACAGGAAGTGTGTGTCGGCTGGACACACACCTGGACGCAGGGGGCGCTGTGACCTTCAGACATCCGACCCCAATTCTCATCCGACCCGAGGGAAGGACGTGATGACGTCAGTAAAGGGAATAATAACCATCATGAAGACGTCACGATGAAGACGTCACGATGAACCTCTTCCGTGACCACGAGCCTCGCGGTAGTGACGCATCTCACCGACCCGCGACGATCTTTGGCTGGAAACCGGAAGCAGCGTCGAGCCTGTGGGCACGTAACATCCGGTTGCCCCCAGCGTCTTATAAGTGGGTGAAAGGTGAAGAAGAAGAAGACCTGTCATTGTTCCGCACCGAACCGACACCGAGCCATGCTGCAGAACACAGGGTGAGTGTCCCACAAACGTCCGTCACACGTCCGGCGGGTCCGGTCCGAACCGGAGCGTTCATCAGCAGTTTAAAAAGTCCCGACAGGCCGCAGCAGCGGGAGCGGGAGGTTCTGGGTTCGAACCCCGCACATGAAGGCTGACCTCTGCGTGAGGAGCCGGGTCACAGCGCCAGACCCGGTCCTCCGTGCACCGAGTGCCCCAGAAAACAGCCTCAGTGCGGGCAGAGAGAGCCGGCTCAGCCCCTCTGTGCGCACAAGATCCAGGATCCAGGAATCTAGAGTCAAGACCTCATCCTCATAGGTGGCTCATTAAATCTTAATTAATTAATTAATTAATTAATCAGTTCCGTCGGATCAATCGACTAATCGTTGACTGCTTCAGGATACACGTGACTTCTGGTTATATCGCGAGATTTCAGCCAATCAAACCTCGCTGCTGAATCGTCGAACCAAAACAAACCCAGGAAAAAAAAAGAGCACTTTCAAGGAAAGTGTCAGGACGTTATTTAACGTGACGCTCCGAGGCGATCGGTTAGCTGCTAACTCCTCCCCCTCTCTCCGTGTCACAGGAAGTTAGCCGGCTGCACGCTCTTCATCACCGGCGGGAGTCGAGGGATCGGGAAGGCCATCGCCCTGAAAGCTGCCAGAGATGGAGCCAACGTCGTCATCGCTGCCAAGACCGCCGTGCCACACCCCAAACTACCAGGAACCATCTACTCCGCCGCTCAGGAAGGTGAGCCCGACACTGACTCACCTGAGCCGGCCTGCTGTCTGTGGTGAGGCCCGGACTGTTCACCTGTTCTGGTGGGTAGCTGGGTTCAGGTGAGTCTCCAAACATCAACAGGGTGAAGTCCATGGGGTCAGTCAGCTGCTCCGCCCACGAGCTGATCACATGTCATGCGTGACGTCATGCGCGACGTCATGCGTGACGTCATGCGTGATGTCAGTTGATTTAACTCCTGTTTCCTGTCTCAGTGGAGGCGGCCGGCGGGAAAGCATTGGCGTGTGTTGTCGACATCCGTGACGAGCAGCAGATCGGAGAAGCTGTTCAGAAAGCTGTCGACAAGTTTGGAGGTACGTTGACCTGAGGTCAGAACGCCTCGCCGACACGGCAGTGACATCATTGCTGTGCTCGTTTATGATTGGCAGGAATCGACATCTTGGTGAACAATGCCAGCGCCATCAGTCTGACAGGAACTCTGGAGACGCCCATGAAGAAGGTCGACCTGATGCTGGGAATCAACCTGAGAGGAACGTACCTGACGTACGGACACACACACACACACACACACACACACTCACACACACACTCATGTGTCTACTCTGTCCTAACGAGCCGAGTTAACGAGCATGTGTTTGCGACAGGTCTAAGCTCGTCATCCCTCACCTGCTGAAGAGTCACAGTCCGCACATCCTGAACCTGGCGCCGCCGCTCAACCTCAACCCCATCTGGTTCAAGAACCACACAGGTAACCATAGCAACCGACCAGCCAGCATCCCATCATGCATCTGTGCAGTAATAACGTACGTTGTTTCATTTTCAGCGTACACGATGGCGAAGTACGGCATGTCCATGTGCGTCCTGGGAATGTCCGAAGAGTTCAGAGGTCAAATTGCGGTCAACGCCCTCTGGCCAAAGACCGGTCAGTGGCTAACTGCTAGCACGCTAAGCTGCGCACGCGCTCTCCGTGACGCTAACCCTGTTCTGACCTGTGTGCTGTTGCCGTAGCGATCCAGACAGCAGCCATGTCGATGCTCGGCGGAGAGGACATCGGGAAGCAGTGTCGTACAGCCGACATCATGGCAGACGCCGCCTACGCCATCCTGTCCCAGCCGAAGGACTACACGGGTCACTTCCTGGTGGATGAGGACGTCCTGAAGGAGCAGGGAGTCCACGACTTCGAGCAGTACGCCGTCCAACCAGGTGAGAGCGAGAGCTGAGCTGAGGCTAACATGCACACGCACTATCAAGTGGTACTTCACGTGCTCTCTGATTGGTGGACAGGTCATCCCCTGCTGCCAGACTACTTCCTGGATTCTGCACTCGAGAAAATGCCTGAGCTGCACGGTAAATACTGTAAATACTACAAATACTACAAATACTGTAAATACTACAAATACTACAAATACTGTAAATACTACAAATACTGTAAATACTACAAATACTGTAAATACTGTAAATACTACAAATACGGTAAATACTGTAAATACTGTAAATACTGTAAATACTGTAAATACTGTAAATACTGTAAATACTGTAAATACTACAAATACTGTAAATACTACAAATACTGTAAATACTACAAATACTGTAAATACTACAAATACGGTAAATACTGTAAATACTACAAATACTGTAAATACTACAAATACGGTAAATACTACAAATACGGTAAATACTGTAAATACTACAAATACGGTAAATACTACAAATACGGTAAATACTACAAATACTGTAAATACTACAAATACTGTAAATACTACAAATACGGTAAATACTGTAAATACTGTAAATACTACAAATACTGTAAATACTACAAATACTGTAAATACTACAAATACTGTAAATACTGTAAATACTACAAATACGGTAAATACTACAAATACTACAAATACGGTAAATACTACAAATACGGTAAATACTACAAATACTGTAAATACTACAAATACTACAAATACTGTAAATACTACAAATACTGTAAATACTACAAATACGGTAAATACTACAAATACTGTAAATACTACAAATACTGTAAATATTACAAATACTGTGAATACTGTAAATACTACAAATACTACAAATACCGTAAATACTACCAGTGCTTGTACATTTACAGCTGAGACTGTAGTACTGCTATAAATCAGTACTGCAAATGATACGACTGGTACTGCAGTGTAGTCAGTATGATGTTTATAGTAGTATTCATGTATACACCAGCGCCCCCTGCTGTCCACTGAAACATGTTTTTGTCTTCACATTACTAGAGACGACGAAACCACCAACGGACACGCCCACTTCCAGTGGACCAATAGGAAGCACGTTTGACGCCATCAAAGGAGCCATCAATGAAGACGTTGTCAAGTCGACGCAGGGCATTTATCAGTTCAACCTATCAGGTGACAGCAGGGGTGTGGTTTCCATATAAGGACATCATTTGGGCGTGTCATTAACATGTTGTGTCCATATAAGGAGAGCACGAGGGCGTTTGGTTTCTGGACCTGAAGAGCGGCTCTGGCAGCACAGGTGAGGGCCAGCCGCCCGTCAAAGCTGACGTCGTCATGACGATGGACTCCACCGTTTTCAGCAAGATGTTTGCAGGTGAGCCCTGGTCATGTGACCGTGGTGGATTCAGTGTTTTTTTTTTCAAGTGTAACAGGTGTGTGTGTGTGTGTGTGTGTGGTGTGTGTGTGTGTGTGTGTGTGTGTGTGTGTGTGTGTGTGTGTGTGTGTGTGTGTGTGTGTGTGTGTGTGGTGTTGTGTGTGTGTGTGTGTGTGTGTGGTGTGTGTGTGGTTTCAGGGAAGATGAAGCCGACGCTGGCCTTCATGTCGGGGAAGCTGCAGATTCGCGGTGACATGACTCTCGCCCTCAAACTGGAGAAACTCATGAACCGCATGAACAAGGCCAAACTGTGAGGCTGAAGCCACGCCCACAGACCACCTCAGGACACGCCCACCTCCTGTTCATAGCTGTACATGTTTATTAATGAGCTCGTTAATAAAACCTGCCTTCATATTACACTGTGTGATTTAATCTGTGATTTAATACATGACATCATACGTGACGTTGAGATGGCACACCTGGATGATTCTGGACCAGGATCAACAGGTGTGGCTCAGTTTGAGTCAGCTAAGCTGACGGAGCTCTGCAGCTAACTGAGCTAAGGTGTAGCTACCAGATGAGTGACGGGGGCATCAGATGGAGAACCAGCAGATACTCCTCATGCTCCTCCTCCACCTCCTGTTCCTTCTGCAGGTGCATTATCAGCGCGCGTATTAATAATTAATCAGAGGTATGATCGACTCGCAGCTTCTCTGTTGAACTTTGCAGAAATGTGAAAACTAAATATTTAAATAAGCCGACAGACGAATATCTGTCTCAGTGTGGCTGAGACCTGCAGGACTTCATCTAGGTGAGTACTACTACATCTGCTACATCAGAATACTGCAGTACACATGGAGATCATATGTGTCTGATCATCGTCAGGTAGGTGTGTGTGTGTGTGTGGGAAAGGTTAGAGTTTGTATGACAGCATCAATCAATAATGAAAAATGAATTTAGAGATGAACTGGCTCAGTACTTCAAAGTACTTGTTTTCAGGGTGTAGACAGGACGTAGTGTCTCTGAGGCAGCGTCCCTCCATCATGGTAGATTGAGAGAGGTGGAGGACAGTGCGGTGTTTAGTTGGAGCTTCTTGTCCTCTACATCGGTGCTAGAGTGAGACACCAGGGGGCGCTGGTGAGCTCACTGACCTCAGCCGGCGCGTGGCCCCTGCGCTCTGATGTAAATGTTCACATTTGATATTTTATATGATATATTATATGATTTGTGCAGTTGCCATGGTGATATACCGTGTTGTCGTGTATCAGGAAGGCATGTTCCTCTCCAGCGACGCCCACCGAACCGTCATCCAATTGGTCGGCAGCAGAGGGGTCAGTGAGCGCGTCCCATTGGCTGAGCGATTTGTGAGTCATGACAAATATCATTACCCCTCGACTGACCGACATTCAGTTTTCATGATTCTGGTTTAACTCGTTTGTTTTTGTTTTTCAGATCTGTCGACTTTTTAAGAATTCATGTTTCTGCTGCAAATCCACCAAAGAAGAAGTAAACTCACGTCTGAGATATTAATGATGAATATTTCTAGTTTATTTAATTCCATGTGCTCATTTACATATTTAAAACCTGTCGCCAGGCAGAATACATGGTTCACTGTCCCACCAGCCTTGGAGCTCTGCTATTGGTTCATCTGGAAGCCCCGCCCACCACAGCCGGCATCTGGTTTTGTTCGAAGGTTGTCGTGACAACGCCGGAGGGCGGAGTCTCGTTGTTCCCCTGCTACCGATTCGTCAGCCGCTCGACCTCGCTGGCTCTGAGGGATTCGATTGGTCGGTGACAAAAGAATTTCAAAATAAAATCAGTGATAAGAATTCTGTTTGTTTTCATTTAAAGTTTCTTTTTTCTATGAAGCGAAGTTCGTTTTTAACGACCTCCAACCTCTCCAACTGGATCAGAGAGTCAACGAGCTGACGGAGCGCCGTCGAACGTTTCGGTAACCAATTAATGATTACAGATCATAAATATTGAATATTATTCAGAGGTCCAGTAGATTTTAGTGGCAGATTGTAACCACATGACTCTGCAATGCCCCGTCCTCTTCTGTCAGCCTGTGAGATAAACTCTGGCTTCAAACTCACATAAGAAGCAGGAGGCCGGACCAGGATCCGGACCAGGATCCAGACCAGGATCCGGGTTTGCTTTGTCTCACTGTGACGTGAAGGACTCAGTCAAAACAAAAACAACACTTCTTATAAATATACTTATGAATACTGTATTCAATCCTGCAAAGGAATACTTCTAAATCTTACACACTTTGTATTTTTATTTTGTAGGTGGAGTTGCTATGACGACGGTCTCCCAGAGACAATGAAGGCTAATAACATCATGTCACTTCCTGCTGAAGCTCGATTCTCCGTATCCAAGGCAACCGACATGATTCTGACTGTCAGCAAGGTGTACGTCCAACAACCTGGTCTCTGCTGGTCTCTGCTGGTCTCTGCTGGTCTCTGCTGGTCTCTGTTGGTCTCTGATGGGCTCTGATGGTCTGTGATGGTCTCTGTTGGTCTCTGCTGGTCTCTGCTGGTCTCTGTTGGTCTCTGTTGGTCTCTGCTGGTCTCTGCTGGTCTCTGCTGGTCTCTGTTGGTCTCTGCTGGTCTCTGTTGGTCTCTGTTGGTCTCTGTTGGTCTCTGTTGGTCTCTGCTGGTCTCTGCTGGTCTCTGTTGGTCTCTGTGGGTCTCTGTTGGTCTCTGCTGGTCTCTGCTGGTCTCTGTTGGTCTCTGTGGGTCTCTGTTGGTCTCTGTTGGTCTCTGCTGGTCTCTGTTGGTCTCTGTTGGTCTCTGCTGGTCTCTGTTGGTCTCTGTTGGTCTCTGCTGGTCTCTGTTGGTCTCTGTTGGTCTCTGCTGGTCTCTGTTGGTCTCTGCTGGTCTCTGTTGGTCTCTGTTGGTCTCTGCTGGTCTCTGCTGGTCTCTGTTGGTCTCTGCTGGTCTCTGCTGGTCTCTGCTGGTCTCTGTTGGTCTCTGCTGGTCTCTGTTGGTCTCTGCTGGTCTCTGTTGGTCTCTGCTGGTCTCTGATGGTCTGTAATGGACTCTGTTGGTTTCTGCTGGTCTGTGATGGACTCTGCTGGTCTCTGTTGGTCTCTGCTGGTCTCTGATGGGCTCTGATGGTCTGTGATGGACTCTGTTGGTCTCTGCTGGTCTCTGCTGGTCTGTGATGGTCTGTGATGGACTCTGCTGGTCTCTGTTGGTCTCTGATGGGCTCTGATGGTCTGTGATGGTCTCTGTTGGTCTCTGTTGGTCTCTGCTGGTCTCTGCTGGTCTGTGATGGTCTGTGATGGTCTCTGTTGGTCTCTGCTGGTCTCTGCTGGTCTCTGCTGGTCTGTGATGGTCTCTGCTGTGTTCAGGCTGGTAGAGTTGAGTCTTCAGAGCTTCCTGAGCCTTCAGAACCGTTGGTCCAGTTTTCATCAGATCCATCAGCTCTGCCAGTGGACTAGGACCCGTACCAGCAGTGAGACCGCTGTTCATTTAAATATTATAAATCATTATTATGAATATATTTCAGAATATAAATATTTAGGACATTTTATTGTGGTGGAGTGATGTACTTCCTCTGCTTCGCCCCCTGACTTCCTGTTTGTTGTGCATCAGGATTGGTGGAGCATCTCTGGATGGAGGACTGGTTCTTCGGATATCAGTTCCTGAACGGAGCCAACCCGACTCTGATTCGCCGCTGCAAAGAAATCCCGCCCAACATGGCCGTTACCGAGGAGATGGTGGGGGCGTCGCTGGGGGGCGGAGCCAGCCTCTGTCAGGAAATGGAGGTGATTGAATGGAATCAAATATTTTCTTATTTCAGTCATTGACTCGTCACCAAGAAGCTCGTGTGTGGTCATAGACCCCCGCACGCTCGACGTCACAATGACGACCGGCCCTACTCTGCCTCGATTGGCTCTGACCTGGAGACGGCGTTTCAAGTGACCAATCAGAAAGCAGGGGCGTTGCGGGGGCCGTCTATTCGCTTCTCGCCCAAAGCGAGTAGAAGGCAGAGAGCTGCATGCGCGTTGCATTGGCCCTGAAATGACGTCATACTTGTGAATATTAACGAGCTCGTGAATATTGGTGACCTCGTGAATATTGGTGACCTCGTGAATATTGGTGACCTCGTGTTCCTGCAGAGAGGAAGTGTGTTCCTGGTGGATTATCGGCTGCTGGACGCTCTCACAGCAAACACGGTCAACAGGAAGCAGAACTACCTGACGGCGCCGCTCATCCTGCTACACCTCAACGCCCACAACCAACTGCTGCCCATCGCCATCCAGGTAGACCCCACCTGACCTCTGACCTGGAGACAGGTAGACCCCACCTGACCTCTGACCTGGAGACAGGTAGACCCCACCTGACCTCTGACCTGGAGACAGGCAGACCCCACCTGACCTCTGACCTGGAGATTTAGAATGCTTCACACTTCACACACAGACTTTTTGTTTGTTTCTTCATATCTCACCTTCCTTGTCTCCTTCTTTGTCTCCTTCTTTGTCTCCATCTTTGTCTCCTTCCTTGTCTCCATCTTTGTCTCCTTCTTTGTCTCCTTCCTTGTCTCCATCTTTGTCTCCTTCCTTGTCTCCTTCCTTGTCTCCTTCCTTGTCTCCATCTTTGTCTCCTTCCTTGTCTCCTTCCTTGTCTCCTTCTTTGTCCCCTTCCTTGTCTCCTTCCTTGTCTCCTTCTTTGTCTCCTTCCTTGTCTCCTTCCTTGTCTCCTTCTTTGTCCCCTTCCTTGTCTCCTTCCTTGTCTCCTTCTTTGCTTCCTTGTCTCCTTCCTTGTCTCCTTCTTTGTCTCCTTCCTTGTCTCCTTCCTTGTCTCCTTCTTTGTCCCCTTCCTTGTCTCCTTCTTTGTCTCCTTCCTTGTCTCCTTCCTTGTCTCCTTCTTTGTCTCCTTCTTTGTCTCCATTCCTAGCTGAAGCAGTCACCGGGCGAATCCAACCCGGTCTTCGTCCCTCAGGATCTGGAAGCTGATTGGCTGACGGCGAAAACTTTTGTGCGTTCGGCGGACTTCGCAGATCACGAGCTGCGTTCTCACTTCCTGCACACACATGTGATGTCAGAGCTCTTTGCCATGGCAACGCTTCGCAACTTTCCCATGGTGCACCCTCTCTACAAGGTATTCAGAGTACCACTGTAGTGACTGTGGTACTGTTTGTGGTACTTTGGTACTGTTTGTGGTACTCTTTGCAGTACTGTCGGTGTGACTGTGGTACTGTTTGTGGTACTTTTTGCAGTACTGTTTGTGGTACTTTGGTACTGTTTGTGGTACTTTTTGCAGTACTGTCGGTGTGACTGTGGTACTGTTTGTGGTACTTTTTGCAGTACTGTTTGTGGTACTTTTTGCAGTACTGTCGGTGTGACTGTGGTACTGTTTGTGGTACTTTTTGCAGTACTGTCGGTGTGACTGTGGTACTGTTTGTGGTACTTTTTGCAGTACTGTTTGTGGTACTTTTTGCAGTACTGTCGGTGTGACTGTGGTACTGTTTGTGGTACTTTTTGCAGTACTGTTTGTGGTACTTTTTGCAGTACTGTCGGTGTGACTGTGGTACTGTTTGTGGTACTTTTTTGCAGTACTGTCGGTGTGACTGTGGTACTGTTTGTGGTACTTTTTGCAGTACTGTCGGTGTGACTGTGGTACTGTTTGTGGTACTTTTTGCAGTACTGTCGGTGTGACTGTGGTACTGTTTGTGGTACTTTTTGCAGTACTGTCGGTGTGACTGTGGTACTGTTTGTGGTACTTTTTGCAGTACTGTTTGTGGTACTTTTTGCAGTACTGTCGGTGTGACTGTGGTACTGTTTGTGGTACTTTTTGCAGTACTGTTTGTGGTACTTTTTGCAGTACTGTTTGTGGTACTTTTTGCAGTACTGTTTGTGGTACTTTTTGCAGTACTGTCGGTGTCACTGTGGTACTGTTTGTGGTACTTTTTGCAGTACTGTCGGTGTGACGTGGTGACTGTGGTACTGTTTGTGGTACTTTTTGCAGTACTGTCGGTGTGACTGTGGTACTGTTTGTGGTACTTTTTGCAGTACTGTTTGTGGTACTTTTTGCAGTACTGTTTGTGGTACTTTTTGCAGTACTGTCGGTGTGACTGTGGTACTGTTTGTGGTACTTTTTGCAGTACTGTCGGTGTGACTGTGGTACTGTTTGTGGTACTTTTTGCAGTACTGTTTGTGGTACTTTTTGCAGTACTGTTTGTGGTACTTTTTGCAGTACTGTTTGTGGTACTTTTTGCAGTACTGTCGGTGTGACTGTGGTACTGTTTGTGGTACTTTTTGCAGTACTGTCGGTGTGACTGTGGTACTGTTTGTGGTACTTTTTGCAGTACTGTCGGTGTGACTGTGGTACTGTTTGTGGTACTTTTTGCAGTACTGTTTGTGGTACTTTTTGCAGTACTGTCGGTGTGACTGTGGTACTGTTTGTGGTACTTTTTGCAGCTCTTGGTGCCTCACTTCCGCTTCACTCTGGAGGTCGACGCTCTGGCTCGTCAGCTGTTGCTCTCTGATGGAGGATCTCTGAAGGAGGTCAGGCTCCACCCCGTGACGTCATCGCTGACATCACATGTATGAAGTCTTTATGAAAATCGTCACGTAGGTAATGACATGACACGACGTCTCGTTACACGTTCAGTACACAGCGGTCGGCGGTGCTGCAGCGCTGGAGTTCCTGAGGCGGGCGTTGGCCTCACTCACCTATCGTGACCTTTGTTTACCTGATGACATCACTGGGCGCGGCCTGGACTCCATTCCTGGTTATTATTACCGTGACGACGGCCTGCGGCTGTGGGACGTCATCCACAGGTGTGACATCATTAAACAGATGTACTGACTGAAAAAGGAAGTGAAACTCTAATTACACTCTGATTGGCTGCAGGTATGTAGGGGGCGTGGTCAGCTACTATTACCACAGTGATGATGAGGTCATCAGGGACTCTGAGCTGCAGAGCTGGATCAATGAGATCATCGTGTTTGGTCGCCTAGGAGACGAGAAGAAAGGTCGAGTATTCCCTGCAGTACTGACATTTACATTTCAAAATAAAAGCAGTCTAAAGTCATAATAAATAAAAATCTGCGTCTCTCAGGTTTCCCAAAATCCTTCACTTCGGTGCTGGAGCTGACATACTTTGTCACCATGGTGATCTTCAACGCATCGGCGCAGCACGCCGCTGTTAACGATGCACAGGTAAAACCTTCCTGCTTTACAAAATAAAGGTCTTTTATTTTGTATTTTAATGTTGTTTTCCTGTGCAGCTGGATTATTTCGGGTGGATGCCAAATGCTCCGGTGGGTCTGCAGTGTCCTCCTCCGGCCTGCAGGGGGCTCTGCAGTGAGCGCAGCCTGTTGGACAGTTTCCCTGATATGAACTCCACCGTGCACGGCCTCGCCGCCGTCTACCTGCTCAGCAAGAAACCTGCAGACTTCGTACGAACATGAACCACGCACAGGAACACGAACACGAACCACGCACAGGAACACGAACATGAACCACGCACAGGAACACGAACACGAACCACGCACAGGAACACGAACATGAACCACGCACAGGAACACGAACATGAACCACGCACAGGAACACGAACATGAACACGAACCACGCACAGGAACACGAACATGAACCACGCACAGGAACACGAACATGAACCACGCACAGGAACACGAACATGAACACGAACAACGGACAGGAACACGAACCACGCACAGGAACACGAACACGAACCACGCACAGGAACACGAACACGAACCACGCACAGGAACACGAACATGAACCACGCACAGGAACACGAACATGAACCACGCACAGGAACACGAACATGAACCACGCACAGGAACACGAACATGAACCACGCACAGGAACACGAACATGAACCACGCACAGGAACACGAACATGAACCACGCACAGGAACACGAACACGAACCACGCACAGGAACACGAACACGAACCACGCACAGGAACACGAACACGAACCACGCACAGGAACACGAACACGAACCACGCACAGGAACACGAACCACGCACAGGAACACGAACCACGGACAGGAACACGAACACGAACCACGCACAGGAACACGAACATGAACCACGCACAGGAACACGAACACGAACCACGCACAGGAACACGAACCACGCACAGGAACACGAACATGAACCACGCACAGGAACACGAACATGAACCACGCACAGGAACATGAACATGAACACGAACCACGGACAGGAACACGAACACGAACCACGCACAGGAACACGAACATGAACCACGCACAGGAACACGAACACGAACCACGCACAGGAACATGAACATGAACCACGCACAGGAACACGAACATGAACCACGCACAGGAACACGAACATGAACCACGCACAGGAACACGAACATGAACCACGCACAGGAACATGAACATGAACCACGCACAGGAACACGAACATGAACCACGCACAGGAACACGAACATGAACCACGCACAGGAACACGAACATGAACCACGCACAGGAACATGAACATGAACATGAACCACGCACAGGAACACGAACATGAACCTTGCACAGGAACACGAACATGAACCACGCACAGGAACACGAACACGAACCACGCACAGGAACACGAACACGAACCACGCACAGGAACACGAACACGAACCACGCACAGGAACACGAACACGAACCACGCACAGGAACACGAACACGAACCACGCACAGGAACACGAACATGAACCACGCACAGGAACACGAACATGAACCACGCACAGGAACACGAACATGAACCACGCACAGGAACACGAACATGAACCACGCACAGGAACACGAACATGAACCACGCACACGAACATGAACATGAACCACGCACAGGAACATGAACATGAACATGAACCACGCACACGAACACGAACATGAACCACGCACAGGAACACGAACATGAACCACGCACAGGAACACGAACATGAACCACGCACAGGAACACGAACATGAACCACGCACAGGAACACGAACATGAACCACGCACAGGAACACGAACATGAACCACGCACAGGAACACGAACATGAACCACGCACAGGAACACGAACATGAACCACGCACAGGAACACGAACATGAACCACGCACAGGAACACGAACACGAACCACGCACAGGAACACGAACATGAACCACGCACAGGAACACGAACACGAACCACGCACAGGAACACGAACACGAACCACGCACAGGAACACGAACCACGGACAGGAACACGAACATGAACCACGCACAGGAACATGAACATGAACCACGCAGAGGAACACGAACATGAACCACGCACAGGAACACGAACATGAACCACGCACAGGAACACGAACATGAACCACGCACAGGAACACGAACACGAACCACGCACAGGAACACGAACACGAACCACGCACAGGAACACGAACACGAACCACGCACAGGAACACGAACCACGGACAGGAACACGAACATGAACCACGCACAGGAACACGAACATGAACCACGCACAGGAACACGAACACGAACCACGCACAGGAACACGAACACGAACCACGCACAGGAACACGAACATGAACCACGCACAGGAACACGAACATGAACCACGCACAGGAACATGAACATGAACACGAACCACGGACAGGAACACGAACACGAACCACGCACAGGAACACGAACATGAACCACGCACAGGAACACGAACACGAACCACGCACAGGAACATGAACATGAACCACGCACAGGAACACGAACATGAACCACGCACAGGAACACGAACATGAACCACGCACAGGAACATGAACATGAACCACGCACAGGAACATGAACATGAACCACGCACAGGAACACGAACATGAACCACGCACAGGAACACGAACATGAACCACGCACAGGAACACGAACATGAACCACGCACAGGACAGGAACATGAACATGAACATGAACCACGCACAGGAACACGAACATGAACCTTGCACAGGAACACGAACATGAACCACGCACAGGAACACGAACACGAACCACGCACAGGAACATGAACACGAACCACGCACAGGAACACGAACATGAACCACGCACAGGAACACGAACATGAACCACGCACAGGAACACGAACATGAACCACGCACAGGAACACGAACATGAACCACGCACAGGAACACGAACATGAACCACGCACAGGAACACGAACATGAACCACGCACAGGAACACGAACATGAACCACGCACAGGAACACGAACATGAACCACGCACACGAACATGAACATGAACCACGCACAGGAACATGAACATGAACATGAACCACGCACAGGAACACGAACATGAACCACGCACAGGAACACGAACACGAACCACGCACAGGAACACGAACATGAACATGAACCACGCACAGGAACATGAACATGAACCACGCACAGGAACATGAACATGAACCACGCACAGGAACACGAACATGAACCACGCACAGGAACACGAACACGAACCACGCACAGGAACATGAACATGAACCACGCACAGGAACACGAACATGAACATGAACCACGCACAGGAACACGAACATGAACCACGCACAGGAACACGAACCACGCACAGGAACACGAACATGAACCATGCACAGGAACATGAACATGAACCACGCACAGGAACATGAACACGAACCACGCACAGGAACATGAACATGAACCACGCACAGGAACATGAACATGAACCACGCACAGGAACATGAACATGAACATGAACCACGCACAGGAACACGAACACGAACCACGCACAGGAACACGAACATGAACCACGCACAGGAACACGAACATGAACATGAACCACGCACAGGAACACGAACATGAACCACGCACAGGAACACGAACATGAACATGAACCACGCACAGGAACACGAACATGAACCACGCACAGGAACACGAACCACGCACAGGAACACGAACATGAACCACGCACAGGAACATGAACATGAACCACGCACAGGAACATGAACACGAACCACGCACAGGAACATGAACATGAACCACGCACAGGAACATGAACATGAACCACGCACAGGAACATGAACATGAACATGAACCACGCACAGGAACACGAACATGAACCACGCACAGGAACACGAACACGAACCACGCACAGGAACACGAACATGAACATGAACCACGCACAGGAACATGAACATGAACCACGCACAGGAACACGAACACGAACCACGCACAGGAACATGAACATGAACATGAACCACGCACAGGAACACGAACATGAACATGAACCACGCACAGGAACATGAACATGAACCACGCACAGGAACACGAACACGAACCACGCACAGGAACACGAACATGAACCACGCACAGGAACATGAACATGAACCACGCACAGGAACATGAACATGAACCACGCACAGGAACATGAACATGAACCACGCACAGGAACATGAACATGAACCACGCACAGGAACACGAACATGAACCACGCACAGGAACATGAACATGAACCACGCACAGGAACATGAACACGAACCACGCACAGGAACATGAACACGAACCACGCACAGGAACATGAACATGAACCACGCACAGGAACATGAACATGAACCACGCACAGGAACATGAACACGAACCACGCACAGGAACACGAACACGAACCACGCACAGGAACATGAACATGAACCACGCACAGGAACATGAACATGAACCACGCACAGGAACATGAACACGAACCACGCACAGGAACACGAACACGAACCACGCACAGGAACATGAACATGAACCACGCACAGGAACATGAACATGAACCACGCACAGGAACATGAACACGAACCACGCACAGGAACATGAACATGAACCACGCACAGGAACATGAACATGAACCACGCACAGGAACATGAACACGAACCACGCACAGGAACACGAACACGAACCACGCACAGGAACATGAACATGAACCACGCACAGGAACATGAACATGAACCACGCACAGGAACATGAACACGAACCACGCACAGGAACACGAACACGAACCACGCACAGGAACATGAACATGAACCACGCACAGGAACATGAACATGAACCACGCACAGGAACATGAACACGAACCACGCACAGGAACATGAACATGAACATGCTACGCATTGCAGCTAGTGCTATGGGAATACAGCAGCCTAGCAGCTAACGTAGGTTCAGTTAGCAGCAGCTAATTAGTGTTTTGTCCTGACACGCCTGATTGGTCGTTACATACATGTAACGTGTTTGGATTAATTAGCTGTCACGTTCCTTTAAGGTTCCTCTGGGCGGCTCGGCGGAGCAGCACTTCACAGAGGCCGTTCCCATGGAGATGGCAGCCCGTTTCCGTGACGACCTGAAACGACTCAGCTGCGACATCAGAGCGAGGAACGTGGGCCTGAAGCTGCCGTACGTCTACCTGGACCCCGCCACCGTGGAGGACAGCGTCACGCGCTGACGCTTTATGTTATTGTATTTTTCTACTTACAAGCTAACGTTAAATAAACCGTCTGCAGTACAGGTACTGCATGTTCAGTGACATGTTTCACAGGAAGTGACACAACCTGTAGTTCCTCTGACGTCCACCTGAGGCTGGCTCCAGCAGTGAGTCAGTCTCCATAAGTCCCCATGTTTCACAGCAGAAATAAACATGTTTACAGCCTGGTACAAAAAACAGTTTTGGTCTCTGTAGCTAATTTCCCCGTTCATGACAACTGTACTGAGGGTGAATTTATATACAACTCACCTGTTCACATTATATTAAGACTTAATAATTTATATACAACTCACCTGTTCACATTATATTAAGACTTAATAATTTATATACAACTCACCTGTTCACATTATATTAAGACTTAATAATTTATATACAACTCACCTGTTCACATTATATTAAGGATTAATAATTTATATACAACTCACCTGTTCACATTATATTAAGACTTAATAATTTATATACAACTCACCTGTTCACATTATATTAAGACTTAATAATTTATATACAACTCACCTGTTCACGTTATATTAAGGCTTAATAATTTATATACAACTCACCTGTTCACATTATATTAAGACTTAATAATTTATATACAACTCACCTGTTCACGTTATATTAAGGCTTAATAATTTATATACAACTCACCTGTTCACGTTATATTAAGACTTAATAATTTATATACAACTCACCTGTTCACGTTATATTAAGACTTAATAATTTATATACAACTCACCTGTTCACGTTATATTAAGACTTAATAATTTATATACAACTCACCTGTTCACGTTATATTAAGGATTAATAATTTATATACAACTCACCTGTTCACGTTATATTAAGACTTAATAATTTATATACAACTCACCTGTTCACATTATATTAAGGATTAATAATTTATATACAACTCACCTGTTCACGTTATATTAAGACTTAATAATTTATATACAACTCACCTGTTCACGTTATATTAAGACTTAATAATTTATATACAACTCACCTGTTCACATTATATTAAGACTTAATAATTTATATACAACTCACCTGTTCACATTATATTAAGACTTAATAATTTATATACAACTCACCTGTTCACATTATATTAAGACTTAATAATTTATATACAACTCACCTGTTCACATTATATTAAGACTTAATAATTTATATACAACTCACCTGTTCACATTATATTAAGGCTTAATAATTTATATACAACTCACCTGTTCACATTATATTAAGACTTAATAATTTATATACAACTCACCTGTTCACATTATATTAAGACTTAATAATTTATATACAACTCACCTGTTCACGTTATATTAAGGCTGAATAATTTATATACAACTCACCTGTTCACATTATATTAAGACTTAATAATTTATATACAACTCACCTGTTCACGTTATATTAAGGCTTAATAATTTATATACAACTCACCTGTTCACATTATATTAAGACTTAATAATTTATATACAACTCACCTGTTCACGTTATATTAAGGCTTAATAATTTATATACAACTCACCTGTTCACATTATATTAAGGCTTAATAATTTATATACAACTCACCTGTTCACATTATATTAAGGCTTAATAATTTATATACAACTCACCTGTTCACATTATATTAAGGATTAATAATTTATATACAACTCACCTGTTCACGTTATATTAAGGATTAATAATTTATATACAACTCACCTGTTCACATTATATTAAGACTTAATAATTTATATACAACTCACCTGTTCACATTATATTAAGGCTTAATAATTTATATACAACTCACCTGTTCACGTTATATTAAGACTTAATAATTTATATACAACTCACCTGTTCACATTATATTAAGGATTAATAATTTATATACAACTCACCTGTTCACATTATATTAAGGATTAATAATTTATATACAACTCACCTGTTCACATTATATTAAGGATTAATAATTTATATACAACTCACCTGTTCACATTATATTAAGACTTAAAGTTATGCAGGATTCAGAGCGTGCACGACTCAGGTCTGTGTGACATCACAATATTTATATCCTGTTGCAGCAAAGCATCATGGTCTATGAGATCATCATCTGTTTTTTTCAGTTATGACGTCATTTGTTTACAAAATTTGTTTTCGCATCTCACTCCATGGACATGCGAAATACATTTATTTTTGTTTTATTTTTTATTTAATCACATGATTTTCTCGGGTCACTTCCTCCACATGTGCGAATGCAGTCGTTGAACTACCGGTTCTAATTATCCAATCAGCGCGCAGCTGCAGGTGTCCGGCGCTTATTTCAGTCTCAGGTGTGGCGGCGGCTTCCAGAACCCTTCAGCCGCTCTCCAGTCCTCCCCGGCAGGCAGAGTGAATCGCATTAGCGCAGCTCGGATCGGATCATGTCGGCGGCTCCCGGGCGGATGATGATAGCCTGGGTTTGGATCAGTTTAGTGTCTCTAGCCCGGCTCCACACTGCAGAGCCGCACCGGGACGCAGCCGTAAGTCGGGCCGGCCTGGAGGCGCTGTTCCCGGACTCTGAGCCGTCAGTGGGGACGGGGGGCCGCGGGAGATCTTTCCCGGTGCCAGTGTGGAAATTCATGAAAGGTAAGAGCCACGTGCTTCTGAGCTGAGTCAGCTGTGATGGTTACACAGGTGAATAATTGTGTCTCATCCCACTGCGCAATGAGAAGTTGAAACGACGTATATCTAACGTCATTTCTCGACGTCCAAATCAGGTCTTCTGAAGGTGCAGAATGAAATGTTTTTTCGGACGTCCTGCCGACCTCCAGTTTGGTCGTTCACCTGACGTACACCAGAGCAAACCAGAATCCATAATGTTCTGTAAAACTACAGGTTTTTACCCCTGGAGAAAAAACTTGTTTGCTTAAAATTAACATTAAAATCAAAGAAAATGACAGTTTGTGTCATGAAATACGTTTAACTAAATTTAAAAGTGCAAATTTCTTGTAAACTGTCGATCGATAAAGCAGAGAAACAATAAGTTACTATTTTTTATCTAATGTGAAAACATGAAATTTTTTCGATTTCAATTGTCTTTTGTATTTATTCTATTTCTGTATCTAATACATTAGAATCTATATGGTGAATATTTTTCTGCATGCTGTATGTATCTAAGAATTACCTCCAGAGGAACTCCAGTGTTCGAGTATATTGAAGCAATAGTAACTGGCAAACATCAGCAGATGGCACAGGGGGGAGCAGTGATGTGGTCAGTGACATCTTCTGATCAATGCTCAACATGAAGCAGTCAGCAGTGAAGCAATAAACAACTGAACAAATATATTTACAGATCTGTGTCAACCATTTACTACATTGTAACGTGGTTCAGACACCGCAACACACAATAAGGCAGGGTGTTGCTGGCACCCCTCCATCTCAGCCTCTTCTGGTCCGTCTGTGTCCTTCTGCATCTGGCACACTGGATTCTGTGGCAGCACCTGCAGCACTCTGAGCGTCTTCATTACCTGTTTCATCAAATCCCATTTTACAAACATTTTTTTTATGTTTCATGACATGTGAGGGTAAACAGATTTTAAACACTCAACCCATGGGTGCACCCCTCACAGGGCAACTTACCCTGCCGCCCCTCGCTCCTTCACGTGAACACCCAAAGCTTTTCCTCTCACACTGCTGTTCACAAAGTGAAACTGCATTTTAATCTCGTTCAAGTTCTGTCCAGAGTAACTGTTGGCATGACGACAATAGAAGTGCGCTTTTAATGCTGCAGTACACTCCTGCTTGCAACTAGCTGCAACACACTTGAACATACGCCTCGGTTCATTGCTATGCAGTTTGCAATGGAGAACAAATGCTTTAACAGATTTAACTGTTTCTGCACATACGTTACATGAATACATCTTAATAGCCTAACGCCACGGTTTGCATACAGCAACACAACGTTTTTTTCTCTCTTCTTTTCACCTTAAATCTCCTTTCAATTAACTGAGTGCAATTTAAACTATTAGCTTTCTGAAATGTTCTGCAATATTTCCATACCTGAGAGAGAGAGCAGCTCTGGATAAGGGTGGATGAGAAGTCTCTGCACAAACTCAGAGTCCGGCGGGTCCTCAGATGCAGCGTGCTGATTGGCCCGTTCAAATCTGCCGCCTCCGAAGTACCGGCAGATTTCTACTGCGCATGTGCAAGCAGACCAGGTGCAGGGAGGCACAGTATGCACTTCTCAACTCTGTCAGGTTACAGGCAGAAAACCTGAATGTGACTGACGTGACTGTTATTAAACCAAATAAATAATTTATTGTTAATATTTTACTGTTAAAAGTAGTACACGATTTTATTACAGCAGGGCAATGTATATTTTTTCTTAACTATTATAATAACACAATACTCCCAAGGCATCACCTTTTGTGTCAAAATTACATTCTATTAACAGACGTCCAGGTACAAATGTGGACGTCATATTTACGTCTAAAACAGGTCCGATAATGACGTCTAAACCTTGGATCTATTTTGAACGTCATCTTAACGTCTAGATCTGGTCTTCAGATGACGTCCAAATTCGTAACGTCACTACGACGTCTAAAAAAAGGTCCAACATAGACGTCAAATATCTGACCTATTTTGCACGTCGTACCGACGTGTAGGTGTGGTCTCCGACGGACCGACCCAATACTGACATGATCTGCACGTCTCTCCGATGTTTGGTGGGATGACACATGGACAGTCCAGCATGTTTATGAAGTGAATGTAATATCTCATGAATATTCCTGACGTGAGCTCAGACAGTAGCGTTTATGTCGAGCAGTCTAAAATAACTCATGTTAATGTGATTTCTCACGATGTCTTAAAGCTGCAGTGTGACCTCATGAATAATGAGGCAGCTGTAACTCACCTGTCCGTGCTCTGAAATATACATCACCTGTCTGGGGGCATGGTCCCTCCAGCTGAGCTGTGTCCTCACAGTGCACTGGACAGGATGGAGACACAGCGTCTGTAAAACCAGTTTTTGTTTCAGAGCACGGCAGTGGACCGGCGTCAGACTTCAGCCGTCCTCAGTATCGCTGCAGTGGCCTGTCACTGTTCGTTCGCTTTACGCTCGCCCACACACTGATCTGAGGCTAGAAGGTGAGTTTGATTTCTCCACCTGCTGCTCATCTGACAGTTAAAACTACGAATATCTTTGACTTAAAGATCAGCTGATCATCTCTGCATCTTTAATTTTCCCTCCTCAGATGGGAGGAGAGTGTTGTCTCTGCCGGACCGGTGTCTGGGTTCTGTTCGTATCTTTGGACCATGGTTGCTGCTCACGCTCCCATATACCAGCTGCCACATGGGATTATGGGTAAAATGACCAACATAAACTGACTTTATATTTACGGACTCCATTAAAAGAAATGTGTCACATGACATCAAAATGACCCTGTGATGTCATCAGATTAAAGAAACTGAGCTGCAGTACACCAACTTTCACTCACCACTGGGTGTCACTGTAAGTTCCCCATTGAGTCATCTAAAGGTGCATTTGAGTTGTGCTTTAGTTGCAGGTAGATGGGTGGGTGGTGTTTGAGTGGAGCTGTGCTCTGATCAATCTGGTTCTCCCTTTAAGGTCTCGAATGGAACATGGTCCCGACAGTTGAACTTTCGATACTTCGACCAGCTGCTGTGGGCGAACATGTCCGGCATCGCTGCCTGTGAGAATCCTGCGACCTTGCTACAACTGGTGCCGCCGCTGGTTATGTGCAGAACTGCACATGTGACGGTGAAACTGCCTTTAGGAAGCAGACTGCAGAGGGTGAAAGCTCTGGGTAAGGGTGGAGTAGCCGGGAAGGCGGTCACCATGGCAACCACAGAGGCGTTGTACATGCAGATACCGAAGGTGGCGAACACGGTAAGGACAGTCTCGCATGATCTATGTCTTTACAAAGAGGTGTGGTGACTGATGACTGAATTCTTTCAGAACAACATCTTTGAGGTTAATTACTTTGACTCTGCCGGAGATGCATCCACAACACTGGCAGCTTGTCTCAATGATGCCAACCAAGGACCCAACCGCCGCCGCCGAGCTCTGGAGGACGTCTGGGAGCTTTGGGGCTTCGAGGACATTCCTGATGAGCCGTTTGCACCTGATCAGGAGCCGCCTGTGACGGAGCCGCCTGTGACGGAGCCGCCTGTGACGGAGCCGCCTACTGAGGCTGACGGGGAAATCTTTAACATGTGGGGGTTTGATGAAATTCCTGAGGAACCATACACTGGTGACACAGATGCTACAACCACCGACGCCACGACGACGACGACTACGACTGCGGCGGGCGCCACGACGACGACTACGACTGCGGCGGGCGCCACGACGACTGCGGCGGGCGCCACGACGACTACGACTGCGGCGGGCGCCACGACGACTACGACTGCGGCGGGCGCCACGACGACTACGACTGCGGCGGGCGCCACGACGACTACGACTGCGGCGGGCGCCACGACGACTACGACTGCGGCGGGCGCCACGACGGCTGCCACGACGACTGCGGCGGGCGTCACGACGGCTACGGCGGCCACGACGACTGCTACGGCTGCTACGACTGCCACCACGACGGCTGCTACGACTGCCGCCACGACGGCTGCCACGACTGCCGCTACGACTGCCGCCACTACTGCCGCCACGATGGCCGCCACGACTGCTGCCACTACTGCCGCCACGACGGCTGCTACGACTGCCGCCACTACTGCCGCCACGACGGCTGCTACGACTGCCGCCACTACTGCCGCCACGACGGCCGCCACGACTGCCGCCACTACTGCCGCCACGACGGCTGCTACGACTGCCGCCACTACTGCCGCCACGACTGCCGCCACGACTGCCGCCACGACTGCCGCCACGACGGCCGCCACGACGGCCGCCACGACTGCCGCCACGACGGCCGCCACGACTGCCGCCACTACTGCCGCCACGACGGCTGCTACGACTGCCGCCACTACTGCCGCCACGACGGCTGCTACGACTGCCGCCACTACTGCCGCCACGACGGCTGCTGCTACGACTGCCGCCACTACTGCCGCCGCCACGACGCTGCTCTGCCCCACTACTGCCGCCACTACTGCCGCCACTACTCACTACCCACTACTGCCCCCACTGCCCACTACTGCCGCCACGACTGCCGCCACTACTGCCGCCACTACTGCGCCACGACTGCCGCCACGACGGCTGCCACGACTGCCGCCACGACGGCCGCTACGACTGCCGCCACGACGGCCGCTACGACTGCCGCCACGACGGCCGCTACGACTGCCGCCACGACGGCCGCTACGACGGCCTACGACTGCCGCCACGACGGCCGCTACGACTGCCCCACGACGGCCGCTACGACTGCCGCCACGACGGCCGCTACGACTGCCGCCACGACGGCTGCTACGACTGCCGCCACGACGGCTGCCACGACTGCCGCTACGACTGCCGCCACTACTGCCGCCACGACGGCTGCCACTACTGCCGCCACTACTGCCGCCACGACGGCTGCTACGACGGCCGCCACGACTGCCGCCACGACGGCTGCCACGACTGCCGCCACGACTGCCGCCACGACTGCCGCCACGACTGCCGCCACGACTGCCGCCACGACTGCCGCCACGACTGCCGCCACGACTGCCGCCACGACTGCCGCCACTACTGCCGCCACTACTGCCGCCACGACGGCCGCTACGACTGCCGCCACGACGGCCGCTACGACGGCCGCTACGACTGCCGCCACGACGGCCGCTACGACTGCCGCCACGACGGCCGCTACGACTGCCGCCACGACGGCCGCTACGACTGCCGCCACGACGGCTGCTACGACTGCCGCCACGACGGCTGCCACGACTGCCGCTACGACTGCCGCCACTACTGCCGCCGCCACGACGGCTGCCACTACTGCCCGCCCACTACTGCCACGACGGCTGCTACGACGGCCGCCACGACTGCCGCCACGACGGCTGCCACGACTGCCGCCACGACTGCCGCCCACGACTGCCGCCACGACTGCCGCCACGACTGCCGCCACGACTGCCGCCACGACTGCCGCCACGACTGCCGCCACGACTGCCGCCACTACTGCCGCCACTACTGCCGCCACTACTGCCGCCACGACGGCTGCCACGACTGCCGCCACTACGGCTGCCACGACTGCCGCCACTACTGCCGCCACGACGGCTGCTACGACTGCCGCCACGACGGCTGCTACGACTGCCGCCACGACGGCTGCTACGACTGCCGCCACGACGGCTGCTACGACTGCCGCCACGACGGCTGCCACGACTGCCGCCACGACGGCTGCCACGACTGCCGCCACGACGGCTGCCACGACTGCCGCCACGACGGCTGCCACGACTGCCGCCACGACGGCTGCCACGACTGCCGCCACGACGGCTGCCACGACTGCCGCCACGACGGCTGCCACGACTGCCGCCACGACGGCTGCCACGACGGCCGCCACGACTGCCGCCACGACGGCTGCCACGACTGCTGCCACGACTGCCGCCACGACTGCCGCCACGACTGCCGCCACGACTGCCGCCACGACTGCCGCCACGACTGCCGCCACGACGGCTGCCACGACGGCTGCCACGACGGCTGCCACGACGGCTGCCACGACGGCTGCCACGACGGCTGCCACGACGGCTGCCACGACTGCTGCCACGACTGCCGCCACGACTGCCGCCACGACTGCCGCCACGACTGCCGCCACGACTGCCGCCACGACTGCCGCCACGACGGCCGCCACGACGGCCGCCACGACTGCCGCCGCCCCGGGAGGTCCTGGATCTCCGGTAAGGGTAAGGATCAGGAAATGTCTGAGGACCACAATGACCCCTGAGTGTCTCCTCCCCTCACTGTCTGGTTGTAATAATAAATGGAATGTGACACGTCTTTGTCTCTGTCTCTTTGTCTCAGAACAGTTTGTTTGCCTTCAGCGCAGCATGAAAATGTGTAACTGTCAACATCTTTGGCTTTAAAAGTCAGCTGTAGATGTTTGTGTTCTCCGCTGTCAGTCGGACACCTTGTACGCACGTCACAGGTGTAGTTAAGGAGCAGTGAGTGACTGGCATACATCCACCTGTTCACCGCTGTCAGGGGCGTGTAGGTGTTTTTTAAAAAGACAGATTATTAAACTGCAGATGGAGTTTTTAAACCTTTGTTCGTGTGTCAAATTTCACCACCAGTGTGTTAATTGCTGCAAGTATTGCAGAGTTTGAAACTTCATTTTCATTTGGTTTAGATATTTTCCAAGTATAAGCTCCTTTTGACGGGGTAGGACGGGACTCAACCCCTTTCTCTAACAACCGTTTGTCCCCGCTGCTGTCTGTCCATCCCAGCCTGCGGAGCGTGCTCGTGCTCCCTCTTATTTTAAAGCTCTGGCTGAGTGTCTGTTTGTGTGAGAGCTCGTAGCGCGCGACCGCTCAGTCTGCCATCTTGCCGAGTGCCCCGTATGCAAATCCAGTTGTGTGATCGCCAGGTGGCCCAGCCTCCTTACCTGGGACCAATCGGGGCCGCCAGCCTGGACGTTTCCGGGAAGTCTGCATGACCCTGATTAGAGCGCCACCTCCCCCGATAGACCAGAGGGAGCAAATGCCGACTCGCCTATTTAAACCCAAAAGATCTGAGTGCCAGGACAGCTGGTGTGTGTTTGAGCTCGACTCGATTTTGAATGTTAACAGAGTCCTCCAGGTGAGACACCAGTCTCTCAAAGGGCGGCGGGCCTGTAGTCATTCAGTCCTGTGGAGGATTTCGTGTTTGAATGAGGGATCTCCAGCTCCAGGGATCTGTTGAAGATGGAGGTCAGCTAATCTTCCCCGTCTGGACCAGGTGGCTTCCTGATCTGTCTGGAACATCCTCCTCACAGATCCTCAGCGATAGTGGGGGGATGTCTCGGTGTCGGTCAGCTCGTCCAGGTCAGAGGCTGCAGGTCCACTCTGACCTCGCACATCCATCAGCCAGGACAGTTTAAACAGCACCGCTGGAGTTGGTTCTCCTGGGCTTGGACACCTCTGGACTATTAGCTGCTTCCATACCGCTCCAGAAACCCACCAGCACCTCCTCCACCTCTACACACATCCCCCCTCCCTCTAGCTGTCCAACCAGTTTGAAGCTTTGGCCTCAGATGAAGTCCGAGGCTCCCTCCACCCCATATCTCACTGCCCGTTCCTCTGTTACCATCCCAGCACCTCACCCTCTACACCTTTCTGTCCCTCACCCCGCTCAACCTCATCACACCTCATCAGAACTGGACATCATCTCAGGCTCCATCTCCACCCACAGCAGAGAATCCAGAGGTGGTCCAGACTCAGTCTTCACACCTGGCTGTAAGACCACAGTGCCACCTCTGGGACCCCCTTCATGTGATGGCCTCCATCCAACAGGAGATCCTTGATGCTGTCTGAAAACATGGACTCTGCCCAGAAGGTACGGTGGGAAATGCTACAATCACTTCCTCTCTCTGAGATCAGCACTCCAAAATCAGACAGACGTACCCTCTCACACCGTTTCAACACCTGAACTCTAAAGATCCAGTTATCGTTTTAATAATGTCCAAACCTTAAATGTTTTTATAGAAATGTTTTAATCTAATTACACCAAAGTTCTTATTTTAGTTGATTTGAACATGTTTGTTCATCTCAGCCATTTGTTCTGGATTTTGTGGACACTTCACATGTGAAGGGTCAGTGTGACAGTGTGTGTTCACTGTTGGACTTCAGCTCCTGGTTCTGGCCACTAGAGGGCAGCAAATACATTTGATACCTGTGACCACAGGCAGATCACATGATCAGCAGATTCCTGTTTGTGTTTCACAATAAAGCGTTTTAATGTGAAGGTCGTGCTAGACTTTTACTGTGAAACAACCACAGGAAGTGTTGACAGTGTCTTGACTTGTCACTCTGGACAGCCAATCACAGGAGACGACGTTGTGTCTCCATAGTAACCATGGATAGTTTGGGGAAGGGCAGCCTCAGTCAGACTTCCTGTTTGTTGTTTCTGATCGACCAGGACCAGTATTTCTAAAAGCAGAAATACTTCAGGTACGTCAGTCAAAGTACACAAATATTATCAGTACTCATTAGTACTCTGTAGTATTTATCAATGTGGAGAACAGTCTAGTTAGAGCTGCTGTGGGCGAACATGTCCGGCATCGCTGCCTGTGAGAATCCTGCGACCTTGCTACAACTGGTGCCGCCGCTGGTTATGTGCAGAACTGCACATGTGACGGTGAAACTGCCTTTAGGAAGCAGACTGCAGAGGGTGAAAGCTCTGGGTAAGGGTGGAGTAGCCGGGAAGGCGGTCACCATGGCAACCACAGAGGCGTTGTACATGCAGATACCGAAGGTGGCGAACACGGTAAGGACAGTCTCGCATGATCTATGTCTTTACAAAGAGGTGTGGTGACTGATGACTGAATTCTTTCAGAACAACATCTTTGAGGTTAATTACTTTGACTCTGCCGGAGATGCATCCACAACACTGGCAGCTTGTCTCAATGATGCCAACCAAGGACCCAACCGCCGCCGCCGAGCTCTGGAGGACGTCTGGGAGCTTTGGGCTTCGAGGACTTCCTGATGAGCCGTTTGCACCTGATCAGGAGCCGCCTGTGACGGAGCCGCCTGTGACGGAGCCGCCTGTGACGGAGCCGCCTACTGAGGCTGACGGGGAAATCTTTAACATGTGGGGGTTTGATGAAATTCCTGAGGAACCATACACTGGTGACACAGATGCTACAACAACCGACGCCACGACGACGACGACTACGACTGCGGCGGGCGCCACGACGACGACTACGACTGCGGCGGGCGCCACGACGACTACGACTGCGGCGGGCGCCACGACGACTACGACTGCGGCGGGCGCCACGACGACTACGACTGCGGCGGGCGCCACGACGGCTGCCACGACGACTGCGGCGGGCTCACGACGGCTACGGCGCCACGACGACTGCTACGGCTGCTACGACTGCCACCACGACGGCTGCTACGACTGCCGCCACGACGGCTGCCACGACTGCCGCTACGACTGCCGCCACTACTACTCTACTGCCACGACGCCGCCACGCTGCCGCCACTACCGCCGCCACGACGCTGCTACGACTGCCGCCACTACTGCCGCGCCGACTACGGCTGCTACGACTGCCGCCACTACTGCCGCCACGACGGCTGCTACGACTGCCGCCACTACTGCCGCCACGACGGCTGCTACGACTGCCGCCGCCACGACGGCTGCTACGACTGCCGCCACGACGGCTGCTACGACTGCCGCCACTACTGCCGCCACGACGGCTGCTACGACTGCCGCCACGACGGCTGCTACGACTGCCGCCACGACGGCTGCTACGACTGCCGCCACGACGGCTGCGGCGGGCCCACGACGGCTGCGGCGGGCGCCACGACTGCGGCGGGCGCCACGACGGCTGCCACGACGACTGCGGCGGGCGCCACGACTGCGGCGGGTGCCACGACGGCTGCCACGACGACTGCGGCGGCGCCACGACTGCGGCGGGCGCCACGACGGCTGCCACGACGGCTGCTACGGCTGCTACTACGACTGCCGCCACGACGGCTGCTACGACTGCCGCCACGACGCTGCCACGACTGCCGCTACGACTGCCGCCACTACTACTGCCGCCACGACGGCTGCTACGACTGCCGCCACTACTGCCGCCACGACGGCTGCTACGACTGCCGCCACTACTACTACTGCCGCCACTACTGCCCCCACTGCCGCCACGACGGCTGCCACGACTGCCGCCACACTACTGCCGCCACGACGGCTGCCACTACTGCCGCCACTACTGCCGCCACGACGGCTGCCACGACTGCCGCCACTCACTGCCAACTGCCCCCCCACGACCCTCTACGACTTCCGCCACGACGGCCGCTACGACTGCCGCCACGACGGCCCTACGACTGCCGCCACGACGGCCGCTACGACTGCCGCCACGACTGCCGCCACTACTGCCCCTCCACGACGGCCGCCACGACTGCCGCCACTACGGCCGCCACGACTGCCGCCACGACGGCCGCCACACTGCCGCCAGACGGCCTCCGCCACGACTGCCGCCACGACGTCCGCCACGACTGCCGCCACGACGGCTGCTACGACTGCCGCCACTACTGCCGCCACGAATGCCGCCACGACGGCTGCCACACTGCCGCCGCCTACTGCCCCACCGACGGCTGCCACGACTGCCGCCACGACGGCCGCTACGACTGCCGCCACGACGGCCGCCACGACTGCCGCCACTACTGCCGCCACGACGGCCGCCACGACTGCCGCCACGACTGCCGCCACGACGGCCGCCACGACTGCCGCCGCCCCGGGAGGTCCTGGATCTCCGGGTAAGGGTAAAGGATCAGGAAATGTCTGAGGACCACAAGTGACCCCTGAGTGTCTCCTCCCCTCACTGTCTGGTTGTAATAATAAATGGAATGTGACACGTCTCTGTCTCTGTCTCTTTGTCTCAGAACAGTTTGTTTGCCTTCAGCGCAGCATGAAAATGTGTAACTGTCAACATCTTTGGCTTTAAAAGTCAGCTGTAGATGTTTGTGTTCTCCGCTGTCAGTCGGACACCTTGTACGCACGTCACAGGTGTAGTTAAGGAGCAGTGAGTGACTGGCATACATCCACCTGTTCACCGCTACATAGAGGGGCGAGTAGGTGTTTTTAAAAAGACAGATTCATTAAACTGCAGATGGAGTTTTTAAACCTTTGTTCGTGTGTCAAATTTCACCACCAGTGTGTTAATTGCTGCAAGTATTGCAGAGTTTGAAACTTCATTTTCATTTGGTTTAGATATTTTCCAAGTATAAGCTCCTTTTGACGGGGTAGGACGGGACTCAACCCCTTTCTCTAACAACCGTTTGTCCCGCTGCTGTCTGTCCATCCCAGCCTGCGGAGCGTGCTCGTGCTCCCTCTTATTTTAAAGCTCTGGCTGAGTGTCTGTTTTTGTGTGAGAGCTCGTAGCGCGCGACCGCTCAGTCTGCCATCTTGCCGAGTGCCCCGTATGCAAATCCAGTTGTGTGATCGCCAGGTGGCCCAGCCTCCTTACCTGGGACCAATCGAATCGGGGCCCCAGCCTGGACGTTTCCGGGAAGTCTGCATGACCCTGATTAGAGCGCCACCTCCCCCGATAGACCAGAGGGAGCAAATGCCGACTCGCCTATTTAAACCCAAAAGATCTGAGTGCCAGGACAGCTGGTGTGTGTTTGAGCTCGACTCGATTTTGAATGTTAACAGAGTCCTCCAGGTGAGACACCAGTCTCTCAAAGGGCGGCGGGCCTGTAGTCATTCAGTCCTGTGGAGGATTTCGTGTTTGAATGAGGGATCTCCAGCTCCAGGGATCTGTTGAAGATGGAGGTCAGCTAATCTTCCCCGTCTGGACCAGGTGGCTTCCTGATCTGTCTGGAACATCCTCCTCACAGATCCTCAGCGATAGTGGGGGGATGTCTCGGGTCGGTCACTCGTCCAGGTCAGAGGCTGCAGGTCCACTCTGACCTCGCACATCCATCAGCCAGGACAGTTTAAACAGCACCGCTGGAGTTGGTTCTCCTGGGCTTGGACACCTCTGGACTATTAGCTGCTTCCATACCGCTCCAGAAACCCACCAGCACCTCCTCCACCTCTACACACATCCCCCCTCCCTCTAGCTGTCCAACCAGTTTGAAGCTTTGGCCTCAGATGAAGTCCGAGGCTCCCTCCACCCCTATCTCATCTCACTGCCCGTTCCTCTGTTACCATCCCAGCACCTCACCCTCTACACCTTTCTGTCCCTCACCCCCGCTCAACCTCACCACACCTCATCAGAACTGGACATCATCTCAGGCTCCATCTCCACCCACAGCAGAGAATCCAGAGGTGGTCCAGACTCAGTCTTCACACCTGGCTGTAAGACCACAGTTCCACCTCTGGGACCCCCTTCATGTGATGGCCTCCATCCAAACAGGAGATCCTTGATGCTGTCTGAAAACATGGACTCTGCCCAGAAGGTACGGTGTGGAAATGCTACATCACTTCCTCTCTCTGAGATCAGCACTCCAAAATCAGACAGACGTACCCTCTCACACCGTTTCAACACCTGAACTCTAAAGATCCAGTTATCGTTTTAATAGTCCAAACCTTAAAATGTTTTTATAGAAATGTTTTAATCTAATTACACCAAAATTCTTATTTTTAGTTGATTTGAACATGTTTGTTCATCTCAGCCATTTGTTCTGGATTTTGTGGACACTTCACATGTGAAGGGTCAGTGTGACAGTGTGTGTTCACTGTTGGACTTCAGCTCCTGGTTCTGGCCACTAGAGGGCAGCAATATTTGATACCTGTGACCACAGGCAGATCACATGATCAGCAGATTCCTGTTTGTGTTTCACAATAAAAGCGTTTTAATGTGAAGGTCGTGCTAGACTTTTACTGTGAAACAACCACAGGAAGTGTTGACAGTGTCTGACTTGTCACTCTGGACAGCCAATCACAGGAGACGACGTTGTCTCCATAGTAACCATGGATAGTTTGGGGAAGGGCAGCCTCAGTCAGACTTCCTGTTTGTTGTTTCTGATCGCCAGGACCAGTATTTCTAAAGCAGAAATACTTCAGGTACGTCAGTCAAAGTAACACAATATTATCAGTACTCATTAGTCTGTAGTATTTATCATGTGGAGAACAGTCTAGATACTCTGTGTACTACTGAAGACAGACGTACTAAAATATACTTAAAGTACTGCATCATATTTTTTTATACAAGGAAACTAAAGCATACATGAAGATATGTAGTACAGGCACTGCATACGTAAAGTACATCATTCTTTAAGTACCACAGTAAATGTAAAGTAGTATTTTTTGTATCCAGTATTTTTTGTAGTATTTTTTCTGTAGTATTTTACCATACTTGTCTAATCTTTTTGCTGTATTTTTGTAGTACTTTTTGCAATATTTTCACAGTATTGACGCTGATCCCTCAGACGTTGGGACACGTTCCATTCAGCTCCTCAGCCACGTCCAGTTTCACTCTTTGACCTGTCTTAGCTCAGCCTCTGTATTTGCCGGTGTCAGCGATGGCGGGGACGTCGAGGCATGACCGAGAGATGGCGACGAACGCCAACGTCAGCTGGCCGAGTGGCCGACCCGGTGGAGCGGCTGCGACTGCAGTGTTTGGCCGAGGATCATCAGGGATCAAAGGCCTGGGCAGGTGAGACCCCCGTATGTCCTGGACCTCGACGGTCCGTCCCGGAGAGGGATCCCTCCTCTGTGGCTCTACTTGAGGTTTCTTCCACCGTTTTTTTCCTGTTGAAGGTTTTTTGTCTAAGCACAGAGGGAGTCACTCCCTGCACAGATTGTAAAGCCTCAGAGGAAAATGGACTTTGTGACTTTGGGCTGTACAAATAAAATCTGATTTGATTTGTCAGAACTTTCAAAATAATGGATGACGACAACAACCGCTCCCCTGGACATGAAGGAGTTTCCTGAAGGGCCTCATGACTACGGCATCCTGATTGAGAAAAAGAGGCCATGGATCTATTCCGGGTTTTTGACCGTGACGGGAGCGGGACCATCGACTTTGATGAGTTCCTCATCACTCTCAGGGTAAATGTACGACAGGTTAGCGGTTAGCAGCTGGTGACTACTTCCTGTTTCCTAACCTGTGATCTGTAAACACAGCCGCAGATGTCTCAGGCCAGGAGGAGGTGATCATGCAGGCGTTTCGGAAGCTGGATAAGACGGGTGATGGGTTGATCACCATTGAAGACCTGAAGGGGGTTTATAACGCCAAGAACCACCCCAAGTATCAGAACGGGGAGTGGACAGAAATCAGGTGTTCAGGAAGTTCCTGGACAGCTTCGATTCTCCCGTATGACAAAGATGGAAAGGTGACAAACGCTCAACAGACTGATTCTTTAAAATCAGGTCAGTCTGTTACATGTTGTACATTCATGTATATTCTGCTGTGTTACTCTCTGAAGGTGACCCAGGAGGAGTTTATGAATTATGCTGGTGTGAGTGCGTCCATCGATACAGATGTCTACTTTATTGTGATGATGAGAATGCCTGGAAACTCTGATGATTAGCGTCGCTCTGGTAAACAAGCTCATGTTCAGGTGGAGGTGATGGAGGTGACGGAGGTTTTCCATCTGGTGGTGTTCTTTCTTTCCCCACGTCGGTTTCATGTGGAATTTTCTGCAGTATGTTGGTGATAGTTTGACTCGTAGCAGGTTGACGGACTCTTTCTCTTCTCATGACTTCCTGTTTCCATCTGAAGCTGTGAGGACAGCCGTGCTAACAGAAATCAAACATCCAGCACAGCATGTGAACGCGTCACAGGATTTTAATATTTTTCTTGTAAACATTTTTTTATTTGTTTATTTTAGAATTGTTTTAAATTTTCATTTTCAGATCTAGAACAAAATTTTCAGTTTCAATTTTTTTTTACTGTTTTTCAATTTTGTTTGCAGGGTTTCTTTTTCATTTTTTTAATTTTTGTTTATTATTATTATTATTATTATTGTTTTTTATTATTATTATTATACAGTTTCAATATGTTTTCTTCAGTTTAGGATTTATTTTAGATATATATTTTTCTATTTTTATTTGTTATTATTTTTCGGTTTGAGATGATCTTCTTCACAGTGTTTGGATGGAAAGCAAACCTCCTTTTCTTTGCTCGGACTCTTTGCTGTCACTCTGACGTTGTCTTGTTGTAACATCAGTAAACTTTGGTCTCATCGACAGGTGACCAAGGAAGAGTTTGTCAACTATTACTGTGGAGTCAGCGCCTCCATCGACAGAGACGTCTACTTTATTCTGATGATGAAAAACGCCTGGAAGCTCTGACTCCGATCCAACCACATGAAGTCCAAACTATGCTAAAGAAACATTTTGATGAATCGTTCAGATGTGTGATGTTCCTTTGTGTTTTTATAAATGAGAAAATCATTCCAACACGTTTGCATCTCATTTCTTTCTGTTTTATTGGACGTTGATATGAGTGTGTTTGAATCCAAACAGGTTACAGGCACAGTCAGGTGTGATCGCGTGGTTTTATTCAGTCTAATGAATGAAGCGTACGTTCTGTGAGGAAACACCAGGCCTCGTTGTGTTGTCACTTTTTCAGCAGCAGCATCGTTTGTTTGGCGTCTCCACAAACAGAAACAGTCAGCTCAGGTTGCCACAGCAACACACCCACAATCATAATGACATCAGCTGCTGGTCTGTGGACCCATGTGGACCGAAGTGGATCCATGTGGACTGAGAAGAGTGTGTCCCACAACAGGAGGTTTAGTTCTACAACAGTTTAAGTGCAGATATGAGCAGCATGGCGGTGTTTGGTGTTTGTGTATGTTTCATACAGGCAGGTGAATAAATCAAACACACTCTTCTGAACAGGATAAGAGCCACGGATGGTTTCTGTCTTTGACATGAAGAACTCTGGACCTGATCTGAACCAAGCGGTGCAGACAAACATGAAACGTTTGTTCTGTCAAAGAATCTTCAGTTAATTATGAAAGTGTGGTGGGCAAATTAGACATTATGAGGTAATTAATAGGAAACACTGACAATATCCAAACAGTTGTAGTCCAAGACCGAGAAAAGACCACGGAAAAAATGCAGTCAAGACGAGACCAAGACCTTCAAAAAGTGGTCTTCAGACCGGTCTCAAGACCAAAACCAATCTTGAGTAATACAACACTGTTAATTGTGGAACATGACCTTACTAACACATTTGTCCCCAAATGTATGAATCCAAAGCTGAAAGCTATTCTTTGATTTACAGTAAAACAAACAGAAACACATCTTTCAGTATACAATGTATAAGATATAATGTAAATATACTTATATAAAAAATACATAAAAAGCTACATCTGTTATCAAACTGCTACAGCTCTATTTAGAACGACCTTTGACCTCTTTAGCCAAGCTGATGACATGGAGGTTGATCAAACTGACACATGTGATGAAACAATAAAGTGATTTTGCAGAATAATGAAACATAATGAATTATTTCAGGAACGTGAATCAGAGCAGATGTAGAGTAAATCTTTGTCTCTGATTGGCTGTTCCTGCTCATGTCATCTCAGGTGTCATTACCTTTTTACCCCTCCAGCAGCTCGTTAGGTCAGTGGTTCCCGACATTTTTATTCATGGACCTGATGATGACGCTAAATGAAAAGTCAGAAGATCAAAAGTCAAAGTCTCACCAAAGTGAGACTCATGAATATTTTCATGGAGCTTCATTCATCTTCTTCACTGAATCATTTTGGATTTATCTCGGGCCTCATGACCTCAAGGTTGTGAACCACTGATCTGGAGCATCCTGAGGTGTAATTCTCAGAAGTTTGATAAATATTCTGGCCCTGTTTGTGTAATAGTCAGTTCTCCTCTTCCTCCTGCTGATCTACTTGATCTGATAGAAGCTGGACATGGTGACATAAGCCTCCTCCTGCTGGCTCACTCCAAACCCCTCAGCCTCATTCCCTCCAGGCGTGTGAGGTCTCTCCCCAAGCTGGAGGACGTCAATGGGTGATGGACTGGTGCTCTGGAGGCTGTCCTCTCCGTCGGAGGAGCTCCTGCTCAGCAGGGTCGACAGCTCCAGCTCCTCTGTGCTGATGCTGGTGGTGCTCCTGGAGCAGTCGGAGCTCTGGGTGGAGCTGGCATGATTGGACTGTGAACCTTCAGCAGTGATCGAAGGCTCTGCTTCCTCACACGGCTGCTCCTCAGCTTTCTGCATTGGGTAAACTTTGAGGGCACTGAACACCTCAGGTTTAAAGTTCAGCAAGAGGCCCTGCGAGAACAGAAGGAACATGTTTAGGAACAAAAAGGTTCTCTCTTTTAGGAAGTTAGAGAGATTCTTTATTCTTTACAGGGCTCAAGTGATCATTGACGAGGTACCAGTAATCATTTAGGCAGCTCTTAAGGTGGATCTATTGGTCCCGGTGTTTTTAGGTGCTTCTAGTGGCCACTGAGTTTCTAGTGGTCTGTTAGGTGGTGGTCTGTTAGGTGGTGGTCTGTTAGGGGGTGGTCGTTAGGTGGTGGTCTGTTAGGGGTGGTCGTTAGGTGGTGGTCGTTAGGTGGTGGTCTGTTAGGTGGTGGTCGTTAGGTGGTGGTCGTTAGGTGGTGGTCTGTTAGGTGGTGGTCGTTAGGTGGTGGTCTGTTAGGTGGTGGTCTGTTAGGTGGTGGTTGTTAGGTGGTGGTCTGTTAGGTGGTGGTCTGTTAGGGGGTGGTCTGTTAGGTGGTGGTTGTTAGGTGGTTGTTAGGTGGTGGTCGTTAGGTGGTGGTCTGTTAGGGGGTGGTCTGTTAGGTGGTGGTTGTTAGGTGGTGGTCTGTTAGGTGGTGGTCGTTAGGTGGTGGTCTGTTAGGGGGTGGTCTGTTAGGTGGTGGTTGTTAGGTGGTTGTTAGGTGGTGGTCGTTAGGTGGCTGTTAGGTGGTGGTTGTTGGGTGGTGGTTGTTAGGTGGTGGCTGTTAGGTGGTGGTCTGTTAGGTGGTGGTTGTTAGGTGGTGGTCTGTTAGGTGGTGGCTGTTAGGTGGCTGTTAGGTGGTGGTTGTTGGGTGGTGGTTGTTAGGTGGTGGCTGTTAGGTGGTGGTCTGTTAGGTGGTGGTTGTTAGGTGGTGGTCTGTTAGGTGGCTGTTAGGTGGTGGTTGTTGGGTGGTGGTTGTTAGGTGGTGGTCGTTGGGTGGTGGTCGTTAGGTGGTTGTTAGGTGGTGGTCGTTAGGTGGTGGTCGTTAGGTGGCTGTTAGGTGGTGGTTGTTAGGTGGTGGTTGTTAGGTGGTGGTCTGTTAGGTGGTGGTTGTTAGGTGGCTGTTAGGTGGTGGTTGTTAGGTGGTGGTTGTTAGGTGGTGGTCTGTTAGGTGGTGGTTGTTGGGTGGTGGTTGTTAGGTGGTGGTTGTTAGGTGGTGGTTGTTAGGTGGTTGTTAGGTGGTGGTCGTTAGGTGGTTGTTAGGTGGTGGTCTGTTAGGTGGTGGTCGTTAGGTGGTTGTTAGGTGGTGGTTGTTAGGTGGTGGTTGTTAGGTGGTGGCCTGTTAGGTGGTGGCTGTTAGGTGGTGGTTGTTGGGTGGTGGTCTGTTAGGTGGTGGCTGTTAGGTGGTGGTTGTTGGGTGGTGGTCTGTTAGGTGGTGGCTGTTAGGTGGTGGTTGTTAGGTGGTGGTTGTTAGGTGGTGGTCTGTTAGGTGGTGGTTGTTGGGTGGTGTTGTTAGGTGGTGGTTGTTAGGTGGTGGTTGTTGTTAGGTGGTGGCTGTTAGGTGGTGGTTGTTAGGTGGTGGTTGTTAGGTGGTGGCTGTTAGGTGGCTGTTAGGTGGTGGTCTGTTAGGTGGTGGTCTGTTAGGTGGTGGTCGTTAGGTGGTGGTCTGTTAGGTGGTGGTCTGTTAGGTGGTGGTTGTTAGGTGGTGGTCTGTTAGGTGGTGGCTGTTAGGTGGCTGTTAGGTGGTGGTTGTTGGGTGGTGTTGTTAGGTGGTGGTTGTTAGGTGGTGGTCTGTTAGGTGGTGGCTGTTAGGTGGTGGTTGTTGGGTGGTGGTGCTGTTAGGTGGTGGTTGTTGGGTGGTGGTTTTTAGGTGGTGGTCTGTTAGGTGGTGGTCTGTTAGGTGGTGGCTGTTAGGTGGCTGTTAGGTGGTGGTTGTTGGGTGGTGGTTGTTAGGTGGTGGTCTGTTAGGTGGTGGTCTGTTAGGTGGTGGCTGTTAGGTGGCTGTTAGGTGGTGGCTGTTAGGTGGTGGTCTGTTAGGTGGTGGTTGTTAGGTGGTGGTCTGTTAGGTGGTGGTCTGTTAGGTGGCTGTTAGGTGGTGGTTGTTGGGTGGTGGTTGTTAGGTGGTGGTCGTTGGGTGGTGGTCTGTTAGGTGGTGGTCGTTGGGTGGTGGTTGTTGGGTGGTGGTTGTTGGGTGGTGGTCGTTGGGTGGTCTGTTAGGTGGTGGTCGTTGGGTGGTGGTTGTTGGGTGGTGGTTGTTAGGTGGTGGTCGTTGGGTGGTGGTCTGTTAGGTGGTGGTCGTTGGGTGGTGGTTGTTGGGTGGTGGTTGTTAGGTGGTGGTCGTTGGTTGGTGGTTGTTGGGTGGTGGTTGTTGGGTGGTGGTCCTTGGGTGGTGGTCTGTTAGGTGGTGGTCGTTGGGTGGCGGTTGTTGGGTGGTGGTCTGTTAGGTGGTGGTTGTTAGGTGGTGGTCTGTTAGGTGGTGGTCGTTGGGTGGCGGTTGTTGGGTGGTGGTCTGTTAGGTGGTGGTTGTTAGGTGGTGGTCTGTTAGGTGGTGGTCGTTGGGTGGTGGTTGTTGGGTGGTGGTTGTTAGGTGGTGGTCGTTGGGTGGTGGTCTGTTAGGTGGTGGTCGTTGGGTGGTGGTCGTTAGGTGGTGGTCGTTGGGTGGTGCTGTTAGGTGGTGGTCTGTTAGGTGGTGGTTGTTGGGTGGTGGTCGTTGGGTGGTGGTCGTTGGGTGGTGGTCTGTTAGGTGGTGGTCGTTGGGTGGTGGTTGTTAGGTGGTGGTCGTTGGGTGGTGCTGTTAGGTGGTGCTGTTAGGTGGTGCTGTTAGGTGGTGGTCGTTGGGTGGTGCTGTTAGGTGGTGGTCTGTTAGGTGGTGCTGTTAGGTGGTGCTGTTAGGTGTGGTCTGTTAGGTGGTGGTCGTTGGGTGGTGCTGTTAGGTGGTGGTCTGTTAGGTGGTGCTGTTAGGTGGTGGTCTGTTAGGTGGTGGTCTGTTAGGTGGTGCTGTTAGGTGGTGGTCTGTTAGGTGGTGGTCTGTTAGGTGGTGGTCGTTGGGTGGTGGTCTGTTAGGTGGTGGTCGTTGGGTGGTGGTCGTTGGGTGGTGGTCGTTGGGTGGTGGTTGTTGGGTGGTGGTCGTTGGGTGGTGGTTGTTGGGTGGTGGTTGTTAGGTGGTGCTGTTAGGTGGTGCTGTTAGGTGGTGGTTGTTGGGTGGTGGTTGTTGGGTGGTGGTTGTTGGGTGGTGGTCTGTTAGGTGGTGCTGTTAGGTGGTGCTGTTAGGTGGTGGTCTGTTAGGTGGTGGTCGTTGGGTGGTGCTGTTAGGTGGTGGTCTGTTAGGTGGTGCTGTTAGGTGGTGGTCTGTTAGGTGGTGGTCTGTTAGGTGGTGCTGTTAGGTGGTGGTCTGTTAGGTGGTGGTCTGTTAGGTGGTGGTCTGTTGGGTGGTGGTCGTTGGGTGGTGGTCGTTGGGTGGTGGTTGTTGGGTGGTGGTCGTTGGGTGGTGGTTGTTGGGTGGTGGTTGTTAGGTGGTGCTGTTAGGTGGTGCTGTTAGGTGGTGCTGTTAGGTGGTGGTTGTTGGGTGGTGGTTGTTGGGTGGTGGTTGTTGGGTGGTGGTTGTTAGGTGGTGCTGTTAGGTGGTGCTGTTAGGTGGTGCTGTTAGTGGTGGTTGTTGGGTGGTGGTTGTTGGGTGGTGGTTGTTGGGTGGTGGTCTGTTAGGTGGTGCTGTTAGGTGGTGCTGTTAGGTGGTGGTTGTTGGGTGGTGGTTGTTGGTTGTGGTTTTGGGTGGTGGTTGTTAGGTGGTGCTGTTAGGTGGTGCTGTTAGGTGGTGTTGTTAGGTGGTGGTCGTTGGGTGGTAATAATGCTCATCTGTCAGCTGATGTAATGTTTGTTGAGGACAGACTCAGAGTTAAACGACTCACTTTGTCCGGCTTGCAGATCTGCAGCAGTGTGTGTTTGGGGTGAGGGATGCTCGGCCACATGTTCGTAAATATTCTGTGAAGAAAGACGAAATATGAAAATACGACACACATCTGATTCACTGAGTTCACTGAGTCCCTGACAGAAAGCAGAGACGTCGTACTTGTTTTTCCAAAATAAAACTCCAGCTGTGGGCAGCGCCAGCAGAAGGACGAGGCACACAATCAGTGTGTAGTTGTCCTGTGTGTTGCCTGAAACACAGAGCACAGTTATATGAAGTCATTATATTAATGTTGTATATTGTATATTTTGTCTGACATGCTCTCACCAGCAGGAGTAAAGAAACTGTACGTCTGGCTCCACTCGCTCCAGGTTCCCTGCAGGTATATCTGTGGTATCGCTCGCACTTTGACGTGGTACTCTGAGTTCTTTTCAAAGTGGTCCATGTCGATCTTCAAGGATAGCTGTGAGATGTTTTGAACCTGAAGACGACCAGAGAGAGTTTCAGTCATTGCTGCACGTTCTCAGACTGAAGCCACACCAATGAAATGATGTTACCGTCGAGCTGCCTGCGCTCCAGATGAGCAGCTGGAACAGCTGATTGCCGTCTGTCAGAATTTCTTTGTGGTACGGGATCTGAATGTGAATGACAGCCTGGTTGGACTTGTCAAAAGTTACGTTCCACACCTGAGGACTTCTTGGTTTGACTGCAGGGACATGGCAAAGACAAAGGTGAGGCTAACTGTACCTGGTGTGTTCTGTTTGAACACCTGTAGTACGCAGCATCATTTGTTCTGCACCAGAGAAGAAGGACCGACATGCTGAACATGTTCATGTGAAACGTGTTCAACATGTTGAAGGACTCACTTATTTTCTTCAGGTCGATCATCGTCGTAACGTTGCCTCCGCTCTTGAAGTAGACTGTTACGTTGAAATGCATCACAGGATCCAGATCTGAGGAGCTCACCGTGTCCCCGACGTCCTTCACACACTTGGTCTTCACGTTCTGCTCCTTCAAGTCATTGTAGCTGTGAACAGAACATCAGATTTCTGAGTCTACTCTGGTTTCTGCTGATGTGACATCAAGGGTGGAGTGATGAAATGTTTTACCAAACTGTCATTTTCTCGATGCCGTCAGCCTCGTCTTCGTCATCATCGACGTCAGTCTGACCTCGGACCAGTTTGCAGGTCAGACTGCTTCTGTACGTCATGATGTCAGAGGTGCAGCTGATCCTGGGCTCTGAGGACAAGCACAGTCAAAACACTTTACATGACGAGGACCCCGGGGCATTCCCAACCTCGATGAGCAGTACTCTGTCCAGTCCGCTCTGGGCCTCCCAGCAGCTCGATGTACCAGATGTTAACCCAACTGAGCCTGAGCTGGTTCCGTCATGCAGCAGCAGAGTTTCTACTTTACCAAATCCCACGAGCTGCATGTGATGCGCTTCCAGTCAATGTTTGAAATGTTTGTGGAGAACGGACAAAAAAGGGTCACCACATGACGCCTCAGTGGTTTTTATCTTCAGTTACATTATCTATATATAAATAAAAATGAAGATATCGAGGTTCCTTTTAAAACAATAATCAATAGAAAACAAAGTGAGTTAGAGACATGACATGCACGGCTCTGAATCTCTGATATAAGGACGTCAGTGTCTTCATGAAAAATCAGCTTTAGATCTAAAAATTAAACAACATAGTGTCGACTGATCCTGTAAACTGACAGAGAGGGCGGTCCCAGCACAGAGCCCTGAGGGACACCACAAGTTTAACAGGCTGTCGCAGATTCGATCCAGTTTAATGCAGCACCAGCATATGCCTACATTACCCACAATGCAACCAGCCCATCTACATGTGGGTGGGAGGTTGGTGTGTTACGCAGAGAGCTGAGAGTGTTTCGCCATCATCAGGTCGACATGCATGTTTACCCAGCAGCCTCAGCTGGACGATGACATCACAAACTATGACACGCCTTCAAATGTCCTGAGCGCGTCCTGACTGTGACTGCATCACTTCCAAACTCATGACAATATTCATCACTTTATTTATTGATTCATTATTATTTGACCTCTGAGACGCTAAGAGACTTTGACCAGGTGAATGAATCCTCAAAGTGACTGAACATGAAATATTTCAAATATTTACAGATGATCTCCGTCAGTGTCTCAGAGTTTGAAACATGCTGTAACATTTTAAATATTTCTCACCTGCGTCACTGTCTCCATCTCCACTCTGAGCCCGACTCACAGCCGGCAGCAGCAACAGCAAGAAGGTCCAGCAGCCGGACAACATGTCCTCACAGAGTGTCCTCACAGAGTGTCCTCACAGAGTGTCCTCACAGAGTGTCCTCACAGAGTGTCCTCAACAAGTGTCCTCACAGAGTGTCCTCACAGAGTCTCCTCAACAAGTGTCCTCACAGAGTGTCCTCACAGAGTGTCCTCAACAAGTGTCCTCACAGAGTGTCCTCACAGAGTGTCCTCAACAAGTGTCCTCACAGAGTGTCCTCACAGAGTGTCCTCACAGAGTGTCCTCAACAAGTGTCCTCACAGAGTGTCCTCACAGAGTGTCCTCACAGAGTGTCCTCAACAAGTGTCCTCACAGAGTCTCCTCACAGAGTGTCCTCAACAAGTGTCCTCACAGAGTGTCCTCACAGAGTGTCCTCACAGAGTGTCCTCAACAAGTGTCCTCACAGAGTGTCCTCAACAAGTGTCCTCACAGAGTGTCCTCACAGAGTGTCCTCACAGAGTGTCCTCACAGAGTGTCCTCAACAAGTGTCCTCACAGAGTCTCCTCACAGAGTGTCCTCAACAAGTGTCCTCACAGAGTGTCCTCACAGAGTGTCCTCAACAAGTGTCCTCACAGAGTGTCCTCAACAAGTGTCCTCACAGAGTGTCCTCACAGAGTGTCCTCACAGAGTCTCCTCACAGAGTCTCCTCACAGAGTGTCCTCACAGAGTCTCCTCACAGAGTCTCCTCACAGAGTGTCCTCAACAAGTGTCCTCACAGAGTGTCCTCACAGAGTGTCCTCAACAAGTGTCCTCACAGAGTGTCCTCACAGAGTCTCCTCACAGAGTGTCCTCACAGAGTGTCCTCAACAAGTGTCCTCACAGAGTGTCCTCACAGAGTGTCCTCACAGAGTCTCCTCACAGAGTGTCCTCACAGAGTCTCCTCACAGAGTGTCCTCACAGAGTGTCCTCACAGAGTGTCCTCACAGAGTGTCCTCACAGAGTCTCCTCACAGAGTGTCCTCACAGAGTCTCCTCACAGAGTCTCCTCACAGAGTGTCCTCACAGAGTGTCCTCACAGAGTGTCCTCACAGAGTGTCCTCACAGAGTGTCCTTAACCTCAGCAGTCTTCACTCTGTCGCTGCTCAGTTGCTGCAGACTCACCAGCGTTTCTTGTCAGCCGGCAGGAAGAGAGGAAGAAGGAGTGGCAAGCGTACAGAAGAAGAAGAGGAGGAAGAGGAGGGGGGTGCTCGCCTCACAGGATGTTCTCTTGGTTCAGGTTCTCTGTGGTACGAAGATGAATTAGAACATTTGTGCAGAAATGCTTGCTGTGCTCAAAGTTTTGACAGAGAGAGAAACTGAATGTTACGAACACGACGCAGTCAGAAAGTCACTGAGGTTATAAACCACAAACACAAAATGACAGAATGACTGAGAGAGGCTTGAGAAGGTGTGCACCTGACCTCCACCTGTTCACACATGATGACCGCTGGGGGCTTTTAATTTGAAAAGAATCAGATGTCCTGAGTTTCCCTGACCAGTCAGAGCACAGTCTAACACTCAGTCCCACATTTACTCTTGTCCGGCGGCTTCTTGCTCGCTCACTCTCTCCTTTTCTCTTCTTAGCTTCCTCCGTCAGCGTCCTCTTCACTCTCTGCTCCTCTGCCATGCCTTGAACTGCCTGGTTACATTGTCCGCTCTACCTGCTCCTGTTCTGGCACGACACTGGCTGTGCTCCCTGTCAGCATCAGCGTGAATTAAAGTTTATGATGAACAGATACATCATGTTGGTTTTAAGTGTTTCTGGTTTTCACAAACTTTCAGATGATTGACACGTTTCAGTTTTTCTCTTTTTTAGCTGCTTTGCTTTTGCAGCACGTTCACTCTCTGGTTCAGTCTCACGCTGTAAAAAGACGATCAGACGACTGAAGAACAAAGTTCAGCAGCAGAAGACACGTCGATGAACGCCCGTGTACTTTGGCCTAGCGCTCTGACAGTTCTTGAAATGAACTCTCTGTCAGTGAATGCATCTTCAGGGTGAAAACACTGTGTGTTGTTTTTGTGACGTTCACTCAGGAAACGTTCTTCAGTGTTTATAAATCTTCCTCGCTGTCAAACAGAAAATCTAACCTGAATCTACAAACCACTTCCTGTCTACTCAAGTGATCTGGTTTGTTTTCAAATAAGGCCAGCAAGTACACGAAGCTACGTCACTACCAAACACAGCCTCAGCTGACCTCAGGTCTGTCTGTCTGTCTGTCTGTCTGTCTGTCTGTCTGTCTGTCTGTCTGTCTGTCTGTCTGTCTGTCTGTCACCTGTCTGTCTGTCACCTGTCTGTCACTAATACATCATTTGGGTCTTTAGTAGAAACAGTTTCTGCTTCAACATTTGATTTGTGTCAGCTTCTGATCATCAGTGATCATGTTCGATGTCCTCTCGTCCTCGCCGTCCTCACTGTCTGTCTCCTGTCTTTGGGTTTCTTCCTCCTCTGCTGTCATGTTGAGCCTGCAGGCCTCACCGTGGTTAGATCTGTTTCCTGCGCTTGCTGCTTCAGGTAGCTTCAGAGCAAAGGAATACATTTATGTTGTGAAGCAGGGCATGCTGGGAAACGGTGGTGGTAGTGCAAGCTGCTTCAACCTGAGCAGGACGTGCAAAAACAGAAGAAGAAGAAGAAGAAGAAGAAGAAGAAGAAGAGGAAGAAATGTCCGTGAACGCCTCAACGCTCTGTAACAAACATGTCATGTCCATGAACGCCTCGTCGCTCTGTAACAAACATGTCATGTCCATGAACGCCTCGTTGCCCTGTAACAAACATAATGTGTCCGTGAACGCCTCGTCGCTCTGTAACAAACATGTCGTGTCCGTGAACGCCTCGTCGCTCTGTAACAAACATGTCGTGTCCATGAACGCCTCGTTGCACTGTAACAAACATGTCGTGTCCATGAACGCCTCGTTGCTCTGTAACAAACATGATGTGTCCGTGAACGCCTCGTCGCTCTGTAACAAACATGTCGTGTCCATGAACGCCTCGTTACTCTGTAATAAACATGATGTGTCCGTGAACGCCTCGTCGCTCTGTAATAAACATGATGTGTCCGTGAACACCTCGTCGCTCTGTAACAAACATGTCGTGTCCGTGAACGCCTCGTCGCTCTGTAATAAACATGATGTGTCCGTGAACGCCTCGTCGCTCTGTAACAAACATGTCGTGTCCGTGAACGCCTCGTCGCTCTGTAATAAACATGATGTGTCCATGAACGCCTCGTCGCTCTGTAACAAACATGTCGTGTCCGTGAACGCCTCGTCGCTCTGTAATAAACATGATGTGTCCGTGAACGCCTCGTCGCTCTGTAACAAACATGTCATGTCCGTGAACGCCTCGTTGCTCTGTAACAAACATGATGTGTCCATGAACGCCTCGTTGCTCTGTAACAAACATGTCGTGTCCATGAACGCCTCGTTACTCTGTAATAAACGCGTCATGTCCGTGAATGCCTCGTCGCTCTGTAACAAACATGTCGTGTCCATGAACGCCTCGTCGCTCTGTAACAAACATAATGTGTCCGTGAACGCCTCGTTGCTCTGTAACAAACATAATGTGTCCGTGAACGCCTCGTTACTCTGTAACAAACATGATGTGTCCGTGAACGCCTCGTCGCTCTGTAACAAACATGATGTGTCCATGAACGCCTCGTTACTCTGTAACAAACATAATGTGTCCGTGAACGCCTCGTTACTCTGTAACAAACATAATGTGTCCGTGAACGCCTCGTTGCTCTGTAACAAACATGATGTGTCCATGAACGCCTCGTTACTCTGTAACAAACATAATGTGTCCGTGAACGCCTCGTCGCCCTTCAACAAACATAATGTGTCCATGAACGCCTCGTTACTCTGTAACAAACATAATGTGTCCGTGAACGCCTCGTCGCTCTGTAACAAACATAATGTGTCCGTGAACGCCTCGTTACTCTGTAACAAACATAATGTGTCCGTGAACGCCTCGTTGCTCTGTAACAAACATGATGTGTCCATGAACGCCTCGTTACTCTGTAACAAACAAAATGTGTCCGTGAACGCCTCGTTGCTCTGTAACAAACATGATGTGTCCATGAACGCCTCGTCGCTCTGTAACAAACATGTCGTGTCCATGAACGCCTCGTCGCTCTGTAACAAACATGTCGTGTCCATGAACGCCTCGTCGCTCTGTAACAAACATGTCGTGTCCGTGAACGCCTCGTCGCTCTGTAATAAACGCGTCTTGTCCGTGAACGCCTCGTCGCTCTGTAATAAACGCGTCATGTCCGTGAACGCCTCGTCGCTCTGTAATAAACGCGTCATGTCCGTGAACGCCTCGTCGCTCTGTAATAAACGCGTCATGTCCGTGAACGCCTCGTCGCTCTGTAATAAACGCGTCATGTCCATGAACGCCTCGTCGCTCTGTAATAAACGCATCATGTCCGTGAACGCCTCGTCGCTCTGTAATAAACGCGTCATGTCCGTGAACGCCTCGTCGCTCTGTAATAAACGCGTCATGTCCGTGAACGCCTCGTCGCTCTGTAACAAACATAATGTGTCCGTGAACGCCTCGTCGCTCTGTAACAAACATGTCGTGTCCATGAACGCCTCGTCGCTCTGTAACAAACGCGTCGTGTCTGTGAACGCCTCGTCGCTCTGTAATAAACGCGTCATGTCCGTGAACGCCTCGTCGCTCTGTAATAAACGCGTCATGTCCGTGAACGCCTCGTCGCTCTGTAATAAACGCGTCGTGTCCGTGAACGCCTCGTCGCTCTGTAATAAACGCGTCGTGTCCGTGAACGCCTCGTCGCTCTGTAATAAACGCGTCGTGTCCGTGAACGCCTCGTCGCTCTGTAATAAACGCGTCGTGTCCGTGAACGCCTCGTCGCTCTGTAATAAACGCGTCGTGTCCGTGAACGCCTCGTCGCTCTGTAATAAACGCGTCGTGTCCGTGAACGCCTCTCGCTCTGTAATAAACGCGTCGTGTCCGTGAACGCCTCGTCGCTCTATAATAAACGCGTCGTGTCCGTGAACGCCTCGTCGCTCTGTAATAAACGCGTCGTGTCCGTGAACGCCTCGTCGCTCTGTAATAAACGCGTCATGTCCGTGAACGCCTCGTCGCTCTGTAATAAACGCGTCATGTCCGTGAACGCCTCGTCGCTCTGTAATAAACGCGTCATGTCCGTGAACGCCTCGTCGCTCTGTAATAAACGCGTCATGTCCGTGAACGCCTCGTCGCTCTGTAACAAACATGTCGTGTCCGTGAACGCCTCGTCGCTCTGTAACAAACATGTCGTGTCCGTGAACGCCTCGTCGCTCTGTAACAAACATGTCGTGTCCACGAACGCCTCGTCGCTCTGTAACAAACATGTCGTGTCCACGAACGCCTCGTCGCTCTGTAACAAACATGTCGTGTCCACGAACGCCTCGTCGCTCTGTAACAAACATGTCGTGTCCATGAACGCCTCGTCGCTCTGTAACAAACATGTCATGTCCGTGAACGCCTCTGGTGTTGCTGCTCGTTGTGTGAGCGGCTCATGGGTGGAGCTGAGGCCTGGTTGGTTGGAGGCCTGAGGGTGTGTTTTTAGCGTGTTGGAGGAGCTCATGGAGACAAAGATGGAGGCTGTTTGCTTGTTTTCTTGTCGTGTGTGTTGTGATGAGAAGGTGGAGTAAACAGAGCGTCGCTCAGCTCGCCCCCGCCTAACCACACGCCTCAGGTTCCTATCTGAGCGCTGCATCGCAACAACATCTTCTGCTGTGGTTTCATCGCTCTCCGCCGCTGATGGGAATCTGATGAGCCACCTGTTTACTCAGGATCCAGCTACATGCTACATGCTACACACACACACACACACACACACACACACACACACACAGACACAGACACACACACACACAGACACACACACACACAGACAGACAGACACACACACACACACACACACACAGACACACACAGACACACACAGACACACACACACACACACAGACACACCACACACAGACACACAGACACACAGACACACATACACACACACACACACCCACACACAAACAAAACACACACCACACACAACACACACACACCAACACACACAACACACAACCCACACAACCACACACAAACACACCACACACACACACACACACACACACAAACACACACACACCACCCACAAACACACACACAAACACACACACACCACACACACACACACACACACACACACACACACTGTTTTCTACACACTCATTAATGAATGAATTTGAATTTAAGTGAAGGACTCGTCACTCGTGAGTCAGTCGAGCTCTTCACGACGATCTTCATCTTCTTCATGTCTGTGTCAGCACGTTGAGCTGATGTTAAACTAACGTTGAGCTGATGTTAAACTAACGTTGAGCTGATGTTAAACCAACGTTGAGCTGATGTTAAACTAACGTTGAGCTGATGTTAAACTAACGTTGAGCTGATGTTAAACTAACGTTGAGCTGATGTTAAACTAACGTTGAGCTGATGTTAAACTAACGTTGAGCTGATGTTAAACTAACGTTGAGCTAACGTTATCCCGAGAACAGCTCGATGTCACGTATCAAACCTCATAATAACATCGACAGCGCAGCTCACAAAACACTGGGACAGACAGGAAGTCCCATTCCTGCTCATATACATAGATATGTGTATATACAGTACATATACATAGATATGTGTATATACAGCACATATACATAGATATGTGTATATACAGTACATATACATAGATATGTGTATATACAGCACATATACATAGATATGTGTATATACAGCACATATACATAGATATGTGTATATACAGCACATATACATAGATATGTGTATATACAGTACATATACATAGATATGTGTATATACAGTACATATACATAGATATGTGTATATACAGTACATATACATAGATATGTGTATATACAGCACAGCACATATACATAGATATGTGTATATACAGGACATATACATAGATATGTGTATATACAGCACATATACATAGATATGTGTATATACAGTACATATACATAGATATGTGTATATACAGTACATATACATAGATATGTGTATATACAGCACATATACATAGATATGTGTATATACAGGACATATACATAGATATGTGTATATACAGCACAGCACATACATAGATATGTGTATATACAGCACATATACATAGATATGTGTATATACAGTACATATACATAGATATGTGTATATACAGGACATATACATAGATATGTGTATATACAGCACATATACATAGATATGTGTAATACAGGACATATACATAGATATGTGTATATACAGCACAGCACATATACATAGATATGTGTATATACAGCACATATACATAGATATGTGTATATACAGGACATATACATAGATATGTGTATATACAGGACATATACATAGATATGTGTATATACAGCACAGCACATATACATAGATATGTGTATATACAGCACATATACATAGATATGTGTATATACAGTACATATACATAGATATGTGTATATACAGGACATATACATAGATATGTGTATATACAGCACATATACATAGATATGTGTATATACAGGACATATACATAGATATGTGTATATACAGCACAGCACATATACATAGATATGTGTATATACAGCACATATACATAGATATGTGTATATACAGGACATATACATAGATATGTGTATATACAGGACATATACATAGATATGTGTATATACAGCACATATACATAGATATGTGTATATACAGGACATATACATAGATATGTGTATATACAGGACATATACATAGATATGTGTATATACAGGACATATACATAGATATGTGTAATACAGCACATATACATAGATGTGTATATACAGCACATATACATAGATATGTGTATATACAGGACATATACATAGATATGTGTATATACAGCACATATACATAGATATGTGTATATACAGGACATATACATAGATATGTGTATATACAGCACATATACATAGATATGTGTATATACAGTACATATACATAGATATGTGTATATACAGCACATATACATAGATATGTGTATATACAGGACATATACATAGATATGTGTTATACAGCACATATACATAGATATGTGTATATACAGGACATATACATAGATATGTGTATATACAGCACATATACATAGATATGTGATATACAGGACATATACATAGATATGTGTATATACAGCACATATACATAGAATGTGTATATACAGGACATATACATAGATATGTGTATACAGGACATATACATAGATATGTGTATATACAGGACATAACATAGATATGTGTATATACAGCACATATACATAGATATGTGTATATACAGCACATATACATAGATGTGTATATACAGGACATATACATAGATATGTATATACAGCACATATACATAGATATTGTTATACAGGACATATACATAGATATGTGTATATACAGCACATATACATAGATATGTGTATATACAGGACATATACATAGATATGTGTATATACAGCACAGCACATATACATAGATATGTGTATATACAGTACATATACATAGATATGTGTATATACAGGACATATACATAGATATGTGTATATACAGCACATATACATAGATATGTGTATATACAGCACATATACATAGATATGTGTATATACAGTACATATACATAGATATGTGTATATACAGCACATATACATAGATATGTGTATATACAGTACATATACATAGATATGTGTATATACAGCACATATACATACATACATGTATATGTGTCTATTTCTGTCTCCACCCACCTAGAGCAACAAACCACACAGTGAAGTCTGATGGGTGAAGCCACACCAAGAACACAGCAGCCACATGAAGAGAGAGACAGACAGGTACTGACAGACAGACAGAGACAGACAGGTACTGACAGACAGACAGAGACAGACAGGTACTGACAGACAGACAGAGACAGACAGACAGGTACTGACAGACAGACAGAGACAGACAGACAGGTACTGACAGACAGACAGAGACAGACAGACAGGTACTGACAGACAGACAGAGACAGGCAGACAGGTATGACAGACAGACAGAGACAGACAGACAGGTAGTTTGTTGTGCTGACATGTGACTGTGTTTCTGTAGAAAGGTGTTGCACGCTGTGCAAACGGAGGTTTGAAATGACTCGACACCACATCCTGTTCAACAACAACCAGACTCATGAAACATGAAGCATGAACAGTCCAGCAGTCTGAAACCTGGACGTAGTCTCTGAGACCGCAGACTGTCTAAAACCTGGACGTAGTCTCTGTGACGTCCCCGCAGACTGTCTAAAACCTGGACGTAGTCTCTGAGACGTCCCCGCAGACTGTCTAAAACCTGGACGTAGTCTCCGTGACGTCCCCGCAGACTGTCTAAAACCTGGACGTAGTCTCTGTGACGTCCCCGCAGACTGTCTAAAACCTGGACGTAGTCTCTGTGACGTCCCCGCAGACTGTCTAAAACCTGGACGTAGTCTCTGTGACGTCCCCGCAGACTGTCTAAAACCTGGACGTAGTCTCTGTGACGTCCCCACAGACTGTCTAAAACCTGGACGTAGTCTCTGAGACGTCCCCGCAGACTGTCTAAAACCTGGACGTAGTCTCTGTGACGTCCCCGCAGACTGTCTAAAACCTGGACGTAGTGTCTGGGGGACATTTTAATTTAAAATAACTTTATGTATTTCCAGCGGCGTATGAGGCCACAGTTCACACCACAGAAGAAGACGTCTGGCTGTGGCAGTGTTGGTCTGACGACGTGCACCACCTGAGCGACAGGTAAACCACAGACAGCTGGAACAACCGACAGGCGACAGGGCTGTTGTGGGAATCAACACCCCGCCATGTTCACACACAGGCTGCTGTCTGATTGGTCCATTCACCTCATGTGACATGTCTGACCTGAAGCAGCAGGAGGAGATCTGTATTACCTTCATTTGCAGTACTGTGTATACTGTGTATACTGTGTATACTGTCTGTACTGTGTATACTGTGTATACTGTCTATACTGTCTGTACTGTGTATACTGTGTATACTGTGTATACTGTCTGTACTGTGTATACTGTGTATACTGTCTGTACTGTGTATACTGTGTATACTGTCTATACTGTCTGTACTGTGTATACTGTCTGTGCTGTGTATACTGTGTATACTGTGTATACTGTCTATACTGTCTGTACTGTGTATACTGTCTATACTGTCTGTACTGTGTATACTGTGTATACTGTCTATACTGTGTATACTGTGTATACTGTTTATACTGTCTGTACTGTGTATACTGTCTATACTGTCTGTACTGTGTATACTGTGTATACTGTGTATACTGTCTATACTGTCTGTACTGTGTATACTGTCTGTACTGTGTATACTGTCTATACTGTCTGTACTGTGTATACTGTCTGTGCTGTCTATACTGTCTGTACTGTGTATACTGTCTGTACTGTGTATACTGTGTATACTGTCTGTACTGTCTGTACTGTGTATACTGTCTGTACTGTGTATACTGTCTGTACTGTGTATACTGTCTGTACTGTGTATACTGTCTGTACTGTCTGTACTGTGTATACTGTCTGTACTGTGTATACTGTCTATACTGTCTATACTGTCTGTACTGTGTATACTGTCTGTACTGTGTATACTGTCTGTACTGTCTGTACTGTGTATACTGTCTGTACTGTGTATACTGTGTATACTGTCTGTACTGTGTATACTGTGTATACTGTCTGTACTGTCTGTACTGTGTATACTGTCTGTACTGTGTATACTGTCTGTACTGTGTATACTGTCTGTACTGTGTATACTGTGTATACTGTCTGTACTGTGTATACTGTCTGTACTGTGTATACTGTCTGTACTGTGTATACTGTGTATACTGTCTGTACTGTGTATACTGTCTGTGCTGTGTATACTGTCTGTACTGTGTATACGGTCTGTACTGTGTATACTGTCTGTACTGTGTATATTGTGTATACTGTCTGTACTGTGTATACTGTCTGTACTGTGTATATTGTGTATATTGTCAGTACTGTGTATACAGTATACACAGTACAGACAGTATACACAGTACAGACAGCACAGACAGTATACACAGTACAGACAGTATACACAGTACAGACAGCACAGACAGTATACACAATATACACAGCACAGACAGTATACACAGTACAGACAGCACAGACAGTACAGACAGTATACACAGTACAGACAGTATACACAGTACAGACAGTATACACAGTACAGACAATATACACAATATACACAGTACAGACAGTATACACAGTACAAACAGTATACACAGTCTGTGTCTGTACTGTGTATACTGTTTGTACTGTGTATATTGTGTATACTGTCTGTACTGTGTATACTGTTTGTACTGTGTATATTGTGTATACTGTCTGTACTGTGTATACTGTGTATACTGTCTGTACTGTGTATACTGTCTGTACTGTGTATACTGTCTGTGTCTGTACTGTGTATACTGTCTGTACTGTGTATACTGTCTGTACTGTGTATACTGTCTGTACTGTGTATATTGTGTATACTGTCTGTACTGTGTATATTGTGTATACTGTCTGTACTGTGTATACTGTCTGTACTGTTTATATTGTGTATACTGTCTGTACTGTGTATATTGTGTATACTGTCTGTACTGTGTATACTGTCTGTACTGTGTATATTGTGTATACTGTCTGTACTGTGTATATTGTGTATAATGTCTGTACTGTGTATACTGTCTGTACTGTCTGTACTGTGTATACTGTCTGTACTGTGTATACTGTCTGTACTGTGTATACTGTCTGTACTGTCTGTACTGTGTATACTGTCTGTACTGTGTATACTGTCTGTACTGTTTATACTGTCTGTACTGTGTATACTGTCTGTACTGTCTGTGCTGTCTGTACTGTGTATACTGTCTGTACTGTGTATACTGTCTGTACTGTTTATACTGTCTGTACTGTGTATACTGTCTGTACTGTCTGTACTGTGTATACTGTCTGTACTGTGTATACTGTCTGTACTGTCTGTACTGTAACTGACTGGGTCATCTACAGGTGATCAGAACACTCAGGTGTGAACAGTTTACAGATCTGATGAACGTGCATGGCTTCTTCAACATCAGAGCACAGTGAGTGTAAGCATCTGGATCTGGATCTGGATCTGGATCTGGATCCAGCTCTGTGAGTTGGAATCAGCTGAAGGTTTGTGAGCTGAGAGCTGAGAGCCTGTCGTCTCCTCCTGAAGACCCCTCGCTGCACATGGATGAAGGAACATCACCTCCAGCTGAACCTCAAAACCTGAACTGCTGCACAGCCTGACATCAGCATCATGCTGTAAACTGTTAACACGACGTCATAATGAGACACAGTGATGATCAACAAACTGTTTACAGAAACAAACTGAAGATTTTTATTTATTCACCTTTAAAATGTTTGAAAATGTTGTTAGCTTCAATAAAAAAGTTTTTATTTCACAAAGATCGGAAAAAATGACAGAAGAAAAAACTTCTAAATTTTATTAAGCTTGTGTTCAGTATTAAAGTGTGTGTTCAGTATTAAAGTGTGTGTTCAGTATTAAAGTGTGTGTTCAGAATTAAAGTGTGTGTTCGTATTAAAGTGTGTGTTCAGTGTTAAAGTGTGTGTCAGTGTTAAAGTGTGTGTTCAGTATTAAAGTGTGTGTTCATTATTAAAGTGTGTGTTCATTATTAAAGTGTGTGTTCAGTATTAAAGTGTGTGTTCAGTGTTAAAGTGTGTGTTCAGTGTTAAAGTGTGTGTTCAGTGTTAAAGTGTGTGTTCAGTGTTAAAGTGTGTGTTCATTATTAAAGTGTGTGTTCAGTATTAAAGTGTGTGTTCATTATTAAAGTGTGTGTTCATTATTAAAGTGTGTGTTCAGTATTAAAGTGTGTGTTCATTATTAAAGTGTGTGTTCATTATTAAAGTGTGTGTTCAGTGTTAAAGTGGTGTCAGTGTATTAAAGTGTGTGTTCAGTGTTAAAGTGTGTGTTCATTATTAAAGTGTGTTCAGTATTAAAGTGTGTGTTCAGTATTAAAGTGTGTGTTCAGTGTTAAAGTGTGGTTCATTGTTAAAGTGTGTGTTCATTATTAAAGTGTGTGTTCATTATTAAAGTGTGTGTTCATTTAAAGTGTGTGTTCATTATTAAAGTGTGTGTTCATTATTAAAGTGTGTGTTCATTATTAAAGTGTGTGTTCATTATTAAAGTGTGTGTTCAGTGTTAAAGTGTGTGTTCAGTATTAAAGTGTGTGTTCAGTGTTAAAGTGTGTGTTCAGTTTAAAGTGTGTGTTCATATTAAAGTGTGTGTTCAGTGTTAAAGTGTGTGTTCATTATTAAAGTGTGTGTTCATTATTAAAGTGTGTGTTCATTATTAAAGTGTGTGTTCATTATTAAAGTGTGTGTTCAGTATTAAAGTGTGTGTTCAGTATTAAAGTGTGTGTTCAGTATTAAAGTGTGTGTTCAGTGTTAAAGTGTGTGTTCAGTGTTAAAGTGTGTGTTCATTATTAAAGTGTGTGTTCAGTGTTAAAGTGTGTGTTCAGTGTTAAAGTGTGTGTTCAGTATTAAAGTGTGTGTTCAGTATTAAAGTGTGTGTTCAGTGTTAAAGTGTGTGTTCAGTGTTAAAGTGTGTGTTCAGTGTTAAAGTGTGTGTTCAGTGTTAAAGTGTGTGTTCAGTATTAAAGTGTGTGTCATTTTAAGTGTGTGTTCATTATTAAAGTGTGTGTTCAGTGTTAAAGTGTGTGTTCATTATTAAAGTGTGTGTTCATTATTAAAGTGTGTGTTCATTATTAAAGTGTGTGTTCAGTGTTAAAGTGTGTGTTCAGTGTTAAAGTGTGTGTTCAGTATTAAAGTGTGTGTTCATTGTTAAAGTGTGTGTTCAGTGTTAAAGTGTGTGTTCAGTATTAAAGTGTGTGTTCAGTATTAAAGTGTGTGTTCAGTGTTAAAGTGTGTGTTCAGTGTTAAAGTGTGTGTTCATTATTAAAGTGTGTGTTCATTATTAAAGTGTGTGTTCAGTATTAAAGTGTGTGTTCAGTATTAAAGTGTGTGTTCAGTGTTAAAGTGTGTGTTCAGTGTTAAAGTGTGTGTTCAGTGTTAAAGTGTGTGTTCAGTGTTAAAGTGTGTGTTCATTATTAAAGTGTGTGTTCAGTGTTAAAGTGTGTGTTCAGTGTTAAAGTGTGTGTTCAGTGTTAAAGTGTGTGTTCAGTGTTAAAGTGTGTGTTCAGTGTTAAAGTGTGTGTTCAGTGTTAAAGTGTGTGTTCATTATTAAAGTGTGTGTTCAGTATTAAAGTGTGTGTTCAGTGTTAAAGTGTGTGTTCAGTGTTAAAGTGTGTGTTCAGTGTTAAAGTGTGTGTTCAGTATTAAAGTGTGTGTTCAGTATTAAAGTGTGTGTTCAGTATTAAAGTGTGTGTTCAGTATTAAAGTGTGTGTTCAGTGTTAAAGTGTGTGTTCAGTGTTAAAGTGTGTGTTCATTGTTAAAGTGTGTGTTCAGTGTTAAAGTGTGTGTTCAGTATTAAAGTGTGTGTTCAGTATTAAAGTGTGTGTTCAGTATTAAAGTGTGTGTTCAGTATTAAAGTGTGTGTTCAGTGTTAAAGTGTGTGTTCAGTATTAAAGTGTGTGTTCAGTATTAAAGTGTGTGTTCAGTGTTAAAGTGTGTGTTCAGTATTAAAGTGTGTGTTCAGTATTAAAGTGTGTGTTCAGTGTTAAAGTGTGTGTTCATTATTAAAGTGTGTGTTCAGTATTAAAGTGTGTGTTCATTATTAAAGTGTGTGTTCAGTGTTAAAGTGTGTGTTCAGTGTTAAAGTGTGTGTTCATTATTAAAGTGTGTGTTCAGTATTAAAGTGTGTGTTCAGTGTTAAAGTGTGTGTTCATTATTAAAGTGTGTGTTCAGTATTAAAGTGTGTGTTCAGTGTTAAAGTGTGTGTTCATTATTAAAGTGTGTGTTCAGTATTAAAGTGTGTGTTCAGTATTAAAGTGTGTGTTCATTATTAAAGTGTGTGTTCAGTATTAAAGTGTGTGTTCAGTATTAAAGTGTGTGTTCAGTGTTAAAGTGTGTGTTCAGTATTAAAGTGTGTGTTCAGTATTAAAGTGTGTGTTCATTATTAAAGTGTGTGTTCAGTATTAAAGTGTGTGTTCAGTATTAAAGTGTGTGTTCAGTATTAAAGTGTGTGTTCATTATTAAAGTGTGTGTTCAGTATTAAAGTGTGTGTTCAGTATTAAAGTGTGTGTTCATTATTAAAGTGTGTGTTCAGTATTAAAGTGTGTGTTCAGTATTAAAGTGTGTGTTCATTATTAAAGTGTGTGTTCAGTATTAAAGTGTGTGTTCAGTATTAAAGTGTGTGTTCAGTGTTAAAGTGTGTGTTCATTATTAAAGTGTGTGTTCAGTATTAAAGTGTGTGTTCATTATTAAAGTGTGTGTTCAGTATTAAAGTGTGTGTTCAGTGTTAAAGTGTGTGTTCATTATTAAAGTGTGTGTTCATTATTAAAGTGTGTGTTCAGTGTTAAAGTGTGTGTTCAGTGTTAAAGTGTGTGTTCAGTATTAAAGTGTGTGTTCAGTATTAAAGTGTGTGTTCAGTATTAAAGTGTGTGTTCAGTGTTAAAGTGTGTGTTCAGTATTAAAGTGTGTGTTCAGTATTAAAGTGTGTGTTCAGTATTAAAGTGTGTGTTCAGTGTTAAAGTGTGTGTTCAGTATTAAAGTGTGTGTTCAGTATTAAAGTGTGTGTTCAGTGTTAAAGTGTGTGTTCATTATTAAAGTGTGTGTTCAGTATTAAAGTGTGTGTTCAGTGTTAAAGTGTGTGTTCAGTATTAAAGTGTGTGTTCAGTATTAAGTGTGTTTCAGTATTAAAGTGTGTGTTCATATTAAAGTGTGTGTTCATATTAAAGTGTGTGTTCATTATTAAAGTGTGTGTTCATTATTAAAGTGTGTGTTCAGTATTAAAGTGTGTGTTCAGTGTTAAAGTGTGTGTTCAGTATTAAAGTGTGTGTTCATTTTAAAGTGTGTGTTCAGTATTAAAGTGTGTGTTCAGTATTAAAGTGTGTGTGTCAGTATTAAAGTGTGTGTTCAGTTTAAAGTGTGTGTTCAGTGTTAAAGTGTGTGTTCAGTATTAAAGTGTGTGTTCATTATTAAAGTGTGTGTTCATTATTAAAGTGTGTGTTCATTATTAAAGTGTGTGTTCAGTATTAAAGTGTGTGTTCATTATTAAAGTGTGTGTTCATTATTAAAGTGTGTGTTCATTATTAAAGTGTGTGTTCATTATTAAAGTGTGTGTTCAGTGTTAAAGTGTGTGTTCATTATTAAAGTGTGTGTTCAGTATTAAAGTGTGTGTTCATTATTAAAGTGTGTGTTTCATTTAAAGTGTGTGTTCAGTGTTAAAGTGTGTGTTCATTATTAAAGTGTGTGTTCAGTATTAAAGTGTGTGTTCAGTATTAAAGTGTGTGTTCAGTGTTAAAGTGTGTGTTCAGTATTAAAGTGTGTGTTCAGTATTAAAGTGTGTGTTCATTATTAAAGTGTGTGTTCATTATTAAAGTGTGTGTTCATTATTAAAGTGTGTGTTCAGTATTAAAGTGTGTGTTCATTATTAAAGTGTGTGTTCAGTATTAAAGTGTGTGTTCATTATTAAAGTGTGTGTTCAGTGTTAAAGTGTGTGTTCAGTATTAAAGTGTGTGTTCAGTATTAAAGTGTGTGTTCAGTGTTAAAGTGTGTGTTCAGTATTAAAGTGTGTGTTCCAGTGTTAAAGTGTGTGTTCAGTGTTAAAGTGTGTGTTCATTATTAAAGTGTGTGTTCAGTATTAAAGTGTGTGTTCATTATTAAAGTGTGTGTTCATTATTAAAGTGTGTGTTCAGTGTTAAAGTGTGTGTTCAGTGTTAAAGTGTGTGTTCAGTGTTAAAGTGTGTGTTCATTATTAAAGTGTGTGTTCAGTATTAAAGTGTGTGTTCATTATTAAAGTGTGTGTTCAGTATTAAAGTGTGTGTTCATTATTAAAGTGTGTGTTCAGTATTAAAGTGTGTGTTCATTATTAAAGTGTGTGTTCAGTATTAAAGTGTGTGTTCAGTATTAAAGTGTGTGTTCAGTATTAAAGTGTGTGTTCATTATTAAAGTGTGTGTTCAGTATTAAAGTGTGTGTTCATTATTAAAGTGTGTGTTCATTATTAAAGTGTGTGTTCAGTATTAAAGTGTGTGTTCATTATTAAAGTGTGTGTTCAGTATTAAAGTGTGTGTTCAGTATTAAAGTGTGTGTTCAGTATTAAAGTGTGTGTTCATTATTAAAGTGTGTGTTCAGTATTAAAGTGTGTGTTCATTATTAAAGTGTGTGTTCATTATTAAAGTGTGTGTTCATTATTAAAGTGTGTGTTCAGTATTAAAGTGTGTGTTCATTATTAAAGTGTGTGTTCAGTATTAAAGTGTGTGTTCATTATTAAAGTGTGTGTTCAGTATTAAAGTGTGTGTTCATTATTAAAGTGTGTGTTCAGTATTAAAGTGTGTGTTCAGTATTAAAGTGTGTGTTCAGTGTTAAAGTGTGTGTTCAGTGTTAAAGTGTGTGTTCAGTATTAAAGTGTGTGTTCATTATTAAAGTGTGTGTTCATTATTAAAGTGTGTGTTCAGTATTAAAGTGTGTGTTCATTATTAAAGTGTGTGTTCAGTATTAAAGTGTGTGTTCATTATTAAAGTGTGTGTTCAGTATTAAAGTGTGTGTTCAGTATTAAAGTGTGTGTTCAGTATTAAAGTGTGTGTTCATTATTAAAGTGTGTGTTCAGTATTAAAGTGTGTGTTCATTATTAAAGTGTGTGTTCATTATTAAAGTGTGTGTTCAGTATTAAAGTGTGTGTTCATTATTAAAGTGTGTGTTCAGTGTTAAAGTGTGTGTTCAGTATATTAAAGTGTGTTCAGTATTAAAGTGTGTGTTCAGTATTAAAGTGTGTGTTCAGTATTAAAGTGTGTGTTCATTATTAAAGTGTGTGTTCATTATTAAAGTGTGTGTTCAGTATTAAAGTGTGTTGTTCAGTATTAAAGTGTGTGTTCAGTATTAAAGTGTGTGTTCATATTAAAGTGTGTGTTCAGTATTAAAGTGTGTGTTCAGTATTAAAGTGTGTGTTCATTATTAAAGTGTGTGTTCAGTATTAAAGTGTGTGTTCATTATTAAAGTGTGTGTTCATTATTAAAGTGTGTGTTCATTATTAAAGTGTGTGTTCAGTATTAAAGTGTGTGTTCATTATTAAAGTGTGTGTTCAGTATTAAAGTGTGTGTTCATTATTAAAGTGTGTGTTCAGTATTAAAGTGTGTGTTCATTATTAAAGTGTGTGTTCAGTATTAAAGTGTGTGTTCATTATTAAAGTGTGTGTTCAGTATTAAAGTGTGTGTTCAGTATTAAAGTGTGTGTTCAGTATTAAAGTGTGTGTTCATTATTAAAGTGTGTGTTCATTATTAAAGTGTGTGTTCAGTGTTAAAGTGTGTGTTCAGTATTAAAGTGTGTGTTCATTATTAAAGTGTGTGTTCAGTATTAAAGTGTGTGTTCATTATTAAAGTGTGTGTTCATTATTAAAGTGTGTGTTCATTATTAAAGTGTGTGTTCATTATTAAAGTGTGTGTTCATTATTAAAGTGTGTGTTCATTATTAAAGTGTGTGTTCAGTATTAAAGTGTGTGTTCAGTATTAAAGTGTGTGTTCAGTATTAAAGTGTGTGTTCATTATTAAAGTGTGTGTTCAGTATTAAAGTGTGTGTTCAGTATTAAAGTGTGTGTTCAGTATTAAAGTGTGTGTTCAGTATTAAAGTGTGTGTTCAGTATTAAAGTGTGTGTTCAGTATTAAAGTGTGTGTTCAGTATTAAAGTGTGTGTTCATTATTAAAGTGTGTGTTCATTATTAAAGTGTGTGTTCATTATTAAAGTGTGTGTTCATTATTAAGTGTGTGTTCATTATTAAAGTGTGTGTTCAGTATTAAAGTGTGTGTTCAGTATTAAAGTGTGTGTTCAGTATTAAAGTGTGTGTTCATTATTAAAGTGTGTGTTCAGTATTAAAGTGTGTGTTCAGTATTAAAGTGTGTGTGTCAGTATTAAAGTGTGTGTTCAGTATTAAAGTGTGTGTTCAGTATTAAAGTGTGTGTTCAGTATTAAAGTGTGTGTTCAGTATTAAAGTGTGTGTTCAGTGTTAAAGTGTGTGTTCAGTATTAAAGTGTGTGTTCAGTATTAAAGTGTGTGTTTTCTCTTCTTCGTTAGTGGAAATCACTTCAGTGTGTCGAGGGTCATGTGACTTGTCTGACTGTGTCTTTATTAATTATTAATTCGTGTCAGGATGTGAGTCAACGAATCACAAAGAAAACAAACTAAAATCATTTGAAAATAAAAAAGAGACGAAAAGAAAAACAGCAAAAACAGATTCGATGATTTGATCCAGAAAAAAAGAAAGAAACAAACCGACCACTTCATTTAGTCTGTACAGGGACAGACGGGGACAGACGGGGACAGACGAGGACAGACGGGGACAGACGGGGACAGACGAGGACAGACGGGGACAGACGAGGACAGACGGGGACAGACGAGGACAGACGGGGACAGACGGGGACAACGAGGACAGACGGGGACAGACGAGGACAGACGGGGACAGACGAGGACAGACGGGGACAGACGGGGACAGACGGGGACAGACGAGGACAGACGGGGACAGACGGGGACAGACGAGGACAGACGGGGACAGACGAGGACAGACGAGGACAGACGAGGACAGACGGGGACAGACGAGGACAGACGAGGACAGACGGGGACAGACGGGGACAGACGAGGACAGACGGGGACAGATGAGGACAGACGAGAACAGACGAGGACAGACGGGGACAGACGGGGACAGACGAGGACAGACGGGGACAGACGGGGACAGACGAGGACAGACGAGGACAGACGGGGACAGACGAGGACAGACGAGGACAGACGGGGACAGACGAGGACAGACGGGGACAGACGAGGACAGACGAGGACAGATGGGGACAGACGGGGACAGACGACTGGTCCATGTCACATGACTATCATGTACTTCAGCTACGCTGCTAATGCTACGTCCTTACAGACACTAAACTGACGTCTCTGACATCATCATTATCATCATCATCATCATCATCATCATCATCGTCATCGTCATCATCGTCATCGT
>CM014093.1:33523031-33530531 GCA_004119915.2 Collichthys lucidus
CCTGTCTGTCTCGTCTCCTCCTGACTCGTCTCCTCCTGTCTGTCTCGTCTCCTCCTGACTGTCTCGTCTCCTCCTGTCTGACTCGTCTCCTCCTGACTCGTCTCCTCCTGACTGTCTCGTCTCCTCCTGACTGTCTCGTCTCCTCCTGTCTGTCTCGTCTCCTCCTGACTGTCTCGTCTCCTCCTGTCTGTCTCGTCTCCTCCTGACTGTCTCGTCTCCTCCTGTCTGTCTCGTCTCCTCCTGACTGTCTCGTCTCCTCCTGACTGTCTCGTCTCCTCCTGTCTGACTCGTCTCCTCCTGACTGTCTCGTCTCCTCCTGTCTGTCTCGTCTCCTCCTGACTCGTCTCCTCCTGTCTGTCTCGTCTCCTCCTGACTGTCTCGTCTCCTCCTGTCTGACTCGTCTCCTCCTGACTCGTCTCCTCCTGACTGTCTCGTCTCCTCCTGACTGTCTCGTCTCCTCCTGTCTGTCTCGTCTCCTCCTGACTGTCTCGTCTCCTCCTGACTGTCTCGTCTCCTCCTGACTGTCTCGTCTCCTCCTGACTGTCTCGTCTCCTCCTGTCTGTCTCGTCTCCTCCTGACTGTCTCGTCTCCTCCTGACTGTCTCGTCTCCTCCTGACTCGTCTCCTCCTGTCTGTCTCGTCTCCTCCTGACTGTCTCGTCTCCTCCTGTCTGACTCGTCTCCTCCTGTCTCGTCTCCTCCTGTCTCGTCTCCTCCTGACTGTCTCGTCTCCTCCTGACTCGTCTCCTCCTGTCTCGTCTCCTCCTGACTGTCTCGTCTCCTCCTGACTGTCTCGTCTCCTCCTGACTCGTCTCCTCGTCTCCTCCTGTTCCTGCAGTTCGTCCTGCACCACAAAGCGCTGCTCATCCAGAGGAGCGTCCGTGGTTGGCTGCAGAGGAGGAGGTTCCGGCGAGCTCGTGCGGCGGCCGTCATCATTCAGTGTGCGTGGAGGAGGCGGCGAGCGAAGCGGCAGCTGCAGCAGCTGAAGATCGAAGCTCGCTCTGCAGAACACCTGAAGAAACTCAACACGGGCATGGAGAACAAGATCGTGCAGCTGCAGAGGAAGATGGACGACCAGGTGAGCACACACACACACACACACACACACACACACACACACCCGGAACCAGAACCAGCAGAACTACTGCCAATACTACCACTGATCATTGTCATCAGTATATCATAACTATAAGAAGAGAGAGTGTGTGTGTGTGTGTGTGTCCTGTGTGGTAACCTGGTGCTGGTTCTGTTTGTGGTCCAGTCGAAGGAGTACCGGGCTCAGAACGAGCAGCTCCTGGTGGTAAACACCTCGCTGGGCTCGGAGGTGAACAAGCTGCAGAAGCAGCTGGAGCAGATCCAGAGTCAACGTGGAGGAGAAGGAGGTCAGCTGACCTCTCTGCAGGAGGAGCTGCAGAGGCTGAGGGAGGAGCTGAAGGAGGCGTCAGCCCTGAGGAAGAAGTTGGAGGAGGAGCACGGCACCGAGAAACTGGATCTGCAACAGGTGAGAGCAGAAACCAGGGACCAGGAGGACCGCCAAAAATCGCCTGTACCTGTACCTGGTCTGATGTGGTCTGATGTGTTTTTCAGAGGGTGGAGGAGTTGGAGGAGGAGAACTCTCTGCTGAAGAGCGAGAAGGAGGAGCTGAACCGGAGGATCGTTCAGAACTCGAAGAGCTTTGACGGTGAGACCAGAACCCAGATCCAGGACCCGCAGGGACCTGGTGGTCCAGGACCTGGAGTTTGATGAAACATGTGTGTATGTGTTTGTGTTGCAGAAGACAGCAGCAGTGTGTCCCTGCAGAAAGACCTGGACCAGGAGCGGCAGCGGTACCAGAACCTCCTCAAAGAGTTCTCCAGACTGGAGCAGAGATACGACAACCTGAAGGAGGAGCTGACTCTGACCAAGGTGACCCCCGGACCAGGACCAGGACACACACACACACTCACACACTCTCACACACACACACACACTCACACACCTCACACACACACTCACACACACACACACTCACACACACACACACACTCACACACACACACACACTCACACACACCACTCACACACACACACACACACACCACACTCACACACACACTCACACTCACACACACACACACACTCACACACACACACACAACACTCACACACACACACTCACACACTCTCACACACACACACACACTCTCACACACACTCTGTCTGTCTAACATGGCGCTCTGTGGGACGGGTCCCCTCAGAACTCAGCAGAACTTTGTGTCTGTATCTTTGTGCACTAACTCTTCCTCCCATCATGCTTCAGTTCCAGCCCGGCCACAGGAGAAACCCGTCCAATCAGAGCAGCCTGGAGTCGGACTCCAACTACCCGTCCATCTCCACCTCGGAGGTCGGAGACACAGAGGACTCCATTCAGCTGGTGGAGGTGAGTGTGTGAGGCGGACAGAGCGAAGGCAGGGTCAGCCGCTGATGCTAAGCTAACTGTGTGTGTGTGTGTGTGTGTGTGTGTGTGTGTGGTGTGTGTGCGTGCAGGAGCTGGGCGTGGAGAAGGCGGCGATGGACATCAGTCTGTTCATGAAGCTGCAGAAGAGAGTCCGAGAGCTGGAGCAGGAGAGGAAGAGGCTGCAGGCCAGCGTGGACAAGATGGAGGAGCTCGCCAAGCGCAAGGTGGCGTCCATTTTTCAGTTTTTACTCGACGGAACCGGACGATCCGGACCGAGCCCAGGTAACCAGGGTCCATGTTCTGTGTTCGTTACAGGGTTCTGAGTCGAAGAGTCCGCCCTCCGAGCAGGAGACTGCAGATCTGGCCTACAACAACCTAAAGGTTCGCTTTACAGTGCTGACGCTGCGTTCAAGAGCCGGTAACGTGCTGAGCAGTTAGAGAGAGGTGACCGGTTCACAAACTGAGGGTCCAGACCCCCACCAGGGGTCACCAAAACTCCACAGGAGGTCCTCTGAAAAAAACATCTGCAGACCATGAACCACCACCAGGGGGCTCCACGGGCTCATGGTCCTGCCAACGTTACAAGAGAGGGAGAAGTTTCATTTATTATTATTTATTATTGACGAGTGACAAGTCAATAATGAGTCAAAGCTCATCCTCATGGAATATTATGATGACACAACAACTGAAACTCGTCTTCAATTTTAATTTATTAAAATGTTTCATATTTTGTGACCAATGTTTGGCAGACGTTTGACAGACGTTTGGCAGACGTTTGACAGACGTTTGGCAGACGTTTGACAGACGTTTGACAGACGTTTGGCAGACGTTTGACAGACGTTTGACAGACGTTTGGCAGACGTTTGACAGACTGACAGACGTTTGACGGACGTTTGGCAGACGTTTGACAGACGTTTGGCAGACGTTTGACAGACGTTTGACAGACGTTTGACAGACGTTTGGCAGACGTTTGACAGACGTTTGACAGACGTTTGGCAGACGTTTGACAGACGTTTGGCAGACGTTTGACAGACGTTTGACAGACGTTTGACAGACGTTTGACAGACGTTTGACAGACTGACAGACGTTTGACGGACGTTTGGCAGACGTTTGACAGACGTTTGACAGACGTTTGACAGACGTTTGACAGACGTTTGGCAGACGTTTGGCAGACGTTTGGCAGATGTTTGACAGACGTTTGACGGACGTTTGACGGACGTTTGACAGACGTTTGACAGACGTTTGGCAGATGTTTGACGGACGTTTGACAGACGTTTGACAGACGTTTGACAGACGTTTGACAGACGTTTGACAGACGTTTGACAGACTGACAGACGTTTGACAGACGTTTGACAGACGTTTGACAGACTGACAGACTGACAGACGTTTGACGGACGTTTGACAGACGTTTGACAGACGTTTGACAGACGTTTGACAGACGTTTGGCAGACGTTTGACGGACGTTTGACAGACGTTTGACAGACGTTTGACAGACTGACAGACGTTTGACAGACGTTTGGCGGACGTTTGGCAGACGTTTGACAGACGTTTGACGGACGTTTGACGGACGTTTGGCAGACGTTTGACAGACGTTTGACGGACGTTTGGCGGACGTTTGGCGGACGTTTGACGGACGTTTGGCGGACGTTTGGCGGACGTTTGACAGGCGTTTGACAGACGTTTGACAGACGTTTGGCAGACGTTTGACAGACGTTTGACAGACTGACAGACGTTTGACAGACGTTTGACAGACGTTTGACAGACGTTTGACGGACGTTTGGCGGACGTTTGACGGACGTTTGACGGACGTTTGACGGACGTTTGACGGACGTTTGACGGACGTTTGGCGGACGTTTGACAGACGTTTGACAGACGTTTGACAGGCGTTTGACAGACGTTTGACAGACGTTTGGCAGACGTTTGACAGACGTTTGACAGACTGACAGACGTTTGGCAGACGTTTGACAGACGTTTGACAGACGTTTGACAGACGTTTGACAGGCGTTTGACAGACGTTTGACAGACGTTTGGCAGACGTTTGACAGACGTTTGACAGACTGACAGACGTTTGGCAGACGTTTGACAGACGTTTGACAGACGTTTGACGGACGTTTGACGGACGTTTGACGGACGTTTGACGGACGTTTGACGGACGTTTGACGGACGTTTGGCGGACGTTTGACGGACGTTTGGCGGACGTTTGACGGACGTTTGACGGACGTTTGGCGGACGTTTGACAGACGTTTGGCAGACGTTTGACAGACGTTTGACGGACGTTTGACGGACGTTTGACGGACGTTTGGCGGACGTTTGACAGACGTTTGGCAGACGTTTGACAGACGTTTGACAGACGTTTGACAGACGTTTGACGGACGTTTGACAGACGTTTGGCAGACGTTTGGCAGACGTTTGACAGACGTTTGACAGACGTTTGGCAGACGTTTGACGGACGTTTGACAGACGTTCATATCAGCAGACAGAGGTGAATAAAGACTGATCTGGATCGTTGTCTCCCTGCAGAGACAGGAACTGGAAACTGAGAACAAGAAACTGAAGGATGACCTGAACACGCTGAGGAAGTCCATCTCTGAGCGTGCGTCTCAGAACAGTTCGTCTAATGAACTGCAGGACAGCTACAACCTGCTGCTGAGTCAGCTCAGATCAGCCAATGAGGAGCTGGATGCCCGCAAGGAGGAAGTCCTGATCTTGAAGAGTCAGATCGTCAGCAACGCTCAGCTGCAGGAGAAGAACGATCTCATCGTAAGTTCAACCTTTGACACAATGTTTCTAAATCATTTTGTGTGTGTTCAAAAAGGTTACGAGCACATGGACTGCAGTCAGCCACCAGGGGGCGCTGCAGGTGTTCTGGATGAGCTGTCGCGTCGTCCTTATGTCAGTGATCGTTCGAGGAGCAGAGCTTCCATCTGAGGACGACACCACAGTGCCGTCTGTATAGACATGGACCTTTTGTGTCAAACTCTGAATGTAGAGGAGAGAAGAGACGGCAGACCTGAGCCCAGTCTCAACAACAAGCCAAAAACTACACTTCCCATGTCGACCTTCCTCTGATGCTCCCTCGGTGTGTTTGTATGAAGGTAACCGGTCGTCTTCTGTTTCAGGCGGAGAGAAACGAAGTTCTTGAACTGAACAACAGCAAAGAGCCACTGGACAAACACGAGGCCAAGAAGTAAGTCACCCATCACCCACCATGTGACATCACATCCTTTCAGGTGACGTTCAGGAGCTCCGGAGGTTTGAAGTGAGAGCTGTGCTACTCTTCTTCCACCACTGTGTGGCGCTCATACGCTGAGCAGCTTCTGTTTCCTCCTTTGTGTTTTTATTTCGACTGACGCTTCAGTTTGTGTCTGCTCCTCACAGTCTGCCTCTGCTTCCTCTTCCTCTTCCTCCTCTCCGTCAGCACACAGCAGGACTGGTGTTACTTGAATGAAGATGGAGAGCTCGGTTTGGCTTACGAGGCTCTGAAACAAGTGGCCAGGTCTCTGTTTGTTTCTTCTCCGTCTGCTCTACTCGCTTTCACGTCTTCTTCTTCTTCTTCTTGTGCTGACTGAAATAAAAACAGCTCATGACCATGACCCCCCTCAGACCAGTGCGTGACGCCATGATGTCATCATTCAATGTTGCCACCAAAACAAAACATAAATAAATTGATGATCTCTGGGACGTTAGGGCTAATGATGCTGGTTCGGAGTCAGTTTTCAGGAGTTTTTGTTGAGCTTGGCAGGTTTTCACACACTGGTTTCTCAGATACCACCTGAAATAAAGTTTTGCCACCTTAAAACAATGAATAACAAGCTGTCCTGGTGCCCTCAGGCTCCTGGAGGCTCAGCTGCAGACCCAGTCCAGGCAGCACAAAGACGAGCTGGAGGCTCTTCACACTCAGATCGAGCTGCTGAGAGACGACATCGAGAAGAAGCAGGAGATCCTCAACTACACCTCGTCCCTGTCCCCGGAGGCCCGGGTGGAGTTCAGCGTCCAGCAGGAGATCACACGGCTCACCAACGACAACCTGGTGAGGGAGTCTGCCACTGAGGTTCAGACCCACCTCAGACCCGCCTCAGACCCGCCTCAGACCCACCTCAGACCTCGAGCCTGATGTGACGCTGTGTTTTCTCGTTCGTTTGCAGGACCTCAAGGAGTTGGTGGAGAAACTGGAGAAGAATGAGAGGAAGCTGAAGAAGCAGCTGAGGATCTACATGAAGAAAGTCCAGGAGCTGGAAGGTAAGAGTCCACGCCTGCAGTCTGATCCCTGATCCAGCTGACTCGTGCTGACGCTCTCTCTGCCTCTGAAGCTTCTCAGGCCGCCGCCCAGCCCGGCAGGTCCAGACCAGAACTGAGTCGTCAGGTGACGGTCCAGAGGAGGGAGAAGGATTTCGAAGGGATGCTGGAGTACTACAAGGAGGATGAAGGCCTGCTGCTCAAAACTCTGATCACAGGTAAGACCTGGACCAGTCGCACGTAAGACCTGGACCAGGTCGCACGTAAGACCTGGACCAGTCGCACGTAAGACCTGGACCAGTCGCACGTAAGACCTGGACCAGTTCGCAGGTCAGACCTGGACCAGTTCGCAGGTCAGACCTGGACCAGGTCGCAGGTCAGACCTGGACCAGTCGCACGTAAGACCTGGACCAGGTCGCACGTAAGACCTGGACCAGGTCGCAGGTCAGACCTGGACCAGGTCGCAGGTCACACCTGGACCAGTCGCACGTAAGACCTGGATCAGGTCGCAGGTCAGACCTGGACCAGTTCGCAGGTCAGACCTGGACCCGGTCGCACGTAAGACCTGACCCGGTCGCACGTAAGACCTGGACCAGGTCGCAGGTCAGACCTGGACCCGGTCGCACGTAAGACCTGGACCAGGTCGCACGTAAGACCTGGACCAGGTCGCAGGTCAGACCTGGACCAGGTCGCAGGTCAGACCTGGACCAGGTCGCAGGTCAGACCTGGACCCGGTCACATGTCTGTCATGTGATATGTCATGTGTGATGTGTTTTCAGACATCAGGCCCAACTCCGTGTCCGCCACCGTCCCATGTCTGCCAGCTTAT
>CM014093.1:33535531-33595531 GCA_004119915.2 Collichthys lucidus
GAACACACACTTTAACACTGAACACACACTTTAACAATGAACACACACTTTAACACTGAACACACACTTTAATACTGAACACACACTTTAATAATGAACACACACTTTAATAATGAACACACACTTTAATAATGAACACACACTTTAATAATGAACACACACTTTAACACTGAACACACACTTTAACAATGAACACACACTTTAATAATGAACACACACTTTAATACTGAACACACACTTTAATACTGAACACACACTTTAATACTGAACACACACTTTAATAATGAACACACACTTTAATACTGAACACACACTTTAATACTGAACACACACTTTAATAATGAACACACACTTTAATAATGAACACACACTTTAATACTGAACACACACTTTAATAATGAACACACACTTTAATACTGAACACACACTTTAACAATGAACACACACTTTAACACTGAACACACACTTTAATACTGAACACACACTTTAATACTGAACACACACTTTAATACTGAACACACACTTTAATAATGAACACACACTTTAATACTGAACACACACTTTAATACTGACACACACTTTAATAATGAACACACACTTTAATAATGAACACACACTTTAATACTGAACACACACTTTAATACTGAACACACACTTTAATACTGAACACACACTTTAATACTGAACACACACTTTAATACTGAACACACACTTTAATACTGAACACACACTTTAATAATGAACACACACTTTAATACTGAACACACACTTTAATACTGAACACACACTTTAATAATGAACACACACTTTAATACTGAACACACACTTTAATACTGAACACACACTTTAATAATGAACACACACTTTAATAATGAACACACACTTTAATACTGAACACACACTTTAATACTGAACACACACTTTAATACTGAACACACACTTTAATACTGAACACACACTTTAATACTGAACACACACTTTAATACTGAACACACACTTTAATAATGAACACACACTTTAATAATGAACACACACTTTAATACTGAACACACACTTTAATACTGAACACACACTTTAATAATGAACACACACTTTAATACTGAACACACACTTTAATAATGAACACACACTTTAATACTGAACACACACTTTAATACTGAACACACACTTTAATAATGAACACACACTTTAATACTGAACACACACTTTAATACTGAACACACACTTTAATACTGAACACACACTTTAATACTGAACACACACTTTAATACTGAACACACACTTTAATACTGAACACACACTTTAATAATGAACACACACTTTAACACTGAACACACACTTTAATACTGAACACACACTTTAATACTGAACACACACTTTAATACTGAACACACACTTTAATAATGAACACACACTTTAATAATGAACACACACTTTAATAATGAACACACACTTTAACACTGAACACACACTTTAATACTGAACACACACTTTAATAATGAACACACACTTTAACACTGAACACACACTTTAACAATTAAACACACTTTAATAATGAACACACACTTTAACACTGAACACACACTTTAATACTGAACACACACTTTAATACTGAACACACACTTTAATAATGAACACACACTTTAATACTGAACACACACTTTAATACTGAACACACACTTTAATACTGAACACACACTTTAATAATGAACACACACTTTAACACTGAACACACACTTTAATACTGAACACACACTTTAATACTGAACACACACTTTAATACTGAACACACACTTTAATAATGAACACACACTTTAATACTGAACACACACTTTAATACTGAACACACACTTTAATAATGAACACACACTTTAACACTGAACACACACTTTAATACTGAACACACACTTTAACACTGAACACACACTTTAATACTGAACACACACTTTAATACTGAACACACACTTTAATACTGAACACACACTTTAACAATGAACACACACTTTAATACTGAACACACACTTTAATACTGAACACACACTTTAATACTGAACACACACTTTAACAATGAACACACACTTTAATAATGAACACACACTTTAACACTGAACACACACTTTAATACTGAACACACACTTTAACACTGAACACACACTTTAACAATGAACACACACTTTAATACTGAACACACACTTTAATAATGAACACACACTTTAATACTGAACACACACTTTAATAATGAACACACACTTTAACACTGAACACACACTTTAATACTGAACACACACTTTAATACTGAACACACACTTTAATACTGAACACACACTTTAATAATGAACACACACTTTAATAATGAACACACACTTTAATAATGAACACACACTTTAACACTGAACACACACTTTAACAATGAACACACACTTTAATAATGAACACACACTTTAATAATGAACACACACTTTAATAATGAACACACACTTTAATAATGAACACACACTTTAATACTGAACACACACTTTAATAATGAACACACACTTTAATAATGAACACACACTTTAATACTGAACACACACTTTAATACTGAACACACACTTTAATAATGAACACACACTTTAATAATGAACACACACTTTAATAATGAACACACACTTTAATAATGAACACACACTTTAACACTGAACACACACTTTAATAATGAACACACACTTTAATACTGAACACACACTTTAATACTGAACACACACTTTAATACTGAACACACACTTTAATAATGAACACACACTTTAACACTGAACACACACTTTAATACTGAACACACACTTTAATAATGAACACACACTTTAATACTGAACACACACTTTAATACTGAACACACACTTTAATAATGAACACACACTTTAATACTGAACACACACTTTAATAATGAACACACACTTTAATAATGAACACACACTTTAATAATGAACACACACTTTAATACTGAACACACACTTTAATAATGAACACACACTTTAATAATGAACACACACTTTAATAATGAACACACACTTTAATACTGAACACACACTTTAATAATGAACACACACTTTAATACTGAACACACACTTTAATAATGAACACACACTTTAATAATGAACACACACTTTAATAATGAACACACACTTTAATACTGAACACACACTTTAATACTGAACACACACTTTAATACTGAACACACACTTTAATAATGAACACACACTTTAATACTGAACACACACTTTAATAATGAACACACACTTTAATAATGAACACACACTTTAATAATGAACACACACTTTAATAATGAACACACACTTTAATAATGAACACACACTTTAATAATGAACACACACTTTAATAATGAACACACACTTTAACACTGAACACACACTTTAATAATGAACACACACTTTAATACTGAACACACACTTTAATACTGAACACACACTTTAATAATGAACACACACTTTAATACTGAACACACACTTTAATAATGAACACACACTTTAATAATGAACACACACTTTAATAATGAACACACACTTTAATACTGAACACACACTTTAACACTGAACACACACTTTAACACTGAACACACACTTTAATACTGAACACACACTTTAATACTGAACACACACTTTAATACTGAACACACACTTTAATACTGAACACACACTTTAATACTGAACACACACTTTAATACTGAACACACACTTTAATACTGAACACAAGCTTAATAAAATTTAGAAGTTTTTTCTTCTGTCATTTTTTCCGATCTTTGTGAAATAAAAACTTTTTTATTGAAGCTAACAAACATTTTCATTTCAAACATTTTAAAGGTGAATAAATAAAAATCTTCAGTTTGTTTCTGTAAACAGTTTGTTGATCATCACTGTGTCTCATTATGACGTCGTGTAAACAGTTTACAGCACCCTGATGCTGATGTCAGGCTGTGCAGCAGTTCAGGTTTTGAGGTTCAGCTGGAGGTGATGTTCCTTCATCCATGTGCAGCGAGGGGTCTTCAGGAGGAGACGACAGGCTCTCAGCTCTCAGCTCACAAACCTTCAGCTGATTCCAACTCACAGAGCTGGATCCAGATCCAGATCCAGCTCCAGATCCAGATCCAGATCCAGATCCAGATCCAGATGCTTACACTCACTGTGCTCTGATGTTGAAGAAGCCATGCACGTTCATCAGATCTGTAAACTGTTCACACCTGAGTGTTCTGATCACCTGTAGATGACCCAGTCAGTTACAGTACAGACAGTACAGACAGTATACACAGTACAGACAGTATACACAGTACAGACAGTACAGACAGTATACACAGTACAGACAGTATACACAGTACAGACAGTATACACAGTACAGACAGTACAGACAGTATACACAGTACAGACAGTATACACAGTACAGACAGTATACACAGTACAGACAGTACAGACAGTATACACAGTACAGACAGTATACACAGTACAGACAGTATACACAGTATACACAGTACAGACAGTATACACAGTACAGACAGTATACACAGTACAGACAGTACAGACAGTATACACAGTACAGACAGTACAGACAGTATACACAGTACAGACAGTATACACAGTACAGACAGTACAGACAGTATACACAGTACAGACAGTACAGACAGTATACACAGTACAGACAGTATACACAGTACAGACAGTACAGACAGTATACACAGTACAGACAGTATACACAGTACAGACAGTACAGACAGTATACACAGTACAGACAGTACAGACAGTATACACAGTACAGACAGTACAGACAGTATACACAGTACAGACAGTATACACAGTACAGACAGTACAGACAGTATACACAGTACAGACAGTATACACAGTACAGACAGTATACACAGTATACACAGTACAGACAGTATACACAGTACAGACAGTACAGACAGTATACACAGTACAGACAGTACAGACAGTATACACAGTACAGACAGTACAGACAGTATACACAGTACAGACAGTACAGACAGTATACACAGTACAGACAGTATACACAGTACAGACAGTATACACAGTACAGACAGTATACACAGTACAGACAGCACAGACAGTATACACAGTATACACAGTACAGACAGTACAGACAGTATACACAGTACAGACAGTACAGACAGTATACACAGTACAGACAGTACAGACAGTATACACAGTACAGACAGTACAGACAGTATACACAGTACAGACAGTACAGACAGCACAGACAGTATACACAGTATACACAGTACAGACAGTACAGACAGTATACACAGTACAGACAGTACAGACAGTATACACAGTACAGACAGTACAGACAGTATACACAGTACAGACAGTACAGACAGTATACACAGTACAGACAGTATACACAGTACAGACAGTATACACAGTACAGACAGTATACACAGTACAGACAGCACAGACAATATACACAGTACAGACAGTATACACAGTACAGACAGCACAGACAGTATACACAGTACAGACAGCACAGACAGTATACACAGTACAGACAGTATACACAGTACAGACAGTATACACAATATAAACAGTACAGACAGTATACACAGTATACACATAATACTGAACACACACTTTAATACTGAACACACACTTTAATAATGAACACACACTTTAATACTGAACACACACTTTAATAATGAACACACACTTTAACACTGAACACACACTTTAATAATGAACACACACTTTAATAATGAACACACACTTTAATACTGAACACACACTTTAATACTGAACACACACTTTAATAATGAACACACACTTTAATAATGAACACACACTTTAATACTGAACACACACTTTAATAATGAACACACACTTTAATAATGAACACACACTTTAATACTGAACACACACTTTAATAATGAACACACACTTTAATACTGAACACACACTTTAATACTGAACACACACTTTAATACTGAACACACACACTTTAATACTGAACACACACTTTAATAATGAACACACACTTTAATAATGAACACCACTTTAATACTGAACACACACTTTAATAATGAACACACACTTTAATAATGAACACACACTTTAATACTGAACACACACTTTAATAATGAACACACACTTTAATACTGAACACACACTTTAATACTGAACACACACTTTAATACTGAACACACACTTTAATACTGAACACACACTTTAATACTGAACACACACTTTAATACTGAACACACACTTTAATACTGAACACACACTTTAATACTGAACACACACTTTAATAATGAACACACACTTTAATAATGAACACACTTTAATAATGAACACACACTTTAATACTGAACACACACACTTTAATACTGAACACACACTTTAATAATGAACACACACTTTAATAATGAACACACACTTTAATAATGAACACACACTTTAATACTGAACACACTTTAATACTGAACACACACTTTAATAATGAACACACACTTTAATACTGAACACACACTTTAATACTGAACACACACTTTAATACTGAACACACACTTTAATACTGAACACACTTTAATACTGAACACACACTTTAATAATGAACACACACTTTAATAATGAACACACACTTTAATACTGAACACACACTTTAATACTGAACACACTTTAATACTGAACACACTTTAATACTGAACACACACTTTAATACTGAACACACACTTTAATACTGAACACACACTTTAATACTGAACACACACTTTAACACTGAACACACACTTTAACACTGAACACACACTTTAATACTGAACACACACTTTAATACTGAACACACACTTTAATACTGAACACACACTTTAATACTGAACACACACTTTAATACTGAACACACACTTTAATACTGAACACACACTTTAATACTGAACACAAGCTTAATAAAATTTAGAAGTTTTTTCTTCTGTCATTTTTTCCGATCTTTGTGAAATAAAAACTTTTTTATTGAAGCTAACAAACATTTTCAAACATTTTAAAGGTGAATAAATAAAAATCTTCAGTTTGTTTCTGTAAACAGTTTGTTGATCATCACTGTGTCTCATTATGACGTCGTGTAAACAGTTTACAGCACCCTGATGCTGATGTCAGGCTGTGCAGCAGTTCAGGTTTTGAGGTTCAGCTGGAGGTGATGTTCCTTCATCCATGTGCAGCGAGGGGTCTTCAGGAGGAGACGACAGGCTCTCAGCTCTCAGCTCACAAACCTTCAGCTGATTCCAACTCACAGAGCTGGATCCAGATCCAGAGCCAGATCCAGATCCAGATCCAGATCCAGATCCAGATCCAGATGCTTACACTCACTGTGCTCTGATGTTGAAGAAGCCATGCACGTTCATCAGATCTGTAAACTGTTCACACCTGAGTGTTCTGATCACCTGTAGATGACCCAGTCAGTTACAGTACAGACAGTATACACAGTACAGACAGTATACACAGTACAGACAGTATACACAGTACAGACAGTATACACAGTACAGACAGTACAGACAGTATACACAGTACAGACAGTACAGACAGTATACACAGTACAGACAGTACAGACAGTATACACAGTACAGACAGTATACACAGTACAGACAGTACAGACAGTATACACAGTACAGACAGTATACACAGTACAGACAGTACAGACAGTATACACAGTACAGACAGTATACACAGTACAGACAGTACAGACAGTATACACAGTACAGACAGTACAGACAGTATACACAGTACAGACAGTATACACAGTACAGACAGTACAGACAGTATACACAGTACAGACAGTATACACAGTACAGACAGTATACACAGTATACACAGTACAGACAGTATACACAGTACAGACAGTACAGACAGTATACACAGTACAGACAGTACAGACAGTATACACAGTACAGACAGTATACACAGTACAGACAGTACAGACAGTATACACAGTACAGACAGTACAGACAGTATACACAGTACAGACAGTATACACAGTACAGACAGTACAGACAGTATACACAGTACAGACAGTATACACAGTACAGACAGTACAGACAGTATACACAGTACAGACAGTACAGACAGTATACACAGTACAGACAGTACAGACAGTATACACAGTACAGACAGTATACACAGTACAGACAGTATACACAGTATACACAGTACAGACAGTATACACAGTACAGACAGTACAGACAGTATACACAGTACAGACAGTACAGACAGTATACACAGTACAGACAGTACAGACAGTATACACAGTACAGACAGTACAGACAGTATACACAGTACAGACAGTATACACAGTACAGACAGTATACACAGTATACACAGTACAGACAGTATACACAGTACAGACAGTACAGACAGTATACCAGTACAGACAGTACAGACAGTATACACAGTACAGACAGTATACACAGTACAGACAGTACAGACAGTATACACAGTACAGACAGTATACACAGTACAGACAGTACAGACAGTATACACAGTACAGACAGTATACACAGTACAGACAGTATACACAGTATACACAGTACAGACAGTATACACAGTACAGACAGTATACACAGTACAGACAGTATACACAGTACAGACAGTACAGACAGTATACACAGTACAGACAGTACAGACAGTTACAGTACAGACAGTATACACAGTATACACAGTACAGACAGTATACACAATACAGACAGTATACACAGTACAGACAGTATACACAGTACACACAGTACAGACAGTATACACAGTACAGACAGTATACACAGTACAGACAGTATACACAGTACAGACAGTACAGACAGTATACACAGTACAGACAGTATACACAGTATACACAGTACAGACAGTATACACAGTACAGACAGTACAGACAGTATACACAGTATACACAGTACAGACAGTATACACAGTACAGACACAGACAGTATACACAGTACAGACAGTATACACAGTACAGACATTATACACAATATACACAGTACAGACAGTATACACAATATACACAGTACAGACAGTATACACAGTACAGAGAGTATACACAGTACAGACACAGACAGTATACACAGTACAGACAGTATACACAGTACAGACAGCACAGACAGTATACACAGTATACACAGTACAGACAGCACAGACAGTATACACAGTACAGACAGTATACACAGTACAGACAGCACAGACAATATACACAGTACAGACAGTATACACAGTACAGACAGCACAGACAGTATACACAGTACAGACAGCACAGACAGTATACACAGTACAGACAGTATACACAGTACAGACAGTATACACAATATAAACAGTACAGACAGTATACACAGTACAGACAGTATACACAGTACAGACAGCACAGACAGTATACACAGTACAGACAGTATACACAGTATACACAGTACAGACAATATACACAATATACACAGTACAGACAGTATACACAGTACAGACAGTATACACAGTACAGACAATATACACAATATACACAGTACAGACAGTATACACAGCACAGACAGTATACACAGCACAGACAGTATACACAGTAAAGACAGTATACCAGTATACACAGTACAGACAGTATACACAGTACAGACAGTATACACAGTACAGACAGTATACACAGTATACACAGTACAGACAGTATACACAGTACAGACAGTATACACAGTACAGACAGTACACACAGTATACACAGTACAGACAGTATACACAGTACAGACAGTATACACAGTACAGACAGTACAGACAGTATACACAGTACAGACAGTATAGACAGTATACACAGTATGCACAGTATACACAGTACAGACAGTATACACAGTACAGACAGTATACACAGTATACACAGTACAGACAGTATACACAGTATACACAGTACAGACAGTATACACAGTACAGACAGTATACACAGTACAGACAGTATAGACAGTATACACAGTATACACAGTACAGACAGTATACACAGTACAGACAGCACAGACAGTACAGACAGTATACACAGTACAGACAGTATACACAGTACAGACAGTATACACAGTATACACAGTACAGACAGTATACACAGTATACACAGTACAGACAGTATACACAGTATACACAGTACAGACAGTACAGACAGTACAGACAGTATACACAGTATACACAGTACAGACAGTATACACAGTATACACAGTACAGACAGTACAGACAGTATACACAGTACAGACAGTATACACAGTACAGACAGTATACACAGTATACACAGTACAGACAGTACAGACAGTATACACAGTACAGACAGTATACACAGTATACACAGTACAGACAGTATACACAGTATACACAGTACAGACAGTATACACAGTATACACAGTACAGACAGTACAGACAGTATACACAGTACAGACAGTATACACAGTACAGACAGTATACACAGTATACACAGTACAGACAGTACAGACAGTATACACAGTACAGACAGTACAGACAGTACAGACAGTATACACAGTATACACAGTACAGACAGTATACACAGTATACACAGTATACACAGTACAGACAGTATACACAGTATACACAGTACAGACAGTATACACAGTATACACAGTACAGACAGTATACACAGTATACACAGTATACACAGTACAGACAGTATACACAGTATACACAGTATACACAGTACAGACAGTACAGACAGTATACACAGTACAGACAGTACAGACAGTATACACAGTACAGACAGTACAGACAGTATACACAGTATACACAGTACAGACAGTATACACAGTATACACAGTACAGACAGTACAGACAGTATACACAGTACAGACAGTACAGACAGTATACACAGTACAGACAGTACAGACAGTATACACAGTATACACAGTACAGACAGTATACACAGTATACACAGTATACACAGTACAGACAGTATACACAGTATACACAGTACAGACAGTATACACAGTATACACAGTACAGACAGTATACACAGTATACACAGTACTGCAAATGAAGGTAATACAGATCTCTTCCTGCTGCTTCAGGTCAGACATGTCACATGAGGTGAATGGACCAATCAGACAGCAGCCTGTGTGTGAACATGGCGGGGTGTTGATTCCCACAACAGCCCTGTCGCCTGTCGGTTGTTCCAGCTGTCTGTGGTTTACCTGTCGCTCAGGTGGTGCACGACCAACACTGCCACAGCCAGACGTCTTCTTCTGTGGTGTGAACTGTGGCCTCATACGCCGCTAAGTTATTTTAAATTAAAATGTCCCCCAGACACTACGTCCAGGTTTTAGACAGTCTGCGGGGACGTCTCAGAGACTACGTCCAGGTTTTAGACAGTCTGCAGGGACGTCACAGAGACTACGTCCAGGTTTTAGACAGTCTGCGGGGACGTCTCAGAGACTACGTCCAGGTTTTAGACAGTCTGCGGGGACGTCACAGAGACTACGTCCAGGTTTTAGACAGTCTGCGGGGACGTCTCAGAGACTACGTCCAGGTTTTAGACAGTCCGCGGGGACGTCTCAGAGACTACGTCCAGGTTTTAGACAGTCCGCGGGGACGTCTCAGAGACTACGTCCAGGTTTTAGACAGTCTGCGGTCTCAGAGACTACGTCCAGGTTTTAGACAGTCTGCGGTCTCAGAGACTACGTCCAGGTTTTAGACAGTCTGCGGTCTCAGAGACTACGTCCAGGTTTTAGACAGTCTGCGGTCTCAGAGACTACGTCCAGGTTTTAGACAGTCTGCGGGGACGTCACAGAGACTACGTCCAGGTTTTAGACAGTCTGCGGGGACGTCACAGAGACTACGTCCAGGTTTTAGACAGTCTGCGGGGACGTCACAGAGACTACGTCCAGGTTTTAGACAGTCTGCGGGGACGTCTCAGAGACTACGTCCAGGTTTTAGACAGTCTGCGGGGACGTCTCAGAGACTACGTCCAGGTTTTAGACAGTCTGCGGGGACGTCACAGAGACTACGTCCAGGTTTTAGACAGTCTGCGGGGACGTCACAGAGACTACGTCCAGGTTTTAGACAGTCTGCGGGGACGTCACAGAGACTACGTCCAGGTTTTAGACAGTCTGCGGGGACGTCACAGAGACTACGTCCAGGTTTTAGACAGTCTGCGGGGACGTCACAGAGACTACGTCCAGGTTTTAGACAGTCTGCGGGGACGTCTCAGAGACTACGTCCATTTTAGACAGTCCTGCGGGGACGTCACAGACACTACGTCCAGGTTTTAGACAGTCTGCGGGGACGTCACAGAGACTACGTCCAAGTTTTAGACAGTCTGCAGGGACGTCACAGAGACTCCTCCAGGTTTTAGACAGTCTGCGGGGACGTCTCAGAGGCTACGTCCAGGTTTTAGACAGTCTGCGGTCTCAGAGACTACGTCCAGGTTTTAGACTGCTGGACCTGTTCATGCTTCATGTTTCATGAGTCTGGTTGTTGTTGAACAGGATGTGGTGTCGAGTCATTTCAAACCTCCGTTTGCACAGCGTGCAACACCTTTCTACAGAAACACAGTCACATGTCAGCACAACAAACTACCTGTCTGTCTGTCTGTCTCTGTCTGTCTGTCAGTACCTGTCTGTCTGTCAGTACCTGTCTGCCTGTCTCTGTCTGTCTGTCAGTACCTGTCTGCCTGTCTCTGTCTGTCTGTCAGTACCTGTCTGTCTGTCTCTGTCTGTCTGTCAGTACCTGTCTGTCTGTCTCTGTCTGTCTGTCTGTCAGTACCTGTCTGTCTGTCTCTGTCTGTCTGTCAGTACCTGTCTGTCTGTCTCTGTCTGTCTGTCAGTACCTGTCTGTCTCTGTCTGTCTGTCTGTCAGTACCTGTCTGCCTGTCTCTGTCTGTCTGTCAGTACCTGTCTGTCTCTGTCTGTCTGTCAGTACCTGTCTGCCTGTCTCTGTCTGTCTGTCAGTACCTGTCTGTCTCTCTCTGTCTGTCTGTCATACCTGTCTGCCTGTCTCTGTCTGTCTGTCTCTCTCTGTCTGTCTGTCAGTACCTGTCTGTCTGTCTCTGTCTGTCTGTCAGTACCTGTCTGTCTGTCTCTGTCTGTCTGTCAGTACCTGTCTGTCTCTCTCTTCATGTGGCTGCTGTGTTCTGAGCTGAGTTTGGTGTGGCTTCACCCATCAGACTTCACTGTGTGGTTTGTTGCTCTAGGTGGGTGGAGACAGAAATAGACACATATACATGTATGTATGTATATGTACTGTATATACACATATCTATGTATATGTACTGTATACCATATCTATGTATATTGCTGTATATACACATATCTATGTATATGTACTGTATATACACATATCTATGTATATGTACTGTATATACACATATCTATGTATATGTCCTGTATATACACATATCTATGTATGTGCTGTATATACACATATCTATGTATATGTACTGTATATACACATATCTATGTATATGTGCTGTATATACACATATCTATGTATATGTCCTGTATATACACATCTATGTATATGTGTCTGTATATCACATATCTATGTATATGTGCTGTATATACACATATCTATGTATATGTACTGTATATACACATATCTATGTATATGTACTGTATATACACATATCTATGTATATGTACTGTATATACACATATCTATGTATATGTGCTGTATATACACATATCTATGTATATGTCCTGTATATACACATATCTATGTATATGTACTGTATATACACATATCTATGTATATGTGCTGTATATACACATATCTATGTATATGTGCTGTATATACACATATCTATGTATATGTACTGTATATACACATATCTATGTATATGTGCTGTATATACACATATCTATGTATATGTACTGTATATACACATATCTATGTATATGTACTGTATATACACATATCTATGTATATGTGCTGTATATACACATATCTATGTATATGTACTGTATATACACATATCTATGTATATGTACTGTATATACACATATCTATGTATATGTGCTGTATATACACATATCTATGTATATGTACTGTATATACACATATCTATGTATATGTACTGTATATACACATATCTATGTATATGTGCTGTATATACATATCTATGTATATGTGCTGTATATACACATATCTATGTATATGTACTGTATATACACATATCTATGTATATGTACTGTATATACACATATCTATGTATATGTACTGTATATACACATATCTATGTATATGTGTATATACAGTACATATACATGTATGTATGTATATGTACTGTATATACACATATCTATGTATATGTGCTGTATATACACATATCTATGTATATGTGCTGTATATACACATATCTATGTATATGTACTGTATATACACATATCTATGTATATGTGCTGTATATACACATATCTATGTATATGTACTGTATATACACATATCTATGTATATGTACTGTATATACACATATCTATGTATATGAGCAGGAATGGGACTTCCTGTCTGTCCCAGTGTTTTGTGAGCTGCGCTGTCGATGTTATTATGAGGTTTGATACGTGACATCGAGCTGTTCTTAACATCAGCTCAACGTTAGTTTAACATCAGCTCAACGTTAGTTTAACATCAGCTCAACGTTAGTTTAACATCAGCTCAACGTTAGTTTAACATCAGCTCAACGTTAGTTTAACATCAGCTCAACGTTAGTTTACATCAGCTCACGTTAGTTTAACATCAGCTCAACGTTAGTTTAACATCAGCTCAACGTTAGTTTAACATCAGCTCAACGTTAGTTTAACATCAGCTCAACGTTAGTTTAACATCAGCTCAACGTTAGTTTAACATCAGCTCAACGTTAGTTTAACATCAGCTCAACGTGCTGACACAGACATGAAGAAGATGAAGATCGTCGTGAAGAGCTCGCTGACTCACGAGTGACGAGTCCTTCACTTAAATTCAAATTCATTCATTAATGAGTGTGTAGAAAACAGTGTGTGTGTGTGTGTGTGTGTGTGTGTGTGTGTGTGTGTGTGTGTGTTTGTGTGTGTGTGTGTGTGTGTGTGTTTGTGTGTGTGTGTCTGTGTGTGTGTGTGTGTCTGTGTGTGTGTGTGTTTGTTGTGGTGTGTCTGTGTGTGTGTGTGTGTGTGTGTGTTTGTGTGTGTGTGTCTGTGTGTGTGGTGTGTGTCTGTTTTGTGTGTGTGTGTGTTGTGTGTTTTGTGTTTTTGTGTGTGTGTGTTTGTTTGTGTGTGTGTTTGTGTGTGTGTTTGTCTGTGTTTCTGTTTTTTGTTGGTGTGTTTGTGTGTTGTTTTTGTTTTTTGTGTTTTGTTTTGTTTTTGTGTGTGTTTTTTCCTGTTTTGTGTGGTTTTGTGTGTGTGTGTTTGTGTGTGTGTGTCTTGTGTGTCTGTGTGTGTGTCTGTGTCTGTGGTGGTGTCTGTGTCTGTGTGTGTGTGTGTGTGTTTGTGTGTGTGTGTCTGTGTGTGTGTGTGTGGTGTTTGTGTGTGTGTGTCTGTGTGTCTGTGTGTGTGTGTGTCTGTGTCTTGTGTGTGTGTTGTCTGTGTCCTTGTCTGTCGTGTGTGTGTGTGTTGTGTGTGTGTGTCTGTGTCTGTGTCTGTGTCTGTGTTTGTGTGTGTGTGTGGTGTGTGGTGTGTAGCATGTAGCATGTAGCTGGATCCTGAGTAAACATGTGGCTCATCGATTCCCATCAGCGGCGGAGAGCGATGAAACCACAGCAGAAGATGTTGTGCGATGCAGCGCTCAGATAGGAACCTGAGGCGTGTGGTTAGCGGGGGCGAGCAGAGCGACGCTCTGTTTACTCCACCTTCTCATCACAACACACACGACAAGAAAACAAGCAAACAGCCTCCATCTTTTTCTCCATGAGCTCCTCCAACACGCTAAAAACACACCCTCAGGCCTCCAACCAACCAGGCCTCAGCTCCACCCATGAGCCGCTCACACAACGAGCAGCAACACCAGAGGCGTTCACGGACATGACGCGTTTATTACAGAGCGACGAGGCGTTCACGGACATGACGCGTTTATTACAGAGCGACGAGGCGTTCACGGACATGACGCGTTTATTACAGAGCGACGAGGCGTTCACGGACATGACGCGTTTATTACAGAGCGACGAGGCGTTCACGGACATGACGCGTTTATTACAGAGCGACGAGGCGTTCACGGATATGACGCGTTTATTACAGAGCGACGAGGCGTTCACGGACATGACGCGTTTATTACAGAGCGACGAGGCGTTCACGGACATGACGCGTTTATTACAGAGCGACGAGGCGTTCACGGACATGACGCGTTTATTACAGAGCGACGAGGCGTTCACGGACATGACGCGTTTATTACAGAGCGACGAGGCGTTCATGGACATGACGCGTTTATTACAGAGCGACGAGGCGTCCACGGACATGACGCGTTTATTACAGAGCGACGAGGCGTTCATGGACACGACATGTTTGTTACAGAGCGACGAGGCGTTCATGGACACGACATGTTTGTTACAGAGCGACGAGGCGTTCATGGACACGACATGTTTGTTACAGAGCGACGAGGCGTTCATGGACACGACATGTTTGTTACAGAGCGACGAGGCGTTCATGGACACATCATGTTTGTTACAGAGCAACGAGGCGTTCACGGACACATTATGTTTGTTACAGAGTAACGAGGCGTTCATGGACACATCATGTTTGTTACAGAGCGACGAGGCGTTCACGGACACATTATGTTTGTTACAGAGTAACGAGGCGTTCACGGACACATTATGTTTGTTACAGAGCGACGAGGCGTTCATGGACACGACATGTTTGTTACAGAGCGACGAGGCGTTCATGGACACGACATGTTTGTTACAGAGCGACGAGGCGTTCATGGACACATCATGTTTGTTACAGAGTAACGAGGCGTTCATGGACACATCATGTTTGTTACAGAGCGACGAGGCGTTCACGGACACATTATGTTTGTTACAGAGTAACGAGGCGTTCACGGACACATTATGTTTGTTACAGAGTAACGAGGCGTTCATGGACACATCATGTTTGTTACAGAGCAACGAGGCGTTCACGGACACATTATGTTTGTTACAGAGCGACGAGGCGTTCACGGACACATCATGTTTGTTACAGAGTGACGAGGCGTTCACGGACACATTATGTTTGTTACAGAGCAACGAGGCGTTCACGGACACATTATGTTTGTTACAGAGCGACGAGGCGTTCATGGACACGACATGTTTGTTACAGAGCGACGAGGCGTTCATGGACACATCATGTTTGTTACAGAGCGACGAGGCGTTCACGGACATGACATGTTTGTTACAGAGCGACGAGGCGTTCACGGACACATCATGTTTATTACAGAGCGACGAGGCGTTCACGGACACGACATGTTTGTTACAGAGCGACGAGGCGTTCACGGACACATCATGTTTATTACAGAGCGACGAGGCGTTCACGGACACATCATGTTTATTACAGAGCGACGAGGCGTTCACGGACACGACATGTTTGTTACAGAGCGACGAGGCGTTCACGGACACATCATGTTTGTTACAGAGCGACGAGGCATTCACGGACATGACGCGTTTATTACAGAGTAACGAGGCGTTCATGGACACGACATGTTTGTTACAGAGCGACGAGGCGTTCATGGACACATCATGTTTGTTACAGAGCGACGAGGCGTCACGGACATGACATGTTTGTTACAGAGCGACGAGGCGTTCACGGACACATCATGTTTATTACAGAGCGACGAGGCGTTCACGGACACGACATGTTTGTTACAGAGCGACGAGGCGTTCACGGACACATCATGTTTATTACAGAGCGACGAGGCGTTCACGGACACGACATGTTTGTTACAGAGCGACGAGGCGTTCACGGACACATGATGTTTATTACAGAGCGACGAGGCGTTCACGGACACGACATGTTTGTTACAGAGCGACGAGGCGTTCACGGACACATCATGTTTATTACAGAGCGACGAGGCGTTCACGGACACGACATGTTTGTTACAGAGCGACGAGGCGTTCACGGACACATCATGTTTATTACAGAGTAACGAGGCGTTCACGGACACATCATGTTTGTTACAGAGCAACGAGGCGTTCATGGACATGACATGTTTGTTACAGTGCAACGAGGCGTTCATGGACACGACATGTTTGTTACAGAGCGACGAGGCGTTCATGGACACGACATGTTTGTTACAGTGCAACGAGGCGTTCACGGACACGACATGTTTGTTACAGAGCGACGAGGCGTTCACGGACACATTATGTTTGTTACAGGGCAACGAGGCGTTCATGGACATGACATGTTTGTTACAGAGCGTTGAGGCGTTCACGGACACATCATGTTTATTACAGAGCGACGAGGCGTTCACGGACACATCATGTTTGTTACAGAGCGACGAGGCGTTCACGGACACATCATGTTTATTACGAGTAACGAGGTTCACGGACACATCAGTTTGTTACAGAGCAACGAGGCGTTCATGGACATGACATGTTTGTTACAGTGCAACGAGGCGTTCATGGACACGACATGTTTGTTACAGAGCGACGAGGCGTTCACGGACACATCATGTTTATTACAGAGCGACGAGGCGTTCACGGACACATCATGTTTATTACAGAGTAACGAGGCGTTCACGGACACATCATGTTTGTTACAGAGCAACGAGGCGTTCATGGACATGACATGTTTGTTACAGTGCAACTAGGCGTTCATGGACACGACATGTTTGTTACAGAGCGACGAGGCGTTCACGGACACATCATGTTTATTACAGAGCGACGAGGCGTTCACGGACACATCATGTTTGTTACAGAGCAACGAGGCGTTCATGGACATGACATGTTTGTTACAGAGCAACGAGGCGTTCATGGACACATCATGTTTGTTACAGAGCGACGAGGCGTTCACGGACACATCATGTTTATTACAGAGTAACGAGGCGTTCACGGACACATCATGTTTGTTACAGAGCAACGAGGCGTTCATGGACATGACATGTTTGTTACAGTGCAACGAGGCGTTCATGGACACGACATGTTTGTTACAGAGCGACGAGGCGTTCACGGACACATCATGTTTATTACAGAGCGACGAGGCGTTCACGGACACATCATGTTTATTACAGAGTAACGAGGCGTTCACGGACACATCATGTTTGTTACAGAGCAACGAGGCGTTCATGGACATGACATGTTTGTTACAGTGCAACGAGGCGTTCATGGACACGACATGTTTGTTACAGAGCGACGAGGCGTTCACGGACACATCATGTTTATTACAGAGCGACGAGGCGTTCACGGACACATCATGTTTATTACAGAGTAACGAGGCGTTCACGGACACATCATGTTTGTTACAGAGCAACGAGGCGTTCATGGACATGACATGTTTGTTACAGAGCAACGAGGCGTTCATGGACATGACATGTTTGTTACAGTGCAACGAGGCGTTCATGGACATGACATGTTTGTTACAGAGCGTTGAGGCGTTCACGGACATTTCTTCCTCTTCTTCTTCTTCTTCTTCTTCTTCTTCTTCTTCTTCTTCTGTTTTTGCACGTCCTGCTCAGGTTGAAGCAGCTTGCACTACCACCACCGTTTCCCAGCATGCCCTGCTTCACAACATAAATGTATTCCTCTGCTCTGAAGCTACCTGAAGCAGCAAGCGCAGGAAACAGATCTAACCACGGTGAGGCCTGCAGGCTCAACATGACAGCAGAGGAGGAAGAAACCCAAAGACAGGAGACAGACAGTGAGGACGGCGAGGACGAGAGGACATCGAACATGATCACTGATGATCAGAAGCTGACACAAATGAAATGTTGAAGCAGAAACTGTTTCTACTAAAGACCCAAATGATGTATTAGTGACAGACAGGTGACAGACAGACAGGTGACAGACAGACAGACAGACAGACAGACAGACAGACAGACAGACAGACAGACAGACAGACAGACCTGAGGTCACTGATGGCTGTGTTTGGTAGTGACGTAGCTTCGTGTACTTGCTGGCCTTATTTGAAAACAAACCAGATCACTTGAGTAGACAGGAAGTGGTTTGTAGATTCAGGTTAGATTTTCTGTTTGACAGCGAGGAAGATTTATAAACACTGAAGAACGTTTCCTGAGTGAACGTCACAAAAACAACACACAGTGTTTTCACCCTGAAGATGCATTCACTGACAGAGAGTTCATTTCAAGAACTGTCAGAGCGCTAGGCCAAAGTACACGGGCGTTCATCGACGTGTCTTCTGCTGCTGAACTTTGTTCTTCAGTCGTCTGATCGTCTTTTTACAGCGTGAGACTGAACCAGAGAGTAAACGTGCTGCAAAAGCAAAGCAGCTAAAAAAGAGAAAAACTGAAAAGTTTGTGAAAACCAGAAACACTTAAAACCAACATGATGTATCTGTTCATCATAAACTTTAATTCACGCTGATGCTGACAGGGAGCACAGCCAGTGTCGTGCCAGAACAGGAGCAGGTAGAGCGGACAATGTAACCGGGCTCAGCAGCTTCTACGGACATGATGGCAGAGGAGCAGAGAGTGAAGAGGACGCTGACGGAGGAAGCTAAGAAGAGAAAAGGAGAGAGTGAGCGAGCAAGAAGCCGCCGGACAAGAGTAAATGTGGGACTGAGTGTTAGACTGTGCTCTGACTGGTCAGGGAAACTCAGGACATCTGATTCTTTTCAAATTAAAAGCCCCCAGCGGTCATCATGTGTGAACAGGTGGAGGTCAGGTGCACACCTTCTCAAGCCTCTCTCAGTCATTCCGTCATTTTGTGTTTGTGGTTTATAACCTCAGTGACTTTCTGACTGCGTCGTGTTCGTAACATTCAGTTTCTCTCTCTGTCAAAACTTTGAGCACAGCAAGCATTTCTGCACAAATGTTCTAATTCATCTTCGTACCACAGAGAACCTGAACCAAGAGAACATCCTGTGAGGCGAGCACCCCCCTCCTCTTCCTCCTCTTCCTCCTCTTCTTCTTCTGTACGCTTGCCACTCCTTCTTCCTCTCTTCCTGCCGGCTGACAAGAAACGCTGGTGAGTCTGCAGCAACTGAGCAGCGACAGAGTGAAGACTGCTGAGGTTAAGGACACTCTGTGAGGACACTCTGTGAGGACACTTGTTGAGGACACTCTGTGAGGACACTCTGTGAGGACACTCTGTGAGGACACTCTGTGAGGACACTTGTTGAGGACACTCTGTGAGGACACTCTGTGAGGAGAATCTGTGAGGACACTTGTTGAGGACACTCTGTGAGGACACTTGTTGAGGACACTCTGTGAGGAGACTCTGTGAGGACACTCTGTGAGGACACTCTGTGAGGACACTTTGTGAGGACACTCTGTGAGGACACTCTGTGAGGACACTTTGTGAGGACACTCTGTGAGGACACTCTGTGAGGACACTCTGTGAGGAGACTCTGTGAGGACACTTGTTGAGGACACTCTGTGAGGACACTCTGTGAGGACACTTGTTGAGGACACTCTGTGAGGAGACTCTGTGAGGACACTCTGTGAGGAGACTCTGTGAGGACACTCTGTGAGGACACTCTGTGAGGACACTTGTTGAGGACACTCTGTGAGGACACTCTGTGAGGACACTCTGTGAGGACACTTGTTGAGGACACTCTGTGGGGACACTCTGTGAGGAGACTCTGTGAGGACACTTGTTGAGGACACTCTGTGAGGACACTCTGTGAGGACACTTGTTGAGGACACTCTGTGGGGACACTTGTTGAGGAGACTCTGTGAGGACACTCTGTGAGGACACTTGTTGAGGACACTCTGTGAGGACACTTGTTGAGGAGACTCTGTGAGGACACTCTGTGAGGACACTCTGTGAGGACACTTGTTGAGGACACTCTGTGAGGACACTCTGTGAGGACACTCTGTGAGGACATGTTGTCCGGCTGCTGGACCTTCTTGCTGTTGCTGCTGCCGGCTGTGAGTCGGGCTCAGAGTGGAGATGGAGACAGTGACGCAGGTGAGAAATATTTAAAATGTTACAGCATGTTTCAAACTCTGAGATACTGACGGAGATCATCTGTAAATATTTGAAATATTTCATGTTCAGTCACTTTGAGGATTCATTCACCTGGTCAAAGTCTCTTAGCGTCTCAGAGGTCAAATAATAATGAATCAATAAATAAAGTGATGAATATTGTCATGAGTTTGTGATGCAGTCACAGTCAGGACGCGCTCAGGACATTTGAAGGCGTGTCATAGTTTGTGATGTCATCGTCCAGCTGAGGCTGCTGGGTAAACATGCATGTCGACCTGATGATGGCGAAACACTCTGAGCTCTCTGCGTAACACACCAACCTCCCACCCACATGTAGATGGGCTGGTTGCATTGTGGGTAATGTAGGCATATGCTGGTGCTGCATTAACTGGATCGAATCTGCGACAGCCTGTTAAACTTGTGGTGTCCCTCAGGCTCTGTGCTGGACCGCCCTCTCTGTCAGTTTACAGGATTAGTCGACACTATGTTGTTTAATTTTTAGATCTAAAGCTGATTTTTCATGAAGACACTGACGTCCTTATATCAGAGATTCAGAGCCGTGCATGTCATGTCTCTAACTCACTTTGTTTTCTATTGATTATTGTTTTAAAAGGAACCTCGATATCTTCATTTTTATTTATATATTAAATGTAACTGAAGATAAAAACCACTGAGGCGTCATGTGGTGACCCTTTTTTGTCCGTTCTCCACAAACATTTCAAACATTGATTGGAAGCGCATCACATGCAGCTCGTGGGATTTGGTAAAGTAGAAACTCTGCTGCTGCATGACGGAACCAGCTCAGGCTCAGTTGGGTTAACATCTGGTACATCGAGCTGCTGGGAGGCCCAGAGCGGACTGGACAGAGTACTGCTCATCGAGGTTGGGAATGCCCCGGGGTCCTCGTCATGTAAAGTGTTTTGACTGTGCTTGTCCTCAGAGCCCAGGATCAGCTGCACCTCTGACATCATGACGTACAGAAGCAGTCTGACCTGCAAACTGGTCCGAGGTCAGACTGACGTCGATGATGACGAAGATGAGGCTGATGGCATCGAGAAAATGACAGTTTGGTAAAACATTTCATCACTCCACCCTTGATGTCACACATCAGCAGAAACCAGAGTATACTCAGAATCTGATGTTTCTGTTCACAGCTACAATGACTTGAAGGAGCAGAACGTGAAGACCAAGTGTGTGAAGGACGTCGGGGACACGGTGAGCTCCTCAGATCTGGATCCTGTGATGCATTTCAACGTAACAGTCTACTTCAAGAGCGAGGCAACGTTACGACGATGATCGACCTGAAGAAAATAAGTGAGTCCTTCACATGTTGAACACGTTTCACATGACTGTTCAGCATGTCGGTCCTTCTTCTCTGTGCAGAACAAATGATGCTGCGTACTACAGGTGTTCAAACAGAACACACCAGGTACAGTTACCTCACCTTTGTCTTTGCCATGTCCCTGCATCAAACCAAGAAGTCCTCAGGTGTGGAACGTACTTTTGACAAGTCCAACCAGGCTGTCATTCACATTCAGATCCCGTACCACAAAGAAATTCTGACAGACGGCAATCAGCTGTTCCAGCTGCTCATCTGGAGCGCAGGCAGCTCGACGGTAACATCATTTCATTCGTGTGGCTTCAGTCTGAGAACGTGCAGCAATGACTGAAACTCTCACTGGTCGTCTTCAGGTTCAAAACATCTCACAGTTATCCTTGAAGATCGACATGGACCACTTTGAAAAGAACTCAGAGTACCACGTCAAAGTGCGAGCGATACCACAGATATACCTGCAGGGAACCTGGAGCGAGTGGAGCCAGACATACAGTTTCTTTACTCCTGCTGGTGAGAGCATGTCAGACAAAATATACAATATACAACATTAATATAATGATTGACATTAATATAATGACTTCATATAACTGTGCTCTGTGTTTCAGGCAACACACAGGACAACTACACACTGATTGTGTTCCTCGTCCTTCTGCTGGCGCTGCCCACAGCTGGAGTTTTCTTTTGGAAAAACAAGTACGACGTCTCTGCTTCCTGTCAGGAGCTCAGTGAATCAGATGTGTGTCGTATTTTCATATTTCGTCTTTCTTCACAGAATATTTACGAACATGTGGCCGAGCATCCCTCACCCCAAACACACACTGCTGCAGATCTGCAAGCCGGACAAAGTGAGTCTGTCCTCAACAAACATTACATCAGCTGACAGATGAGCATTATTACCACCCAACGACCACCACCTAACAACACCACCTAACAGCACCACCTAACAGCACCACCTAACAGCACCACCTAACAGCACCACCTAACAGCACCACCTAACAACCACCACCCAACAGCACCACCCAACAGCACCACCTAACAGCACCACCCAACAACCACCACCCAACAGCACCACCTAACAGACCACCACCTAACAGACCACCACCCAACAACCACCACCCAACAGACCACCACCCAACAGACCACCACCTAACAGACCACACCTAACGACCACCACCTAACAGACCCCACCTAACAGACCACCACCCACGACCATCACCCAACACACCACCACCTAACAGACCACCACCTAAACGACCACCACCTACAGACCACCACCTAACGACCACCACCTAACATACCCCCCCCACGACCATCCCCAACACCACCACCTAACGACCACCACCTAACAGCACCACCTAACACCACCACCCAACAACCACCACCTAACGACCACCACCTAACAGACCACCACCTAACGACCACCACCCAACGACCATCACCCAACAACCACCACCTAACGACCATCACCCAACAACCACCACCTAACAGACCACCACCTAACGACCACCACCTAACAGACCACCACCCAACAACCACCACCCAACAACCACCACCCAACAACCACCACCCAACAGCACCACCTAACAGACCACCACCTAACAGACCACCACCTAACAGACCACCACCCAACAACCACCACCCAACAACCACCACCCAACAGACCACCACCTAACAGACCACCACCTAACGACCACCACCTAACGACCACCACCTAACAGACCACCACCCAACGACCATCACCCAACAACCACCACCTAACAGACCACCACCTAACGACCACCACCTAACGACCACCCCCTAACAGACCACCACCTAACGACCACCACCTAACAGACCACCACCCAACGACCATCACCCAACAACCACCACCTAACAACCCCACCTAACCGACCACACCCCCACACCACCACTAACAGACCACCACCTAACGACCACCACCTAACAGACCACCACCTAACGACCACCACCTAACAGACCACCCCCTAACAACCACCACCTAACGACCACCACCCACACCACCCACTACATACCACCACCTAACGACCACCACCCAACAACCACCACCTAACAGACCACCACCTAACGACCACCACCTAACAGACCACCACCTAACGACCACCACCTAACAGACCACCCCCTAACGACCACCACCTAACGACCACCACCCAACAACCACCACCTAACAGACCACCACCTAACAGACCACCACCTAACAGACCACCACCTAACGACCACCACCTAACAACCACCACCTAACGACCACCACCTAACAGACCACCACCTAACAACCACCTAACGACCACCACCTAACAGACCACCACCTAACAACCACCTAACGACCACCACCTACACAACCACCACCTAACAGACCACCACCTAACAACCACCACCTAACAACCACCTAACGACCACCACCTAACGACCACCACCTAACAGCCACCACCTAACAGACCACCACCTAACAACCACCACCTAACAACCACCTAACGACCACCACCTAACGACCACCACCTAACAGCCACCACCTAACAGACCACCACCTAACAGACCACCACCTAACAACCACCACCTAACAGACCACCACCTAACGACCACCACCCAACGACCACCACCTAACAGACCACCACCCAACGACCACCACCCAACGACCACCACCTAACAGACCACCCCCTAACAACCACCACCTAACGACCACCACCCAACAACCACCACCCAACAGACCACCACCTAACGACCACCACCTAACAGACCACCACCTAACGACCACCACCTAACAGACCACCACCTAACAACCACCACCTAACGACCACCACCTAACAGACCACCACCTAACAACCACCTAACGACCACCACCTAACAGCCACCACCTAACAGACCACCACCTAACAACCACCACCTAACAACCACCCAACAGACCACCACCTAACAGCCACCTAACAGACCACCACCTAACAGACCACCACGTAACAGACCACCACCTAACGACCACCACCTAACAGACCACCACCTAACAACCACCACCTAACAACCACCACCTAACAGACCACCACCCAACAACCACCACCCAACAGACCACCACCTAACAGCCACCTAACAGACCACCACCTAACAGACCACCACGTAACAGACCACCACCTAACGACCACCACCTAACAGACCACCACCTAACAACCACCACCTAACAACCACCACCTAACAGACCACCACCCAACAACCACCACCTAACGACCACCACCTAACAGACCACCACCTAACAGACCACCACCTAACGACCACCACCTAACAGACCACCACCTAACAACCACCACCTAACAGACCACCCCCTAACAGCCACCACCTAACAACCACCACCTAACAACCACCACCTAACAGACCACCACCCAACAACCACCACCCAACAGACCACCACCTAACAGCCACCTAACAGACCACCACCTAACAGACCACCACCTAACAGACCACCCCCTAACAGACCACCACCTAACGACCACCACCTAACAGACCACCACCTAACGACCACCACCTAACAGACCACCACCTAACGACCACCACCTAACAGACCACCCCCTAACAGCCACCTAACAGACCACCACCTAACGACCACCACCTAACAGACCACCACCTAACAGACCACCACGTAACAGACCACCACCTAACAGCCACCTAACAGACCACCACCTAACAGACCACCACGTAACAGACCACCACCTAACGACCACCACCTAACAGACCACCACCTAACAGACCACCCCCTAACAGACCACCACCTAACGACCACCACCTAACAGACCACCACCTAACAGCCACCTAACAGACCACCCCCTAACAGACCACCACTAACAGACCACCACCTAACGACCACCACCTAACAGCCACCTAACAGACCACCCCCTAACAGACCACCACGTAACAGACCACCACCTAACGACCACCACCTAACAGACCACCACCTAACGACCACCACCTAACAACCACCACCTAACGACCACCTCCTAACAGACCACCACCCAACAGACCACCACGTAACAGACCACCACCTAACAGACCACCACCCAACAGACCACCACGTAACAGACCACCACCTAACAGACCACCCCCTAACAGACCACCACCCAACAGACCACCACCTAACGACCACCACGTAACAGACCACCACGTAACAGACCACCACCTAACAGACCACCACCCAACAGACCACCCCCTAACAGACCACCACCTAACGACCACCACCTAACAGACCACCCCCTAACAGCCACCTAACGACACCACCTGACCACCACCTACAGACCACCACGTAACAGACCACCACGTAACAGACCACCACCTAACGACCACCACCTAACAGACCACCACCTAACGACCACCACCTAACAGACCACCCCCTAACAGCCACCTAACGACCACCACCTAACGACCACCACCTAACAGACCACCACGTAACAGACCACCACCTAACAGACCACCACCTAACGACCACCACCTAACAGACCACCACCTAACGACCACCACCTAACAGACCACCCCTAATCCACCACCTAACGACCACCACCTAACGACCACCACCTAACAGACCACCACGTAAACACCACCACCTAACAGACCACCACCTAATGACCACCACCTAACGACCACCACCTAACGACCACCCCCTAACAACCACCCCCTAACAGACCACCACCTAACGACCACCACCTAACGACCACCACCTAACAGACCACCACGTAACAGACCACCACGTAACAGACCACCACCTAACGACCACCACCTAACAGACCACCACCTAACGACCACCACCTAACAGACCACCCCCTAACAGCCACCTAACGACCACCACCTAACGACCACCACCTAACAGACCACCACGTAACAGACCACCCCCCTAACAGACCACCACCTAACGACCACCACCTAACGACCACCACCTAACAGACCACCACGTAACAGACCACCACCTAACAGACCACCACCTAATGACCACCACCTAACGACCACCACCTAACGACCACCCCCTAACAGACCACCCCCTAACAGACCACCCCCCTAACAGACCACCACCTAACAGACCACCACCTAACGACCACCCCCTAACAGACCACCACCTAACAGACCACCACCTAACAGACCACCACCTAACAGACCACCACCTAACGACCACCACCTAACAGACCACACCTAACAGACCACCACCTAAAGACCACTAGAACTCGTGGCCACTAGAGCACCTAAAAACCGGGACCAATAGATCCACCTTAAGAGCTGCCTAAATGATTACTGGTACCTCGTCAATGATCACTTGAGCCCTGTAAAGAATAAAGAATCTCTCTAACTTCCTAAAAGAGAGAACCTTTTTGTTCCTAAACATGTTCCTTCTGTTCTCGCAGGCCTCTTGCTGACTTTAAACCGAGGTGTTCAGTGCCCTCAAAGTTTACCCAATGCAGAAAGCTGAGGAGCAGCCGTGTGAGGAAGCAGAGCCTTCGATCACTGCTGAAGGTTCACAGTCCAATCATGCCAGCTCCACCCAGAGCTCCGACTGCTCCAGGAGCACCACCAGCATCAGCACAGAGGAGCTGGAGCTGTCGACCCTGCTGAGCAGGAGCTCCTCCGACGGAGAGGACAGCCTCCAGAGCACCAGTCCATCACCCATTGACGTCCTCCAGCTTGGGGAAAGACCTCACACGCCTGGAGGGAATGAGGCTGAGGGGTTTGGAGTGAGCCAGCAGGAGGAGGCTTATGTCACCATGTCCAGCTTCTATCAGATCAAGTAGATCAGCAGGAGGAAGAGGAGAACTGACTATTACACAAACAGGGCCAGAATATTTATCAAACTTCTGAGAATTACACCTCAGGATGCTCCAGATCAGTGGTTCACAACCTTGAGGTCATGAGGCCCGAGATAAATCCAAAATGATTCAGTGAAGAAGATGAATGAAGCTCCATGAAAATATTCATGAGTCTCACTTTGGTGAGACTTTGACTTTTGATCTTCTGACTTTTCATTTAGCGTCATCATCAGGTCCATGAATAAAAATGTCGGGAACCACTGACCTAACGAGCTGCTGGAGGAGTAAAAAGGTAATGACACCTGAGATGACATGAGCAGGAACAGCCAATCAGAGACAAAGATTTACTCTACATCTGCTCTGATTCACATTCCTGAAATAATTCATTATGTTTCATTATTCTGCAAAATCACTTTATTGTTTCATCACATGTGTCAGTTTGATCAACCTCCATGTCATCAGTTCGGCTAAAGAGGTCAAAGGTCGTTCTAAATAGAGCTGTAGCAGTTTGATAACAGATGTAGCTTTTTATGTATTTTTTTATATAAGTATATTTACATTATATCTTATACATTGTATACTGAAAGATGTGTTTCTGTTTGTTTTACTGTAAATCAAAGAATAGCTTTCAGCTTTGGATTCATACATTTGGGGACAAATGTGTTAGTAAGGTCATGTTCCACAATTAACAGTGTTGTATTACTCAAGATTGGTTTTGGTCTTGAGACCGGTCTGAAGACCACTTTTTGAAGGTCTTGGTCTCGTCTTGACTGCATTTTTTCCGTGGTCTTTTCTCGGTCTTGGACTCCAACTGTTTGGATATTGTCAGTGTTTCCTATTAATTACCTCATAATGTCTAATTTGCCCACCACACTTTCATAATTAACTGAAGATTCTTTGACAGAACAAAAGTTTCATGTTTGTCTGCACCGCTTGGTTCAGATCAGGTCCAGAGTTCTTCATGTCAAAGACAGAAACCATCCGTGGCTCTTATCCTGTTCAGAAGAGTGTGTTTGATTTATTCACCTGCCTGTATGAAACATACACAAACACCAAACACCGCCATGCTGCTCATATCTGCACTTAAACTGTTGTAGAACTAAACCTCCTGTTGTGGGACACACTCTTCTCAGTCCACATGGATCCACTTCGGTCCACATGGGTCCACAGACCAGCAGCTGATGTCATTATGATTGTGGGTGTGTTGCTGTGGCAACCTGAGCTGACTGTTTCTGTTTGTGGAGACGCCAAACAAACGATGCTGCTGCTGAAAAAGTGACAACACAACGTAGGCCTGGTGTTTCCTCACAGAACGTACGCTTCATTCATTAGACTGAATAAACCACGCGATCACACCTGACTGTGCCTGTAACCTGTTTGGATTCAAACACACTCATATCAACGTCCAATAAAACAGAAAGAAATGAGATGGAAACGTGTTGGAATGATTTTCTCATTTATAAAAACACAAAGGAACATCACACATCTGAACGATTCATCAAAATGTTTCTTTAGCATAGTTTGGACTTCATGTGGTTGGATCGGAGTCAGAGCTTCCAGGCGTTTTTCATCATCAGAATAAAGTAGACGTCTCTGTCGATGGAGGCGCTGACTCCACAGTAATAGTTGACAAACTCCTCCTTGGTCACCTGTCGATGAGACCAACGTTTACTGATGTTACAACAAGACAACGTCAGAGTGACAGCAAAGAGTCCGAGCAAAGAAAAGGAGGTTTGCTTTCCATCCAAACACTGTGAAGAAGATCATCTCAAACCGAAAAATAATAACAAATAAAAATAGAAAAATATATATCTAAATATATATTTATATATCTAAAATAAATCCTAAACTGAAGAAAACATATTGAAACTGTATAATAATAATAATAATAATAATAATAATAATAAACAAAATTAAAAAAATGAAAAAGAAACCCTGCAAACAAAATTGAAAAACAGTAAAAAAAAATTGAAACTGAAAATTTTGTTTTAGATCTGAAAATGAAAATTTAAAAACAATTCTAAAATAAACAAATAAAAAATGTTTACAAGAAAAATATTAAAATCCTGTGACGCGTTCACATGCTGTGCTGGATGTTTGATTTCTGTTAGCACGGCTGTCCTCACAGCTTCAGATGGAAACAGGAAGTTCATGAGAAGAGAAAGAGTCCGTCAACCTGCTACGAGTCAAACTATCACCAACATACTGCAGAAAATTCCACATGAAACCGACTGTGGGGAAAAGAAACACCACCAGATGGAAACCTCCATCACCTCCGTCACCTCCACCGCCTCCACCTGAACATGAGCTTGTTTACCAGAGCGACGCTAACTCATCAGAGTTTCCAGGCATTTCTCATCATCACAATAAAGTAGACATCTGTATCGATGGACGCACTCACACCAGCATAATAATTCATAAACTCCTCCTGGGTCACCTTCAGAGAGTAACACCAGCATGAATATACATGAATGTACAACATGTAACAGACTGACCTGATTTTAAAGAATCAGTCTGTTGAGCGTTTGTCACCTTTCCATCTTTGTCATACGGAGAATCGAAGCTGTCCAGGAACTTCCTGAACACCTGATCTTCTGTCCACTCCCCGTTCTGATACTTGGGGTGGTTCTTGGCGTTATAAACCCCCTTCAGGTCTTCAATGGTGATCACCCCATCACCCGTCTTATCCAGCTTCCGAAACGCCTGCATGATCACCTCCTTCCTGGCCTGAGACATCTGCGGCTGTGTTTACAGATCACAGGTTAGGAAACAGGAAGTAGTCACCAGCTGCTAACCGCTAACCTGTCGTACATTTACCCTGAGAGTGATGAGGAACTCATCAAAGTCGATGGTCCCGCTCCCGTCACGGTCAAAAACCCGGAATAGATCCATGGCCTCTTGTTTCTCAATCAGGATGCCGTAGTCATTGAGGCCCTTCAGGAACTCCTTCATGTCCAGGGAGCGGTTGTTGTCGTCATCCATTATTTTGAAAGTTCTGACAAATCAAATCAGATTTTATTTGTACAGCCCAAAGTCACAAAGTCCATTTTCCTCTGAGGCTTTACAATCTGTGCAGGGAGTGACTCCCTCTGTGCTTAGACAAAAAACCTTCAACAGGAAAAAACGGTGGAAGAAACCTCAGGTAGAGCCACAGAGGAGGGATCCCTCTCCGGGACGGACCGTCGAGGTCCAGGACATACGGGGGTCTCACCTGCCCAGGCCTTTGATCCCTGATGATCCTCGGGCCAAACACTGCAGTCGCAGCCGCTCCACCGGGTCGGCACACTCGGCCAGCTGACGCTTGGCGTTCGTCGCCATCTCTCGGTCATGCCTCGACGTCCCCGCCATCGCTGACACCGGCAAATACAGAGGCTGAAGCTAAGACAGGTCAAAGAGTGAAACTGGACGTGGCTGAGGAGCTGAATGGAACGTGTCCCAACGTCTGAGGAGCATCAGCGTCAATACTGTGAAAATATTGCAAAAAGTACTACAAAAATACAGCAAAAAGATTAGACAAGTACTGGTAAAATACTACAGAAAAATACTACAAAAAATACTGGATACAAAAAATACTACTTTACATTTACTGTGGTACTTTAAAGAATGATGTACTTTACGTATGCAGTGCCTGTACTACATATCTTCATGTATGCTTTAGTTTCCTTCTTGTATAAAAAAATATGATGCAGTACTTTAAGTATATTTTAGTACTGTCTGTCTTCAGTAGTACACAGAGTATCTAGACTGTTCTCCACATTGATAAATACTACAGAGTACTAATGAGTACTGATAATATTTGTGTACTTTGACTGACGTACCTGAAGTATTTCTGCTTTTAGAAATACTGGTCCTGGTCGATCAGAAACAACAAACAGGAAGTCTGACTGAGGCTGCCCTTCCCCAAACTATCCATGGTTACTATGGAGACACAACGTCGTCTCCTGTGATTGGCTGTCCAGAGTGACAAGTCAAGACACTGTCAACACTTCCTGTGGTTGTTTCACAGTAAAAGTCTAGCACGACCTTCACATTAAAACGCTTTTATTGTGAAACACAAACAGGAATCTGCTGATCATGTGATCTGCCTGTGGTCACAGGTATCAAATGTATTTGCTGCCCTCTAGTGGCCAGAACCAGGAGCTGAAGTCCAACAGTGAACACACACTGTCACACTGACCCTTCACATGTGAAGTGTCCACAAAATCCAGAACAAATGGCTGAGATGAACAAACATGTTCAAATCAACTAAAATAAGAACTTTGGTGTAATTAGATTAAAACATTTCTATAAAAACATTTTAAGGTTTGGACATTATTAAAACGATAACTGGATCTTTAGAGTTCAGGTGTTGAAACGGTGTGAGAGGGTACGTCTGTCTGATTTTGGAGTGCTGATCTCAGAGAGAGGAAGTGATGTAGCATTTCCCACCGTACCTTCTGGGCAGAGTCCATGTTTTCAGACAGCATCAAGGATCTCCTGTTTGGATGGAGGCCATCACATGAAGGGGGTCCCAGAGGTGGCACTGTGGTCTTACAGCCAGGTGTGAAGACTGAGTCTGGACCACCTCTGGATTCTCTGCTGTGGGTGGAGATGGAGCCTGAGATGATGTCCAGTTCTGATGAGGTGTGATGAGGTTGAGCGGGGTGAGGGACAGAAAGGTGTAGAGGGTGAGGTGCTGGGATGGTAACAGAGGAACGGGCAGTGAGATATGGGGTGGAGGGAGCCTCGGACTTCATCTGAGGCCAAAGCTTCAAACTGGTTGGACAGCTAGAGGGAGGGGGGATGTGTGTAGAGGTGGAGGAGGTGCTGGTGGGTTTCTGGAGCGGTATGGAAGCAGCTAATAGTCCAGAGGTGTCCAAGCCCAGGAGAACCAACTCCAGCGGTGCTGTTTAAACTGTCCTGGCTGATGGATGTGCGAGGTCAGAGTGGACCTGCAGCCTCTGACCTGGACGAGCTGACCGACACCGAGACATCCCCCCACTATCGCTGAGGATCTGTGAGGAGGATGTTCCAGACAGATCAGGAAGCCACCTGGTCCAGACGGGGAAGATTAGCTGACCTCCATCTTCAACAGATCCCTGGAGCTGGAGATCCCTCATTCAAACACGAAATCCTCCACAGGACTGAATGACTACAGGCCCGCCGCCCTTTGAGAGACTGGTGTCTCACCTGGAGGACTCTGTTAACATTCAAAATCGAGTCGAGCTCAAACACACACCAGCTGTCCTGGCACTCAGATCTTTTGGGTTTAAATAGGCGAGTCGGCATTTGCTCCCTCTGGTCTATCGGGGGAGGTGGCGCTCTAATCAGGGTCATGCAGACTTCCCGGAAACGTCCAGGCTGGCGGCCCCGATTGGTCCCAGGTAAGGAGGCTGGGCCACCTGGCGATCACACAACTGGATTTGCATACGGGGCACTCGGCAAGATGGCAGACTGAGCGGTCGCGCGCTACGAGCTCTCACACAAAACAGACACTCAGCCAGAGCTTTAAAATAAGAGGGAGCACGAGCACGCTCCGCAGGCTGGGATGGACAGACAGCAGCGGGGACAAACGGTTGTTAGAGAAAGGGGTTGAGTCCCGTCCTACCCCGTCAAAAGGAGCTCATACTTGGAAAATATCTAAACCAAATGAAAATGAAGTTTCAAACTCTGCAATACTTGCAGCAATTAACACACTGGTGGTGAAATTTGACACACGAACAAAGGTTTAAAAACTCCATCTGCAGTTTAATTAATCTGTCTTTTTAAAAACACCTACACGCCCCTGACAGCGGTGAACAGGTGGATGTATGCCAGTCACTCACTGCTCCTTAACTACACCTGTGACGTGTGTACAAGGTGTCCGACTGACAGCGGAGAACACAAACATCTACAGCTGACTTTTAAAGCCAAAGATGTTGACAGTTACACATTTTCATGCTGCGCTGAAGGCAAACAAACTGTTCTGAGACAAAGACGTGTCACATTCCATTTATTATTACAACCAGACAGTGAGGGGAGGAGACACTCAGGGGTCACTTGTGGTCCTCAGACATTTCCTGATCCTTTACCCTTACCCGGAGATCCAGGACCTCCCGGGGCGGCGGCAGTCGTGGCGGCCGTCGTGGCGGCAGTCGTGGCGGCAGTCGTGGCGGCAGTCGTGGCGGCAGTCGTGGCGGCAGTCGTGGCGGCAGTCGTGGCGGCAGTCGTGGCGGCCGTCGTGGCGGCAGTAGTGGCGGCAGTCGTAGCAGCCGTCGTGGCGGCAGTAGTGGCGGCAGTCGTAGCGGCAGTCGTGGCAGCCGTCGTGGCGGCAGTCGTGGCAGCCGTCGTGGCGGCAGTCGTAGCAGCCGTCGTGGCGGCAGTCGTGGCAGCCGTCGTGGCGGCAGTCGTGGCAGCCGTCGTGGCGGCAGTCGTGGCAGCCGTCGTGGCGGCAGTCGTGGCAGCCGTCGTGGCGGCAGTCGTGGCAGCCGTCGTGGCGGCAGTCGTGGCAGCCGTCGTGGCGGCAGTCGTGGCGGCCGTCGTGGCGGCAGTCGTGGCGGCCGTCGTGGCGGCAGTCGTGGCGGCCGCCGTGGCGGCAGTCGTGGCAGCCGTCGTGGCGGCAGTCGTGGCAGCCGTCGTGGCGGCAGTCGTGCAGCCGTCGTGGCGGCAGTCGTGGCAGCCGTCGTGGCGGCAGTCGTGGCAGCCGTCGTGGCGGCAGTCGTGGCAGCCGTCGTGGCGGCAGTCGTGGCAGCCGTCGTGGCGGCAGTCGTGGCAGCCGTCGTGGCGGCAGTCGTCCTCGTGGCGGCAGTCGTAGCAGCCGTCGTGGCGGCAGTCGTAGCAGCCGTCGTGGCGGCAGTCGTAGCAGCCGTCGTGGCGGCAGTCGTAGCAGCCGTCGTGGCGGCAGTCGTAGCAGCCGTCGTGGCGGCAGTCGTAGCGGCAGTCGTGGCGGCAGTCGTGGCGGCAGTCGTGGCGGCAGTCGTGGCGGCAGTCGTGGCGGCAGTCGTGGCGGCAGTCGTGGCGGCAGTCGTGGCGGCAGTCGTGGCGGCAGTCGTGGCGGCAGTAGTGGCGGCAGTAGTGGCGGCAGTCGTAGCAGCCGTCGTGGCGGCAGTAGTGGCGGCAGTCGTAGCAGCCGTCGTGGCGGCAGTAGTGGCGGCAGTCGTGGCGGCAGTCGTGGCAGCCGTCGTGGCGGCAGTCGTGGCGGCCGTCGTGGCGGCAGTCGTGGCGGCCGTCGTGGCGGCAGTCGTGGCGGCCGTCGTGGCGGCAGTCGTAGCGGCCGTCGTGGCGGCAGTCGTAGCGGCCGTCGTGGCGGCAGTCGTAGCGGCCGTCGTGGCGGCAGTCGTAGCGGCCGTCGTGGCGGCAGTCGTAGCGGCCGTCGTGGCGGCAGTCGTAGCGGCCGTCGTGGCGGCAGTCGTGGCGGCAGTCGTGGCGGCCGTCGTGGCGGCCGTCGTGGCGGCAGTAGTGGCGGCAGTAGTGGCGGCAGTAGTGGCGGCAGTCGTAGCAGCCGTCGTGGCGGCAGTAGTGGCGGCAGTCGTAGCAGCCGTCGTGGCGGCAGTAGTGGCGGCAGTCGTAGCAGCCGTCGTGGCGGCAGTAGTGGCGGCAGTCGTAGCAGCCGTCGTGGCGGCAGTAGTGGCGGCAGTCGTAGCAGCCGTCGTGGCGGCAGTAGTGGCGGCAGTCGTAGCAGCCGTCGTGGCGGCAGTAGTGGCGGCAGTCGTGGCGGCAGTCGTGGCGGCAGTCGTGGCGGCAGTCGTGGCGGCAGTCGTGGCGGCAGTCGTGGCGGCAGTCGTGGCGGCAGTAGTGGCGGCAGTAGTGGCGGCAGTAGTGGCGGCAGTCGTGGCGGCCGTCGTGGCGGCAGTAGTGGCGGCAGTAGTGGCGGCAGTCGTAGCAGCCGTCGTGGCGGCAGTCGTGGCGGCAGTCGTGGCGGCCGTCGTGGCGGCAGTAGTGGCAGCAGTCGTGGCGGCCATCGTGGCGGCAGTAGTGGCGGCAGTCGTAGCGGCAGTCGTGGCAGCCGTCGTGGCGGCAGTCGTAGCAGCCGTCGTGGTGGCAGTCGTAGCAGCCGTAGCGGTCGTCGTGGCCGCCGTAGCCGTCGTGACGCCCGCCGCAGTCGTCGTGGCAGCCGTCGTGGCGCCCGCCGCAGTCGTAGTCGTCGTGGCGCCCGCCGCAGTCGTAGTCGTCGTGGCGCCCGCCGCAGTCGTAGTCGTCGTGGCGCCCGCCGCAGTCGTAGTCGTCGTGGCGCCCGCCGCAGTCGTAGTCGTCGTGGCGCCCGCCGTAGTCGTCGTGGCGCCCGCCGCAGTCGTAGTCGTCGTCGTGGCGCCCGCCGCAGTCGTAGTCGTCGTCGTCGTGGCGTCGGTGGTTGTAGCATCTGTGTCACCAGTGTATGGTTCCTCAGGAATTTCATCAAACCCCCACATGTTAAAGATTTCCCCGTCAGCCTCAGTAGGCGGCTCCGTCACAGGCGGCTCCGTCACAGGCGGCTCCTGATCAGGTGCAAACGGCTCATCAGGAATGTCCTCGAAGCCCCAAAGCTCCCAGACGTCCTCCAGAGCTCGGCGGCGGCGGTTGGGTCCTTGGTTGGCATCATTGAGACAAGCTGCCAGTGTTGTGGATGCATCTCCGGCAGAGTCAAAGTAATTAACCTCAAAGATGTTGTTCTGAAAGAATTCAGTCATCAGTCACCACACCTCTTTGTAAAGACATAGATCATGCGAGACTGTCCTTACCGTGTTCGCCACCTTCGGTATCTGCATGTACAACGCCTCTGTGGTTGCCATGGTGACCGCCTTCCCGGCTACTCCACCCTTACCCAGAGCTTTCACCCTCTGCAGTCTGCTTCCTAAAGGCAGTTTCACCACTCACATGTGCAGTTCTGCACATAACCAGCGGCGGCACCAGTTGTAGCAAGGTCGCAGGATTCTCACAGGCAGCGATGCCGGACATGTTCGCCCACAGCAGCTGGTCGAAGTATCGAAAGTTCAACTGTCGGGACCATGTTCCATTCGAGACCTTAAAGGGAGAACCAGATTGATCAGAGCACAGCTCCACTCAAACACCACCCACCCATCTACCTGCAACTAAAGCACAACTCAAATGCACCTTTAGATGACTCAATGGGGAACTTTACAGTGACACCCAGTGGTGAAAGTTGGTACTGCAGCTCAGTTTCTTTAATCTGATGACATCACAGGGTCATTTTGATGTCATGTGACACATTTCTTTTAATGGAGTCCGTAAATATAAAGTCAGTTTATGTTGGTCATTTTTACCCATAATCCCATGTGGCAGCTGGTATATGGGAGCGTGAGCAGCAACCATGGTCCAAAGATACGAACAGAACCCAGACACCGGTCCGGCAGAGACAACACTCTCCTCCCATCTGAGGAGGGAAAATTAAAGATGCAGAGATGATCAGCTGATCTTTAAGTCAAAGATATTCTGTAGTTTTAACTGTCAGATGAGCAGCAGGTGGAGAAATCAAACTCACCTTCTAGCCTCAGATCAGTGTGTTGGGCGAGCGTAAAGCGAACGAACAGTGACAGGCCACTGCAGCGATACTGAGGACGGCTGAAGTCTGACGCCGGTCCACTGCCGTGCTCTGAAACAAAAACTGGTTTTACAGACGCTGTGTCTCCATCCTGTCCAGTGCACTGTGAGGACACAGCTCAGCTGGAGGGACCATGCCCCCAGACAGGTGATGTATATTTCAGAGCACGGACAGGTGAGTTACAGCTGCCTCATTATTCATGAGGTCACACTGCAGCTTTAAGACATCGTGAGAAATCACATTAACATGAGTTATTTTAGACTGCTCGACATAAACGCTACTGTCTGAGCTCACGTCAGGAATATTCATGAGATATTACATTCACTTCATAAACATGCTGGACTGTCCATGTGTCATCCCACCAAACATCGGAGAGACGTGCAGATCATGTCAGTATTGGGTCGGTCCGTCGGAGACCACACCTACACGTCGGTACGACGTGCAAAATAGGTCAGATATTTGACGTCTATGTTGGACCTTTTTTAGACGTCGTAGTGACGTTACGAATTTGGACGTCATCTGAAGACCAGATCTAGACGTTAAGATGACGTTCAAAATAGATCCAAGATTTAGACGTCATTATCGGACCTGTTTTAGACGTAAATATGACGTCCACATTTGTACCTGGACGTCTGTTAATAGAATGTAATTTTGATACAAAAGGTGATGCCTTGGGAGTATTGTGTTATTATAATAGTTAAGAAAAAATATACATTGCCCTGCTGTAATAAAATCGTGTACTACTTTTAACAGTAAAATATTAACAATAAATTATTTATTTGGTTTAATAAAAGTCACGTCAGTCACATTCAGGTTTTCTGCCTGTAACCTGACAGAGTTGCATCTGAGGACCCGCCGGACTCTGAGTTTGTGCAGAGACTTCTCATCCACCCTTATCCAGAGCTGCTCTCTCTCTCAGTACGGAAATATTGCAGAACATTTCAGAAAGCTAATAGTTTAAATTGCACTCAGTTAATTGAAAGGAGATTTAAGGTGAAAAGAAGAGAGAAAAAAACGTTGTTGTTGCTGTATGCAAACCGTGGCGTTAGGCTATTAAGATGTATTCATGTAACGTATGTGCAGAAACAGTTAAATCTGTTAAAACATTTGTTCTCCATTGCAAACTGCATAGCAATGAACCGAGGCGTATGTTCAAGTGTGTTGCAGCTAGTTGCAAGCAGGAGTGCACTGCAGCATTAAAAGCGCACTTCTATTGTCGTCATGCCAACAGTTACTCTGGACAGAACTTGAACGAGATTAAAATGCAGTTTCACTTTGTGAACAGCAGTGTGAGAGGAAAAGCTTTGGGTGTTCACGTGAAGGAGCGAGGGGCGGCAGGTAAGTTGCCCTGTGAGAGGGTGCACCCGTGTGTTGAGTGTAAAATCTGTCTTTACCTCTCACATGTCATGAAAACATAAAAAATGTTTGTAAACTGTGATTTGTGAAACAGGTAATGAAGACGCTCAGAGTGCTGCAGGTGCTGCCACAGAATCCAGTGTGCCAGATGCAGAAGACACAGACGGACCAGAAGAGGCTGAGATGGAGGCTGTGCCAGCAACACCCTGCCTTATTGTGTGTGCTGTGTCTGAACCACGTTTACAATGTAGTGAAATGGTTGACACAGATCTGTAATATATATTTGTTCATGTTGTTTATTGCTTCACTGCTGACTGCTTCATGTTGAGCATTGATCAGAAGATTGTCACTGACCACATCACTGCCTCCCCCTGTGCCATCTGCCTGATGTTTGCCAGTTACTATTGCTTCAATATACTCGAACACTGGAGTTCCTCTGGAGGTAATTCTTAGATACATACATGCATGCAGAAAATATTCACCATATAGATTCTAATGTTATTAGATACAGAAATAGAATAAATACAAAAAACAATTGAAATCAAAATAAATTTCATGTTTTCACCATTAGACAAAAATAGTAACTTATTGTTTCTCTGCTTTAATCGATCGACAGTTTTACCAAGTAAATTTGCACTTTTAAATTTAGTTAAACGTATTTCATGACACAAACTGTCATTTTCTTTAATGTTTTAATGTTAATTTTTAAGCAAACAAGTTTTTTCTCCAGGGGTAAAAACCTGTAGTTTTACAGAACATTATGGATTCTGGTTGCTCTGGTTGTACGTCAGGTGAACGTCCAAACTGGAGGTCGACAGGACGTCCGAAAAAACATTTCATTCTGCACCTTCAGAAGACCTGATTTGGACGTCGAGAAATGACGTTAGATATACGTCGTTTCAACTTCTCATTGCACAGTGGGATGAGACACAATTATTCACCTGTGTAACCATCACAGCTGACTCAGCTCAGAAGCACGTGGCTCTTACCTTTCATGAATTTCCACACTGGCACCGGGAAAGATCTCACGCGGCCCCCCGTCCCCACTGACGGCTCAGAGTCCGGGAACAGCGCCTCCAGGCCGGCCCGACTTACGGCTGCGTCCCGGTGCGGCTCTGCAGTGTGGAGCCGGGCTAGAGACACTAAACTGATCCAAACCCAGGCTATCATCATCCGCCCGGGAGCCGCCGACATGATCCGATCCGAGCTGCGCTAATGCGATTCACTCTGCCTGCCGGGAGGACTGGAGAGCGGCTGAAGGGTTCTGGAAGCCGCCGCCACACCTGAGACTGAAATAAGCGCCGGACACCTGCAGCTGCGCGCTGATTGGATAATTAGAACCGGTAGTTCAACGACTGCATTCGCACATGTGGAGGAAGTGACCCGAGAAAATCATGTGATTAAATAAAATAAAACAAAAATAAATGTATTTCGCATGTCCATGGAGTGAGATGCGAAAACAAATTTTGTAAACAAATGACGTCATAACTGAAAAAAACAGATGATGATCTCATAGACCATGATGCTTTGCTGCAACAGGATATAAATATTGTGATGTCACACAGACCTGAGTCGTCCCCGCTCTGAATCCTGCATAACTTTCAGCCTTAATATAATATGAACAGGTGAGTTGTATATAAATTATTAATCCTTAATATAATGTGAACAGGTGAGTTGTATATAAATTATTAAGTTTTAATATAACGTGAACAGGTGAGTTGTATATAAATTATTAAGTCTTAATATAACGTGAACAGGTGAGTTGTATATAAATTATTAAGCCTTAATATAACGTGAACAGGTGAGTTGTATATAAATTATTAAGCCTTAATATAATGTGAACAGGTGAGTTGTATATAAATTATTAAGCCTTAATATAATGTGAACAGGTGAGTTGTATATAAATTATTAATCCTTAATATAATGTGAACAGGTGAGTTGTATATAAATTATTAATCCTTAATATAATGTGAACAGGTGAGTTGTATATAAATTATTAATCCTTAATATAATATGAACAGGTGAGTTGTATATAAATTATTAATCCTTAATATAATGTGAACAGGTGAGTTGTATATAAATTATTAATCCTTAATATAATGTGAACAGGTGAGTTGTATATAAATTATTAATCCTTAATATAATGTGAACAGGTGAGTTGTATATAAATTATTAATCCTTAATATAATGTGAACAGGTGAGTTGTATATAAATTATTAATCCTTAATATAATGTGAACAGGTGAGTTGTATATAAATTATTAATCCTTAATATAATGTGAACAGGTGAGTTGTATATAATTATTAATCCTTAATATAATGTGAACAGGTGAGTTGTATATAAATTATTAATCCTTAATATAATATGAACAGGTGAGTTGTATATAAATTATTAATCCTTAATATAATGTGAACAGGTGAGTTGTATATAAATTATTAATCCTTAATATAATGTGAACAGGTGAGTTGTATATAAATTATTAATCCTTAATATAATGTGAACAGGTGAGTTGTATATAAATTATTAATCCTTAATATAATGTGAACAGGTGAGTTGTATATAAATTATTAATCCTTAATATAATGTGAACAGGTGAGTTGTATATAAATTATTAATCCTTAATATAATGTGAACAGGTGAGTTGTATATAAATTATTAATCCTTAATATAATGTGAACAGGTGAGTTGTAATATTATTAATCCTTAATATAATGTGAACAGGTGAGTTGTATATAAATTATTAATCCTTAATATAATGTGAACAGGTGAGTTGTATATAAATTATTAATCCTTAATATAATGTGAACAGGTGAGTTGTATATAAATTATTAATCCTTAATATAATGTGAACAGGTGAGTTGTATATAAATTATTAAGCCTTAATATAATGTGAACAGGTGAGTTGTATATAAATTATTAATCCTTAATATAATGTGAACAGGTGAGTTGTATATAAATTATTAATCCTTAATATAATGTGAACAGGTGAGTTGTATATAAATTATTAATCCTTAATATAATGTGAACAGGTGAGTTGTATATAAATTATTAATCCTTAATATAATATGAACAGGTGAGTTGTATATAAATTATTAAGCCTTAATATAATGTGAACAGGTGAGTTGTATATAAATTATTAAGCCTTAATATAACGTGAACAGGTGAGTTGTATATAAATTATTAAGCCTTTATAATGTGAACAGGTGAGTTGTATATAAATTATTAAGCCTTAATATAACGTGAACAGGTGAGTTGTATATAAATTATTAATCCTTAATATAATGTGAACAGGTGAGTTGTATATAAATTATTAAGTCTTAATATAATGTGAACAGGTGAGTTGTATATAAATTATTAATCCTTAATATAATGTGAACAGGTGAGTTGTATATAAATTATTAATCCTTAATATAATGTGAACAGGTGAGTTGTATATAAATTATTAATCCTTAATATAATATGAACAGGTGAGTTGTATATAAATTATTAATCCTTAATATAATGTGAACAGGTATTTATATATGAACTGAGTTGTAATATTATTAATCCTTAATATAATGTGAACAGGTGAGTTGTATATAAATTATTAATCCTTAATATAATGTGAACAGGTGAGTTGTATATAAATTATTATCCTTAATATAATGTGAACAGGTGAGTTGTATATAAATTATTAATCCTTAATATAATGTGAACAGGTGAGTTGTATATAAATTATTAATCCTTAATATAATGTGAACAGGTGAGTTGTATATAAATTATTAATCCTTAATATAATGTGAACAGGTGAGTTGTATATAAATTATTAATCCTTAATATAATGAACAGGTGAGTTGTATATAAATTATTAATCCTTAATATAATATGAACAGGTGAGTTGTATATAAATTATTAAGCCTTAATATAATGTGAACAGGTGAGTTGTATATAAATTATTAAGCCTTAATATAACGTGAACAGGTGAGTTGTATATAAATTATTAAGCCTTAATATAATGTGAACAGGTGAGTTGTATATAAATTATTAAGCCTTAATATAACGTGAACAGGTGAGTTGTATATAAATTATTAATCCTTAATATAATGTGAACAGGTGAGTTGTATATAAATTATTAAGTCTTAATATAATGTGAACAGGTGAGTTGTATATAAATTATTAATCCTTAATATAATGTGAACAGGTGAGTTGTATATAAATTATTAATCCTTAATATAATGTGAACAGGTGAGTTGTATATAAATTATTAATCCTTAATATAATATGAACAGGTGAGTTGTATATAAATTATTAATCCTTAATATAATGTGAACAGGTGAGTTGTATATAATTATTAATCCTTAATATAATGTGAACAGGTGAGTTGTATATAAATTATTAATCCTTAATATAATGTGAACAGGTGAGTTGTATAAAATTATTAATCCTTAATATAATGTGAACAGGTGAGTTGTATATAAATTATTAATCCTTAATATAATGTGAACAGGTGAGTTGTATATAAATTATTAATCCTTAATATAATGTGAACAGGTGAGTTGTATATAAATTATTAATCCTTAATATAATGTGAACAGGTGAGTTGTATATAAATTATTAATCCTTAATATAATGTGAACAGGTGAGTTGTATATAAATTATTAATCCTTAATATAATGTGAACAGGTGAGTTGTATATAAATTATTAATCCTTAATATAATGTGAACAGGTGAGTTGTATATAAATTATTAATCCTTAATATAATGTGAACAGGTGAGTTGTATATAAATTATTAAGCCTTAATATAATGTGAACAGGTGAGTTGTATATAAATTATTAATCCTTAATATAATGTGAACAGGTGAGTTGTATATAAATTATTAATCCTTAATATAATGTGAACAGGTGAGTTGTATATAAATTATTAAGCCTTATATAATGTGAACAGGTGAGTTGTATATAAATTATTAATCCTTAATATAATGAACAGGTGAGTTGTATATAAATTATTAATCCTTAATATAATGTGAACAGGTGAGTTGTATATAAATTATTAATCCTTAATATAATGTGAACAGGTGAGTTGTATATAAATTATTAATCCTTAATATAATATGAACAGGTGAGTTGTATATAAATTATTAAGCCTTAATATAATGTGAACAGGTGAGTTGTATATAAATTATTAAGCCTTAATATAACGTGAACAGGTGAGTTGTATATAAATTATTAAGCCTTAATATAATGTGAACAGGTGAGTTGTATATAAATTATTAAGCCTTAATATAACGTGAACAGGTGAGTTGTATATAAATTATTAATCCTTTATAATGTGAACAGGTGAGTTGTATATAAATTATTAAGTCTTAATATAATGTGAACAGGTGAGTTGTATATAAATTATTAATCCTTAATATAATGAACAGGTGAGTTGTATATAAATTATTAATCCTTAATATAATGTGAACAGGTGAGTTGTATATAAATTATTAATCCTTAATATAATGAACAGGTGAGTTGTATATAAATTATTAATCCTTAATATAATGTGAACAGGTGAGTTGTATATAAATTATTAATCCTTAATATAATGTGAACAGGTGAGTTGTATATAAATTATTAATCCTTAATATAATGTGAACAGGTGAGTTGTATATAAATTATTAATCCTTAATATAATGTGAACAGGTGAGTTGTATATAAATTATTAATCCTTAATATAATGTGAACAGGTGAGTTGTATATAAATTATTAATCCTTAATATAATGTGAACAGGTGAGTTGTATATAAATTATTAATCCTTAATATAATGTGAACAGGTGAGTTGTATATAAATTATTAATCCTTAATATAATGTGAACAGGTGAGTTGTATATAATTATTAATCCTTAATATAATGTGAACAGGTGAGTTGTAATAAATTATTAATCCTTAATATAATGTGAACAGGTGAGTTGTATATAAATTATTAATCCTTAATATAATGTGAACAGGTGAGTTGTATATAAATTATTAATCCTTAATATAATGTGAACAGGTGAGTTGTATATAAATTATTAATCCTTAATATAATGTGAACAGGTGAGTTGTATATAAATTATTAATCCTTAATATAATGTGAACAGGTGAGTTGTATATAAATTCACCCTCAGCACAGTTGTCATGAACGGGGAAATTAGCTACAGAGACCAAAACTGTTTTTTGTACCAGGCTGTAAACATGTTTATTTCTGCTGTGAAACATGGGGACTTATGGAGACTGACTCACTGCTGGAGCCAGCCTCAGGTGGACGTTAGAGGAACTGCAGGTTGTGTCACTTCCTGTGAAACATGTCACTGAACATGCAGTACCTGTACTGCAGACGGTTTATTTAACGTTAGCTTGTAAGTAGAAAAATACAATAACGTAAAGCGTCAGCGCGTGACGCTGTCCTCCACGGTGGCGGGGTCCAGGTAGACGTACGGCAGCTTCAGGCCCACGTTCCTCGCTCTGATGTCGCAGCTGAGTCGTTTCAGGTCGTCACGGAAACGGGCTGCCATCTCCATGGGAACGGCCTCTGTGAAGTGCTGCTCCGCCGAGCCGCCCAGAGGAACCTTAAAGGAACGTGACAGCTAATTAATCCAAACACGTGACATGTATGTAACGACCAATCAGGCGTGTAAGGACAAAACACTAATTAGCTGCTGCTAACTGAATCTACGTTAGCTGCTAGGCTGCTGTATTCCCATAGCACTAGCTGCAATGCGTAGCATGTTCGTGTTCCTGTGCGTGGTTCATGTTCGTGTTCCTGTGCGTGGTTCATGTTCGTGTTCCTGTTCCTGTGCGTGGTTCATGTTCGTGTTCCTGTGCGTGGTTCATGTTCGTGTTCATGTTCCTGTGCGTGGTTCATGTTCATGTTCATGTTCCTGTGCGTGGTTCATGTTCATGTTCATGTTCCTGTGCGTGGTTCATGTTCATGTTCATGTTCATGTTCATGTTCATGTTCCTGTGCGTGGTTCATGTTCATGTTCCTGTGCGTGGTTCATGTTCGTGTTCATGTTCCTGTGCGTGGTTCATGTTCATGTTCATGTTCCTGTGCGTGGTTCATGTTCATGTTCATGTTCCTGTGCGTGGTTCATGTTCATGTTCATGTTCCTGTGCGTGGTTCATGTTCATGTTCATGTTCCTGTGCGTGGTTCATGTTCATGTTCATGTTCCTGTGCGTGGTTCATGTTCATGTTCGTGTTCCTGTGCGTGGTTCATGTTCGTACGAAGTCTGCAGGTTTCTTGCTGAGCAGGTAGACGGCGGCGAGGCCGTGCACGGTGGAGTTCATATCAGGGAAACTGTCCAACAGGCTGCGCTCACTGCAGAGCCCCCTGCAGGCCGGAGGAGGACACTGCAGACCCACCGGAGCATTTGGCATCCACCCGAAATAATCCAGCTGCACAGGAAAACAACATTAAAATACAAAATAAAAGACCTTTATTTTGTAAAGCAGGAAGGTTTTACCTGTGCATCGTTAACAGCGGCGTGCTGCGCCGATGCGTGAAGATCACCATGGTGACAAAGTATGTCAGCTCCAGCACCGAAGTGAAGGATTTTGGGAAACCTGAGAGACGCAGATTTTATTATTATGACTTTAGACTGCTTTTATTTTGAAATGCAAATGTCAGTACTGCAGGGAATACTCGACCTTTCTTCTCGTCTCCTAGGCGACCAAACACGATGATCTCATTGATCCAGCTCTGCAGCTCAGAGTCCCTGATGACCTCATTCACTGTGGTAATAGTAGCTGACCACGCCCCTACATACCTGCAGCCAATCAGAGTGTAATTAGAGTTTCACTTCCTTTTTCAGTCAGTACATCTGTTTAATGATGTCACACCTGTGGATGACGTCCACAGCCGCAGGCCGTCGTCACGGTAATAATAACCAGGAATGGAGTCCAGGCCGCGCCCAGTGATGTCATCAGGTAAACAAGGTCACGATAGGTGAGTGAGGCCAACGCCCGCCTCAGGAACTCCAGCGCTGCAGCACCGCCAACCGCTGTGTACTGAACGTGTAACGAGACGTCGTGCCATGTCATTACCTACGTGACGATTTTCATAAAGACTTCATACATGTGATGTCAGCGATGACGTCATGGGGGTGGCCTGACCTCCTTCAGAGATCCTCCATCAGAGAGCAACAGCTGACGAGCCAGAGCGTCGACCTCCAGAGTGAAGCGGAAGTGAGGCACCAAGAGCTGCAAAAAGTACCACAAACAGTACCACAGTCACCCGACAGTACTGCAAAAAGTACCACAAACAGTACTGCAAAAAGTACCACAAACAGTACCACTCACACACAAGTACTGCAAAAAAGTACCACAAACAGTACCACAGTCACACCGACACAGTACTGCAAAAAGTACCACAAACAGTACCACAAACAGTACCACAGTCACACACGACAGTACTGCAAAAAAGTACCACAAACAGTACCACAGTCACACCGACAGTACTGCAAAAAGTACCACAAACAGTACCACAGTCACACCGACAGTACTGCAAAAAGTACCACAACAGTACCACAGTCACACCGACAGTACTGCAAAAAGTACCACAAACAGTACCACAGTCACACCGACAGTACTGCAAAAAGTACCAAACAGTACTGCAAAGTACACACAACACAACCACAGTCACACCGACAGTACTGCAAAATACCACAAACAGTACTGCAAAAAGTACCACAAACAGTACCACAGTCACACGACAGTACTGCAAAAAGTACCACAAACAGTACCAAAGTACCACAAACAGTACCACAGTCACCCGACAGTACTGCAAAAGTACCACAAACAGTACTGCAAAAAGTACCACAAACAGTACCACAGTCACGCCGACAGTACTGCAAAAAGTACCACAAACAGTACAGTGTACCACAGTCACACCGACAATACTGCAAAAAGTACCACGAACAGTACAGTGTACCACAGTCACACCGACAGTACTGCAAAAAGTACCACAAACAGTACCACAAACAGTACCACAGTCACACCGACAGTACTGCAAAAAGTATCACAAACAGTACCACAGTCACACCGACAGTACTGCAAAAAGTACCACAAACAGTACCAAAGTACCACAAACAGTACCACACCGACAGTACTGCAAAAAGTACCACAAACAGTACCATAGTCACACCGACAGTACTGCAAAAAAGTACCACAAACAGTACCACAGTCACACCGACAGTACTGCAAAAAAGTACCACAAACAGTACCACAGTCACACCGGCAGTACTGCAAAAAAGTACCACAAAGTACCACAGTCACACCGACAGTACTGCAAAAGTACCACAAACAGTACTGCAAAAGTACCACAAACAGTACCACAGTCACACCGACAGTACTGCAAAAAGTACCACAAACAGTACTGCAAAAAGTACCACAAACAGTACCACAGTCACACCGACAGTACTGCAAAAAGTACCACAAACAGTACCAAAGTACCACAAACAGTACCACAGTCACACCGACAGTACTGCAAAAAGTACCACAAACAGTACTGCAAAAAGTACCACAAACAGTACCACAGTCACGCCGACAGTACTGCAAAAAGTACCACAAACAGTACAGTGTACCACAGTCACACCGACAATACTGCAAAAAGTACCACGAACAGTACAGTGTACCACAGTCACACCGACAGTACTGCAAAAAGTACCACAAACAGTACCACAAACAGTACCACAGTCACACCGACAGTAATGCAAAAAGTATCACAAACAGTACCACAGTCACACCGACAGTACTGCAAAAAGTACCACAAACAGTACCAAAGTACCACAAACAGTACCACACCGACAGTACTGCAAAAAGTACCACAAACAGTACCATAGTCACACCGACAGTACTGCAAAAAGTACCACAAACAGTACCACAGTCACGCCGACAGTACTGCAAAAAGTACCACAAACAGTACCAAAGTACCACAAACAGTACCACAGTCACACCGACAGTACTGCAAAAAGTACCACAAACAGTACCAAAGTACCACAAACAGTACTGCAAAAAGTACCACAAACAGTACCACAGTCACACACAGACGTACTGCAAAAAGTACCACAAACAGTACCACAGTCACACCGACAGTACTGCAAAAAGTACCACAAACAGTACCAAAGTACCACAAACAGTACTGCAAAAAGTACCACAAACAGTACCACAGTCACACCGACAGTACTGCAAAAAGTACCACAAACAGTACCACAGTCACACCGACAGTACTGCAAAAAGTACCACAAACAGTACCACAGTCACACCGACAGTACTGCAAAAAGTACCACAAACAGTACCAAAGTACCACAAACAGTACTGCAAAAAGTACCACAAACAGTACCACAGTCACACCGACAGTACTGCAAAAAGTACCACAAACAGTACCAAAATACCACAAACAGTACTGCAAAAAGTACCACAAACAGTGCCACAGTCACGCCGACAGTACTGCAAAAAGTACCACAAACAGTACAGTGTACCACAGTCACACCGACAGTACTGCAAAAAGTACCACAAACAGTACAGTGTACCACAGTCACACCGACAGTACTGCAAAAAGTACCACAAACAGTACCACAGTCACACAGACAGTACTGCAAAAAGTACCACAAACAGTACCACAGTCACACCGACAGTACTGCAAAGAGTACCACAAACAGTACCACAGTCACGTCGACAGTACTGCAAAAAGTACCACAAACAGTACCAAAGTACCACAAACAGTACCACAGTCACACCGACAGTACTGCAAAAAGTACCACAAACAGTACCACAGTCACACCGACAGTACTGCAAAAAGTACCACAAACAGTACCAAAGTACCACAAACAGTACTGCAAAAAGTACCACAAACAGTACCACAGTCACACCGACAGTACTGCAAAGAGTACCACAAACAGTACCAAAGTACCACAAACAGTACCACAGTCACACCGACAGTGCTGCAAAAAAAGTACCACAAACAGTACCACAGTCACTACAGTGGTACTCTGAATACCTTGTAGAGAGGGTGCACCATGGGAAAGTTGCGAAGCGTTGCCATGGCAAAGAGCTCTGACATCACATGTGTGTGCAGGAAGTGAGAACGCAGCTCGTGATCTGCGAAGTCCGCCGAACGCACAAAAGTTTTCGCCGTCAGCCAATCAGCTTCCAGATCCTGAGGGACGAAGACCGGGTTGGATTCGCCCGGTGACTGCTTCAGCTAGGAATGGAGACAAAGAAGGAGACAAGGAAGGAGACAAAGAAGGAGACAAGGAAGGAGACAAAGAAGGAGACAAGGAAGGAGACAAAGAAGGAGACAAAGATGGAGACAAAGAAGGAGACAAAGAAGGAGACAAGGAAGGAGACAAGGAAGGAGACAAAGAAGGAGACAAAGAAGGAGACAAGGAAGGGACAAAGAAGGAGACAAGGAAGGAGACAAGGAAGGAGACAAGGAAGGAGACAAAGAAGCAGACAAGGAAGGAGACAAGGAAGGAGACAAAGAAGGAGACAAGGAAGGAGACAAGGAAGGAGACAAAGATGGAGACAAAGAAGGAGACAAAGAAGGAGACAAGGAAGGAGACAAGGAAGGAGACAAAGAAGCAGACAAGGAAGGAGACAAGGAAGGAGACAAAGAAGGAGACAAGGAAGGAGACAAAGAAGGAGACAAGGAAGGAGACAAGGAAGGGGACAAAGAAGGAGACAAAGAAGGAGACAAAGAAGGAGACAAAGAAGGAGACAAAGATGGAGACAAAGAAGGAGACAAAGAAGGAGACAAGGAAGGAGACAAGGAAGGAGACAAAGAAGGAGACAAGGAAGGGGACAAAGAAGGAGACAAGGAAGGAGACAAGGAAGGAGACAAAGAAGCAGACAAGGAAGGAGACAAGGAAGGAGACAAAGAAGGAGACAAGGAAGGAGACAAGGAAGGGGACAAAGAAGGAGACAAAGAAGGAGACAAGGAAGGAGACAAAGAAGGAGACAAGGAAGGAGACAAGGAAGGAGACAAAGAAGGAGACAAGGAAGGAGACAAGGAAGGGGACAAAGAAGGAGACAAAGAAGGAGACAAAGAAGGAGACAAAGAAGGAGACAAGGAAGGAGACAAAGAAGGAGACAAAGATGGAGACAAGGAGAGGAGACAAGGAAGGAGACAAAGAAGGAGACAAAGAAGGAGACAAGGAAGGAGACAAGGAAGGAGACAAAGAAGGAGACAAAGATGGAGACAAAGAAGGAGACAAAGAAGGAGACAAAGATGGAGACAAGGAAGGAGACAAAGAAGGAGACAAGGAAGGAGACAAAGATGGAGACAAAGAAGGAGACAAGGAAGGAGACAAGGAAGGAGACAAGGAAGGAGACAAAGATGGAGACAAAGAAGGAGACAAGGAAGGAGACAAGGAAGGTGAGATATGAAGAAACAAACAAAAAGTCTGTGTGTGAAGTGTGAAGCATTCTAAATCTCCAGGTCAGAGGTCAGGTGGGGTCTACCTGTCTCCAGGTCAGAGGTCAGGTGGGGTCTACCTGTCTCCAGGTCAGAGGTCAGGTGGGGTCTACCTGTCTCCAGGTCAGAGGTCAGGTGGGGTCTACCTGGATGGCGATGGGCAGCAGTTGGTTGTGGGCGTTGAGGTGTAGCAGGATGAGCGGCGCCGTCAGGTAGTTCTGCTTCCTGTTGACCGTGTTTGCTGTGAGAGCGTCCAGCAGCCGATAATCCACCAGGAACACACTTCCTCTCTGCAGGAACACGAGGTCACTAATATTCACGAGGTCACCAATATTCACGAGCTCGTTAATATTCACAAGTATGACGTCATTTCAGGGCCAATGCAACGCGCATGCAGCTCTCTGCCTTCTACTCGCTTTGGGCGAGAAGCGAATAGACGGCCCCGGCAACGCCCCTGCTTTCTGATTGGTCACTTGAAACGCCGTCTCCAGGTCAGAGCCAATCGAGGCAGAGTAGGGCCGGTCGTCATTGTGACGTCGAGCGTGCGGGGTCTATGACCACACACGAGCTTCTTGGTGACGAGTCAGTGACTGAAATAAGAAAATATTTGATTCCATTCAATCACCTCCATTTCCTGACAGAGGCTGGCTCCGCCCCCCAGCGACGCCCCCACCATCTCCTCGGTAACGGCCATGTTGGGCGGGATTTCTTTGCAGCGGCGAATCAGAGTCGGGTTGGCTCCGTTCAGGAACTGATATCCGAAGAACCAGTCCTCCATCCAGAGATGCTCCACCATCCTGACACAACAGGAAGTCAGGGGGCGAAGCAGAGGAAGTACATCACTCCACCACAATAAAATGTCCTAAATATTTATATTCTGAAATATATTCATAATAATGATTTATAATATTTAAATGAACAGCGGTCTCACTGCTGGTACGGGTCCTAGTCCACTGGCAGAGCTGATGGATCTGATGAAAACTGGACCAACGGTTCTGAAGGCTCAGGAAGCTCTGAAGACTCAACTCTACCAGCCTGAACACAGCAGAGACCATCACAGACCATCACAGACCAGCAGAGACCAGCAGAGACCAACAGAGACCAACAGAGACCATCACAGACCATCACAGACCAGCAGAGACCAGCAGAGACCAACAGAGACCATCACAGACCATCAGAGCCCATCAGAGACCAACAGAGACCAGCAGAGTCCATCACAGACCATCACAGACCAGCAGAGACCAGCAGAGACCAGCAGAGACCAACAGAGACCAGCAGAGACCAACAGAGACCAACAGAGACCAGCAGAGACCAACAGAGACCAGCAGAGACCAACAGAGACCAGCAGAGACCAGCAGAGACCAACAGAGACCAACAGAGACCAGCAGAGACCAACAGAGACCAGCAGAGACCAACAGAGACCAGCAGAGACCAACAGAGACCAACAGAGACCAGCAGAGACCAGCAGAGACCAGCAGAGACCAGGTTGTTGGACGTACACCTTGCTGACAGTCAGAATCATGTCGGTTGCCTTGGATACGGAGAATCGAGCTTCAGCAGGAAGTGACATGATGTTATTAGCCTTCATTGTCTCTGGGAGACCGTCGTCATAGCAACTCCACCTACAAAATAAAAATACAAAGTGTGTAAGATTTAGAAGTATTCCTTTGCAGGATTGAATACAGTATTCATAAGTATATTTATAAGAAGTGTTGTTTTTGTTTTGACTGAGTCCTTCACGTCACAGTGAGACAAAGCAAACCCGGATCCTGGTCCGGATCCTGGTCCGGATCCTGGTCCGGCCTCCTGCTTCTTATGTGAGTTTGAAGCCAGAGTTTATCTCACAGGCTGACAGAAGAGGACGGGGCATTGCAGAGTCATGTGGTTACAATCTGCCACTAAAAACTACTGGACCTCTGAATAATATTCAATATTTATGATCTGTAATCATTAATTGGTTACCGAAACGTTCGACGGCGCTCCGTCAGCTCGTTGACTCTCTGATCCAGTTGGAGAGGTTGGAGGTCGTTAAAAACGAACTTCGCTTCATAGAAAAAAGAAACTTTAAATGAAAACAAACAGAATTCTTATCACTGATTTTATTTTGAAATTCTTTTGTCACCGACCATCGAATCCCTCAGAGCCAGCGAGGTCGAGCGGCTGACGAATCGGTAGCAGGGGAACAACGAGACTCCGCCCTCCGGCGTTTCACGACAACCTTCGAACAAAACCAGATGCCGGCTGTGGTGGGCGGGGCTTCCAGATGAACCAATAGCAGAGCTCCAAGGCTGGTGGGACAGTGAACCATGTATTCTGCCTGGCGACAGGTTTTAAATATGTAAATGAGCACATGGAATTAAATAAAGTAGAAATATTCATCATTAATATCTCAGACGTGAGTTTACTTCTTCTTGGTGGATTTGCAGCAGAAACATGAATTCTTTAAAAGACAGATCTGAAAAAACCAAAACAAACGAGTTAAACCAGAATCATGAAAACTGAATGTCGGTCAGTCGAGGGGTAATGATATTTGTCATGACTCACAAATCGCTCAGCCAATGGGACGCGCTCACTGACCCCTCTGCTGCCGACCAATTGGATGACGGTTCGGTGGGCGTCGCTGGAGAGGAACATGCCTTCCTGATACACGACAACACGGTATATCACCATGGCAACTGCACAAATCATATAATATATCATATATCATATAAAATATCAAATGTGAACATTTACATCAGAGCGCAGGGGCCACGCTCCGGCTGAGGTCAGTGAGCTCACCAGCGCCCCCTGGTGTCTCACTCTAGCACCGATGTAGAGGACAAGAAGCTCCAACTAAACACACACTGTCCTCCACCTCTCTCAATCTACCATGATGGAGGGACGCTGCCTCAGAGACACTACGTCCTGTCTACACCCTGAAAACAAGTACTTTGAAGTACTGAGCCAGTTCATCTCTAAATTCATTTTTCATTATTGATTGATGCTGTCATACAAACTCTAACCTTTCCCACACACACACCTACCTGACGATGATCAGACACATATGATCTCCATGTGTACTGCAGTATTCTGATGTAGCAGATGTAGTAGTACTCACCTAGATGAAGTCCTGCAGGTCTCAGCCACACTGAGACAGATATTCGTCTGTCGGCTTATTTAAATATTTAGTTTTCACATTTCTGCAAAGTTCAACAGAGAAGCTGCGAGTCGATCATACCTCTGATTAATTATTAATACGTGCGCTGATAATGCACCTGCAGAAGGAACAGGAGGTGGAGGAGGAGTATCTGCTGGTTCTCCATCTGATGCCCCCGTCACTCATCTGGTAGCTACACCTTAGCTCAGTTAGCTGCAGAGCTCCGTCAGCTTAGCTGACTCAAACTGAGCCACACCTGTTGATCCAGAATCATCCAGGTGTGCCATCTCAACGTCACGTATGATGTCACGTATTAAATCACAGATTAAATCACACAGTGTAATATGAAGGCAGGTTTTATTAACGAGCTCATTAATAAACATGTACAGCTATGAACAGGTGGTGGGCGTGTCCTGAGGTGGTCTGTGGGCGTGGCTTCAGCCTCACAGTTTGGCCTTGTTCATGCGGTTCATGAGTTTCTCCAGTTTGAGGGCGAGAGTCATGTCACCGCGAATCTGCAGCTTCCCCGACATGAAGGCCAGCGTCGGCTTCAACTTCCCTGAAACCACACACACACACACACACACACACACACACACACACACACACACACACACACACACACCTGTTACACTTGAAAAAAAAACACTGAATCCACCACGGTCACATGACCAGGGCTCACCTGCAAACATCTTGCTGAAAACAGTGGAGTCCATCGTCATGACGACGTCAGCTTTGACGGGCGGCTGGCCCTCACCTGTGCTGCCAGAGCCGCTCTTCAGGTCCAGAAACCAAACGCCCTCGTGCTCTCCTTATATGGACACAACATGTTAATGACACGCCCAAATGATCTCCTTATATGGAAACCACACCCCTGCTGTCACCTGATAGGTTGAACTGATAAATGCCCTGCGTCGACTTGACAACGTCTTCATTGATGGCTCCTTTGATGGCGTCAAACGTGCTTCCTATTGGTCCACTGGAAGTGGGCGTGTCCGTTGGTGGTTTCGTCGTCTCTAGTAATGTGAAGACAAAAACATGTTTCAGTGGACAGCAGGGGGCGCTGGTGTATACATGAATACTACTATAAACATCATACTGACTACACTGCAGTACCAGTCGTATCATTTGCAGTACTGATTTATAGCAGTACTACAGTCTCAGCTGTAAATGTACAAGCACTGGTAGTATTTACGGTATTTGTAGTATTTACGGTATTTACAGTATTTACCGTATTTGCAGTATTTACCGTATTTGCAGTATTTACCGTATTTGCAGTATTTACCGTATTTGCAGTATTTACCGTATTTGTAGTATTTACCGTATTTGTAGTATTTACCGTATTTGTAGTATTTGTAGTATTTACCGTATTTGTAGTATTTACCGTATTTGTAGTATTTACCGTATTTGTAGTATTTACCGTATTTACATTTGCAGTATTTACAGTATTTGTAGTATTTACCGTATTTGTAGTATTTACCGTATTTGTAGTATTTACAGTATTTGTAGTATTTGTAGTATTTACAGTATTTGTAGTATTTGTAGTATTTGTAGTATTTACAGTATTTGTAGTATGTACAGTATTTGTAGTATTTACAGTATTTACAGTATTTGTAGTATGTACAGTATTTGTAGTATTTGTAGTATTTACAGTATTTACAGTATTTGTAGTATGTACAGTATTTGTAGTATGTACAGTATTTGTAGTATTTGTAGTATTTGTAGTATTTACAGTATTTGTAGTATTTACAGTATTTGTAGTATTTGTAGTATTTACAGTATTTGTAGTATTTGTAGTATTTACAGTATTTGTAGTATTTGTAGTATTTACAGTATTTGTAGTATTTACAGTATTTGTAGTATTTACAGTATTTGTAGTATTTGTAGTATTTGTAGTATTTACAGTATTTGTAGTATTTACAGTATTTGTAGTATTTACAGTATTTGTAGTATTTGTAGTATTTACCGTATTTGTAGTATTTACAGTATTTACAGTATTTGTAGTATTTACAGTATTTACCGTATTTGTAGTATTTACAGTATTTACAGTATTTGTAGTATTTACAGTATTTGTAGTATTTACCGTATTTACAGTATTTACAGTATTTGTAGTATTTACAGTATTTGTAGTATTTACAGTATTTACAGTATTTGTAGTATTTACAGTATTTACAGTATTTACAGTATTTACAGTATTTGTAGTATTTACAGTATTTGTAGTATTTACAGTATTTGTAGTATTTACAGTATTTGTAGTATTTACCGTATTTGTAGTATTTACAGTATTTGTAGTATTTGTAGTATTTACAGTATTTGTAGTATTTACCGTATTTGTAGTATTTACAGTATTTGTAGTATTTACAGTATTTGTAGTATTTACAGTATTTGTAGTATTTACAGTATTGTGTATTAGTTGTAGTATTTACAGTATTTGTAGTATTTACAGTATTTACAGTATTTGTAGTATTTACAGTATTTGTAGTATTTGTAGTATTTACAGTATTTACCGTGCAGCTCAGGCATTTTCTCGAGTGCAGAATCCAGGAAGTAGTCTGGCAGCAGGGGATGACCTGTCCACCAATCAGAGAGCACGTGAAGTACCACTTGATAGTGCGTGTGCATGTTAGCCTCAGCTCAGCGCTCGCTCTCACCTGGTTGGACGGCGTACTGCTCGAAGTCGTGGACTCCCTGCTCCTTCAGGACGTCCTCATCCACCAGGAAGTGACCCGTGTAGTCCTTCGGCTGGGACAGGATGGCGTAGGCGGCGTCTGCCATGATGTCGGCTGTACGACACTGCTTCCCGATGTCCTCTCCGCCGAGCATCGACATGGCTGCTGTCTGGATCGCTACGGCAACAGCACACAGGTCAGAACAGGGTTAGCGTCACGGAGAGCGCGTGCGCAGCTTAGCGTGCTAGCAGTTAGCCACTGACCGGTCTTTGGCCAGAGGGCGTTGACCGCAATTTGACCTCTGAACTCTTCGGACATTCCCAGGACGCACATGGACATGCCGTACTTCGCCATCGTGTACGCTGAAAATGAAACAGCGTACGTTATTACTGCACAGATGCATGATGGGATGCTGGCTGGTCGGTTGCTATGGTTACCTGTGTGGTTCTTGAACCAGATGGGGTTGAGGTTGAGCGGCGGCGCCAGGTTCAGGATGTGCGGACTGTGACTCTTCAGCAGGTGAGGGATGACGAGCTTAGACCTGCCGCAAACACATGCTCGTTAACTCGGCTCGTTAGGACAGAGTAGACACATGAGTGAGTTTGTGTGTGTGTGTGTGTGTGTGTGTGTGTGTGTGTGTGTGTGTGTGTGTGTGTGTGTGTGTCCGTACGTCAGGTACGTTCCTCTCAGGTTGATTCCCAGCATCAGGTCGACCTTCTTCATGGGCGTCTCCAGAGTTCCTGTCAGACTGATGGCGCTGGCATTGTTCACCAAGATGTCGATTCCTGCCAATCATAAACGAGCACAGCAATGATGTCACTGCCGTGTCGGCGAGGCGTTCTGACCTCAGGTCAACGTACCTCCAAACTTGTCGACAGCTTTCTGAACAGCTTCTCCGATCTGCTGCTCGTCACGGATGTCGACAACACACGCCAATGCTTTCCCGCCGGCCGCCTCCACTGAGACAGGAAACAGGAGTTAAATCAACTGACATCACGCATGACGTCACGCATGACATCACGCATGACATCACGCATGACATCACGCATGACATCACGCATGACGTCGCGCATGACGTCGCGCATGACGTCGCGCATGACGTGTGATCATCTCGTGGGCGGAGCAGCTGACTGACCCCATGGACTTCACCCTGTTGATGTTTGGAGACTCACCTGAACCCAGCTACCCACCAGAACAGGTGAACAGTCCGGGCCTCACCACAGACAGCAGGCCGGCTCAGGTGAGTCAGTGTCGGGCTCACCTTCCTGAGCGGCGGAGTAGATGGTTCCTGGTAGTTTGGGGTGTGGCACGGCGGTCTTGGCAGCGATGACGACGTTGGCTCCATCTCTGGCAGCTTTCAGGGCGATGGCCTTCCCGATCCCTCGACTCCCGCCGGTGATGAAGAGCGTGCAGCCGGCTAACTTCCTGTGACACGGAGAGAGGGGGAGGAGTTAGCAGCTAACCGATCGCCTCGGAGCGTCACGTTAAATAACGTCCTGACACTTTCCTTGAAAGTGCTCTTTTTGTTTCCTGGGTTTGTTTTGGTTCGACGATTCAGCAGCGAGGTTTGATTGGCTGAAATCTCGCGATAATACCAGAAGTCACGTGTATCCTGAAGCAGTCAACGATTAGTCGATTGATCCGACGGAACTGATTAATTAATTAATTAATTAAGATTTAATGAGCCACCTATGAGGATGAGGTCTTGACTCTAGATTCCTGGATCCTGGATCTTGTGCGCACAGAGGGGCTGAGCCGGCTCTCTCTGCCCGCACTGAGGCTGTT
>CM014093.1:33598031-33645453 GCA_004119915.2 Collichthys lucidus
TCTTCATCCTCCTCGCGGACCATGGACGGGTGAGCGCGGGAAAACCGCCCCGAACGTCCCGCGACATTCCCGCCGCTGTTTTTCGTCCCTTCCTCCCCCCTCCGCGTTTCCTTGGTGACTGAACCGCACCTGCGCGAGCCTCTGGCATCAACCCCTCGCTCGTGTCTGTTGTTGTTGTTGTTGTTTACTTGTTTACGGAAATATTTCCCGCCACAGAGCCACCTCTCCTGCTCCTCCCGCGCTGTTTGTCGCTCGTGCTTCTTCTTTTTTTTCTGGGTTTGTTTTGGTTCAAAGTGTCGCGAGCGAGGAGTGACGATTCAGCGGCGAGATTTGATTGGCTGAAATCTCGCGATAATACCGAATGTCACGTGTTTTGTAGTTTTTGTTAATGGAACTACAAAAACTACAATCTTGAAGCACTCAACGATTAGTCGATTTAATCGACTAATCGTTGAGTGCTTCCCTCCGATTGAGGGAACTGATTAATTAAGATTTAATGAGTCTCCTATGACGTCTCTTTTCCTGTCTGTTCTCAGGAATCAGTGTTTACTTCCTCCATCAGCTGCTCTGCGAACATGAGCACCTCCAACCTGTCCACAGGTGAGCCCCGCCCCTCTCTCTGACCCGCCCCCCCAGTGTGACTCCCAGTACTGCAGTAGTGTACTCTTGTGTCTGTCCACAGTGGATGGCACTGATAGGCTGTGTGTTTCTGAGCGCGCTCAGTGCGTCCCGTCCCGGGTCCTTCACCTGCGCCAGCTTCCTGCCGACGTCTCTGAGCAGGAAGTGCTCGCTCTGGCACTTCCTTTCGGGCGAGTTAGTAAGCTGATCACGCTGAAGGCCAAGAAACAGGTGACTGATGACATCATCGTACCTGTGTAACATGTAGTGAATGTGAATCTATAACCTGGAATGTGCCGCAGGGCTTCTTAGAGATGGCGTCGGAGGAAGCAGCTGTTTCCATGGTGAACTACTACACCTCAGCCCCGCCCACCGTCAGAAACCAGCCAATCTTCATCCAGTACTCCACGCACCGCGAGCTCAAGACCGACAACCTGACCAGTCAGGTGAGGAGCGGACAAATTCGAGCCGCTGACATGATCTTTATTAAGAATGACGAGTTCACGCCTCATGTTGTCGACAGAGGGTGGCGCTGCACGCCATCAGCGCAGCAGCAATGCATTCTGGGACCGTGGCTTCAGGAGGAGAGGGGCGCGGCTTCGCTCCCGGTCAGAGTCCCGTCCTGAGGATCATCGTGGAGAACTTATTCTACCCGGTGACCCTGGAGGTCCTGCAGCAGGTCGCTCACCTGTGCTGTTACTGTGGTCACGTGTGACGGGGCTGCTGTCTGCGTTCTGATTGGTCCGTCTTGTTTCAGATCTTCAGTAAGTTCGGCTCCGTGTTGAAGATCATCACCTTCACCAGGAACAATCAGTTCCAGGCTCTGCTGCAGTTCAGCGACGCCGTGCACGCTCAGCACGCCAAGGCGGTGAGTCGCCACGAGCCGACCACACGTCACACAGGTGGAAGCTCTGGTCCAATCAGGTGTGAGCGTGTGTCTTCCTGTCTTTCAGTCTCTGGACGGGCAGAACATTTATAACGGCTGCTGCACGCTGAGGATCGACTTCTCCAAACTGAGCGCGCTCAACGTCAAGTACAACAACGACAAGAGCCGAGACTTCACCAGAGCCGACCTGCCCACGGGAGAGCTGGACCCCGCCTCCGCCGCCTTCGGTAACGAGCACGCGCACGCAGAAACACGTGATCACGTGACACAGTACACACTGCCTCAACACAGCACATGAATAAACACACTGACGTGTGTGTGTGTGTGTGTGTGTGTGTGTGTGTGTGTGTGTGTGTGTGTGTGTGTGTGTGTGTGTGTGTCACAGGTGTAGCGCTCCCTCCGTACGGAGCCGCAGCGTTTCCGCCCACCTTCCACCAGCACGCAGGTGACACGTCTGACGGTTCCAGCACCAAACAGGAAGTAGTAAGTACGCTAACCAATCAGCTCTCTGGTCCTCAGGTCTGTCCATGGCGGCCGTCCCCGGCTCGTTGGTGTCTCCTCCTCGTGTCTCCCTGCAGGTGGCGCCCCCTGCTGTCCACTCTGTGCTGCTGGTGTCCAACCTGAACCCAGAGGTCAGAGGTCACACACACACACACACACACACACAGTAACTGACCAATCAGCTCAGAGCTCTGGACTAACCATGAACGTCTGTCTGTGCAGAGCGTCTCGCCACACGTCCTCTTCATCCTGTTCGGTAAGAGACCTTCAAACGCGGACGATCAGCTGATCCGTCACGCGTGTGCGTGTCGTGTGCGTGTCGTGTGCGTGTGTGTTCATGTGTGTGTCTGCGGTGTGTTTTCAGGTGTTTATGGGGACGTTCAGAGAGTGAAGATCCTCTTCAACAAGAAGGAGAACGCTCTGGTTCAGATGAGCGACGCCACGCAGGCTCAGCTCGGTCCGACACATCCACACACGCTCATTTAAATATTTCATTAATTCATTAATTATTCATTGGATTAATGATTGAATGAATGAAGACATGATAAACGAGTTCTGTCCTTTTTTCCGTCAGCGATGAGTCACCTGAACGGCCAGCGTCTCCATGGTAACGTGATCCGGGTGATGCTGTCCAAACACCCGGTGGTGCAGCTGCCTCGGGGGGGGGCGGGGCAAGAAGAGCAGGCGCTGACTCAGGACTTCTCAGGCTCCGCCCTCCACCGCTTCAAAAAACCAGGATCCAAAAACTTCAACAACATCTTCCCTCCGTCCGCCACGCTGCACCTGTCCAACATCTCGTAAGACTCCGCCTCCTGTCCATGCTCTCGTCTGATTGGTTGTCTGGGTGACATTAATGCTCTCCTCTGATTGGTCGTCACTAATGTCCTCGTGGTCTTTGTCTCACAGCTCTTCGGTCAGCGAGGACGACCTGAAGGAATTATTCTCCTCCAGCGGCTTCACAGTGAAAGCCTTCAAGTTTTTCCAGTGAGTGACAACCTGTCTGTCCTCTGTCCGTCTGTCCTCCGTCCGTCTGTCTGTCCTCTGTCCGTCTGTCCTCCGTCCGTCTGTCTGTCCTCTGTCCGTCTGTCCTCTGTCCGTCTGTCTGTCCTCTGTCCGTCTGTCTGTCCGTCTGTCCTCCGTCCGTCTGTCTGTCTGTCTGTCCCCTGTCTGTCTGTCCCCTGTCTGTCTGTCTGTCCCCTGTCTGTCTGTCTGTCTGTCTGTCTGTCTGCCTGTCCTCTGTCTGTCTGCCTGTCCTGTCCCTGATGATGTCACTTCCTCTGCGGACAGGAAGGACAGGAAGATGGCGCTGATGCAGCTGGCGTCGGTGGAGGAAGCCATCGAGGCTCTGATCGCTCTGCACGACCACCAGCTGGACCACAACCAGCACCTCCGAGTGTCCTTCTCCAAGTCCACCGTCTGACCTCCGAGTGTCCTTCTCCAAGTCCACCGTCTGACCTCCGAGTGTCCTTCTCCAAGTCCACCGTCTGACCTCCGAGTGTCCTTCTCCAAGTCCACCGTCTGACCCCGAGTGTCCGAGTGTCCTTCTCCAAGTCCACCGTCTGACCCCGAGTGTCCTCCTCCAAGTCCACCGTCTGACCCCGAGTGTCCGACTGTCCTTCTCCAAGTCCACCGTCTGACCTCCGACTGTCCTTCTCCAAGTCCACCGTCTGACCTCCGAGTGTCCTTCTCCAAGTCCACCGTCTGACCTCCGAGTGTCCTTCTCCAAGTCCACCGTCTGACCTCAGAGTGTCCTTCTCCAAGTCCACCGTCTGACCCCGAGTGTCCGAGTGTCCTTCTCCAAGTCCACCGTCTGACCCCGAGTGTCCTCCTCCAAGTCCACCGTCTGACCCCGAGTGTCCGACTGTCCTTCTCCAAGTCCACCGTCTGACCTCCGACTGTCCTTCTCCAAGTCCACCGTCTGACCTCCGAGTGTCCTTCTCCGAGTCCACCCCGAGTGTCCTTCTCCGAGTCCACCGTCTGACCTCCGAGTGTCCTTCTCCGAGTCCACCGTCTGACCTCCGAGTGTCCTTCTCCGAGTCCACCGTCTGACCTCCGAGTGTCCTTCTCCGAGTCCACCGTCTGACCTCCGAGTGTCCTTCTCCGAGTCCACCGTCTGACCTCCGAGTGTCCTTCTCCAAGTCCACCGTCTGACCCCGAGTGTCCTCCTCCAAGTCCACCGTCTTCTCTTAGTCCACCGTCTGACCTCCGAGTGTCCTTCTCCGAGTCCACCCCGAGTGTCCTTCTCCGAGTCCACCGTCTGACCCCGAGTGTCCTCCTCCGAGTCCTCCGTCTGACCTTTGACCCCCTATTAAACCATGTGATTATTTCTCCTCCGTCCAGACTTCAGGGCTTCTGATTGGCCCGTGGTGGGAACAGATGGACCAATAGGAGAGCCCCGACACGGCCGACCTTCCTGTGCCTACGAACACTCTGACATCACAGTGACGGGCGATGACTCATTGAAGGAGGCGTTGCCATGGTTACAGAGGTTACAAAGCACATTCCTGAGCGTCTGGTAGCAATGCATTATGGGCAGCGGAGTCCGTGGAGGAGCCGACGTGAGTCAGTTTTTGTCTGAATGTTTAAAAAAAAGAGGATTTTCAAAATAAAAGACTTTCATATTTAACATTTGTTTTTATATTTAAAGTCAGCATGAAAAAAAGCCTGATATTTATTTACGCTTCAATCATCACGCCTGTTTTTATTGTTTCAAACTGCCTCTCTGACTCGGCGGCCGTGCTACCACCTGATTATTGATCATCATGATTATTGATTATTAATATTGTTGTTGTTGTTGTTAAGTGGCTGCGCTCTCAGCCTCCTTCTGTGCCTTATTTCTCTGAATGTTCTGCTGGTTTCTGTTTTTTTACATCCAGTTTGTTTGTTTGGGTTGGTGGGTGGGGTTGTTTGTTTGTTTGTTTGTTTGGGTGGGGTTGTTTTTGTTTGGTGGTGGTGCGTTGTCGATTAGACTTAAAATGAGTTTTGTTGTTGTAACGTTGTATCTATATTTCAGGAAGGTTTTTTTAAATCATGAATGTATTTCTACTGAGACAGGTGATGCTTTGGAAGCCCCGCCCACCTGTGCTACCTGCGTGTGTGTATTTATACATATATGTGTGTGTGTGTGTGTGTGTTTGTGTGTGGAGCCGTGATTGGTTGATCTTTAAACGCCCCGCCTTCTTTGTTTCTATTAAAATCTGTTGAATTCAAATCAGCTCCTGATTTTTTTTACATTTTTGGATCCTCGCCGTCGAAACAGGAAACAAGCCACGACAAACAGGAAGCTACTGATTACGAGTTCGCCTTCTGACCTTTGACCTGATCAGATCAGAGGGGCGGGGTCAAACCAAGCCAGAGTTTATGTGCCTTTTAATTGGACCAACTTTATTATGACATCACTTCCTGTATAGATGCTAACATGTTTATCTTAATATGTTTTTAGTATGTCGACACTGTGACATCACTTCCTGTTTCAGGACTGCATGTTTAACTTCCCACAAAGCCCCGCCCATCTACACACAGCGTGATGTAACACACGTCACAACATGAAACACGGAGCACGAAGTAACGTTGCATGCAACACATGTCACTGCACATACACACAAATACATGTCATAACAAACTACACGTGTGTAACACACGTGTGTTACATGTGACTGATCACGCGAGTACAACACGTCTGATCATACTGTTGTAAACAGTTTGTTACATACATGTTTACAGTAACATGCTACATGTAAAGAGCAGTGTCATAACATGTTGCAGTACACGCGTGTAACACTAATACACCCTGCAGTGATTTCACACTCCATGTTTGTTACATGTGACCCGTTGTATGTGAACATGACTCGACACGTTGACTCGACTTTTTTATGCTAATGAATGTAACATACTCGTGGTGCATTGTGGGACTTGTATTTTAATATTGATGCATGGCATGGGGGGCGGGGCTTATCTGCTTGATTCAGGAACATGTTTGTTGAATTTTTAATTTATTTTGAAAGTGTGACAGGAAGTTGTAGCATGAATCACTGAATAAATAAATCATCTGACGACCAATGTCCTCGTTTCTGCAAGCTCAGCCCACTGTCCGCCCTGCCAGCCAATCACATCGCAGCACATCTCCAACAAAACAACACGTCAAAGTTGAGCTTTGAAACGATAAAACTTTATTGTTCCTGTGTTGACACAATCCTCGTCTGTGATTGGTCGGTTCGGACACTACAGCAGGTAACTAATTTATAAAATAAACAACAATAAACAAAGAAGAATCCTACTGATCCGATTGGACGACGGCGCAGGAGTTCGTCCGACCTGAAAATGACGTCATCAACCGAACCCCCTGCGGCTATGCTAACAGCTAAATGCTAACAGTAAAGCTACATGGCTTTAAAAAAACACACACACACACACACACACACACACACACACACACACACACACACAGTGTTACGACTAAAAATAAATGTGGATTTTTCTCTTAAGTTTTTTTTGGTCCGGTCTGTTTTGATTGGATGAAATGTTGCGGCCGTTAAACGTCAGAATACTGTCGTCCGTTTATTGGTTTGTTTAAATCGAAGGAGGAGGAACAGAAAAACTTCTAAATATTCACAAATTTACAAAAAACGTTTCGTGTTGAATGAGAAGCATGCCAAACATACACGACACGTCAACCACACGCTGACATACGTGTTAATACGAGTAACCAACACACGTGACCAACACACGTTAACATGTGTTGGTCACGTATGTTTGGCAGGCCTCCATACTTCTGTGGCACCGTGACCGTTGGCGTGTTGTTGTTTGAGGATTTGAACGATTAGAATTACGTTTGAATCTAATTATGAAATGTAATCTGAGCCATGCTCGCTCCTCATTGGCTGACTGAATTCACATTTGTTTGAGACAGGAAATAAAAACTGACTTCCTGTTCGTTCAGTACGAGTCTGACCAATCACAAACATTCAGTCCTGCAACAGGAAGTGGTTTAGTTCCTGGAAAGGTCGTTTCCTCGTTTAAATATCTGACTGACGTCCACATCAACCTTTCAAAATAAAAGACTTCAGTTCATATTATTTTAGTCATTTTCAAACATTTAACTTGAAGGTAACAGGAAGAAGAAGGAAATAAGCCAATGAGGAGAGAGAACTTTTAACTCCTCCCCCCTGATTGGTTGATTGAAGATCAGTGCGACGTGTCACTCCCTCCATCCTGCGCTCTCATTGGTTTGTTCTGGCATCATTTAGTTTAGCACCAAAAGGAACATAAATAGTTAAAAAAATACACACACACACACACACACACACACACACACACACACACACACACACACCACACACACACACACACACACACACACACACACACACACACACACTTCAGTTTCTGGCTCTCGTCTCCTCGTCGTCCTGACGATGAGGACGAGGCGGATGGTGGTGCCCCACGGTTGCCGTGGTAACTAGATGTCCAGGATCTCCTCGGCGGTGCCTCCGCAGCGCAGCCGGTACCGGCCGGTCCTCCAGCTGATGGTCGGGTCCCACAGAGCCGACAGGAAGATCTGCACCGCCATCGACTCTCTGATGAACCACGCCACGGCGAAGTCCAGCTTAGAGAAGCACAGCGGGCCGCCCTGTGTGATGATGTCATCAATCAATAACCAATCAGAGAGTGCATGTGTGAGAGGAGGAGTGCTCTGATAGGCTACAGAAGAATCGAGTGGCAGGAAGTAACCACAGTGGATAATTGTGTCGTTTCCATGGAGACGTCCATGTTTAATGAATGAAAAATATCCTCTTTACAAAATAAAAGTCTGAAATAAAAACATGTCCTTTCAAAGTAAAAGCACATCATACCTGAACTCCAGTCAGCTGGATGTAGTCGGAGATGAACCAGGCCAGACAGTGACACATGAAGAAGACCATCATGTCCCACCTGCAACACACACACACACACACACACACACACACACACACACACCACACACACACACACACACACACACACACACACACACACACGATTAAATGAAGTTTGACGAGTTCATTAATCTGATCTGAATTTAGCTGAAGTCTTGAATCATTTTCTGGATCAACAGTCAACAGTCTGTAGGAGGTCACAGAGACTACGTCCAGGTTTTAGACAGTCTGCGAGGACGTCACAGAGACTACGTCCAGGTTTTAGACAGTCTGCTGGGACGTCACGGAGACTACGTCCAGGTTTTAGACAGTCTGCGAGGACGTCACGGAGACTACGTCCAGGTTTTAGACAGTCTGCGAGGACGTCACAGAGACTACGTCCAGGTTTTAGACAGTCTGCGAGGACGTCACAGAGACTACGTCCAGGTTTTAGACAGTCTGCGAGGACGTCACGGAGACTACGTCCAGGTTTTAGACAGTCTGCGAGGACGTCACGGAGACTACGTCCAGGTTTTAGACAGTCTGCGGGGACGTCACAGAGACTACGTCCAGGTTTTAGACAGTCTGCGGGGACGTCACAGAGACTACGTCCAGGTTTTAGACAGTCTGCGGGGACGTCACAGAGACTACGTCCAGGTTTTAGACAGTCTGCGGGGACGTCACAGAGACTACGTCCAGGTTTTAGACAGTCTGCGGGGACGTCACAGAGACTACGTCCAGGTTTTAGACAGTCTGCGGGGATGTCACAGAGACTACGTCCAGGTTTTAGACAGTCTGCGGGGACGTCTCAGAGACTACGTCCAGGTTTTAGACAGTCTGCGGGGACGTCTCAGAGACTACGTCCAGGTTTTAGACAGTCTGCGGGGACGTCACAGAGACTACGTCCAGGTTTTAGACAGTCTGCGGGGACGTCACAGAGACTACGTCCAGATTTTAGACAGTCTGCGGGGACGTCTCAGAGACTACGTCCAGATTTTAGACAGTCTGCGGGGACGTCTCAGAGACTACGTCCAGGTTTTAGACAGGGTTCTGACGCTCTGTGATTGGCTGTGTACCTGAACACGTGATGAGCGGCCCAGCCAATGATGAGGCTGGCCAGGAAGCACTCAGAGACGGGCTCCAGCACGGTGCCAGGAAGCATGTTGATCCTCAGCTTGGTCCACCTGAGAACGCACACACACGCGCACACACGCGCGCACACACACACACACACGCACACGCACACGCACACACACACAGGCTGTTAAGTGTCTGATGGTTGTCAGGAGGAACAGAAACTATTCAAACATGGAGAACAGCCAATCAGACAAAGACTTGTAAGGTCACCTGATCATGCGAGACTGGAACTGGCCAATGGAGTAGGACCCGGAGTTCTGCATTGCCACCTGCGTTGCCATGGAGAACTTCCAGCCTCTGACGACACACGTCACCAATTATCAGTTTCCGTTCATAACGTGCTCGAAGCTACAGCTAACATGCTAACGTGCTAACCTGTCTGCGATGGCTTTAGCCATGAAGTAATCCTCGGCGATGTACTGAGCGAACGCCACCAACCCGCCGGCCTGGTCCAGCACGTCCTTCCTCATCAGACACGACATCCCCGTCACGCACTTTATCCCCGTCACGTTAGCCGAGATGTAGGAGCGAGGGTGGGAGGTCCCAAAATACACCTGGCAACAGGTAGTATGACATCATCCATCTTAGTCACGTTAGCTTTAGCAGCTAGTGCTAAACATAACATCGACAGCAGTCACGTGGTAGTCGGGGACAGTTGGACGATAGTCACGTGGTAGTCGGGGACAGTTGGACGGCAGTCACGTGGTAGTCGGGACAGTTGGACGGCAGTCACGTGGTAGTCGGGGACAGTTGGACGGCAGTCACGTGGCAGTCGGGGACAGTTGGACGATAGTCACGTGGTAGTCGGGGACAGTTGGACGATAGTCACGTGGTAGTCGGGGACAGTTGGACGGCAGTCACGTGGTAGTCGGGGACAGTTGGACGGCAGTCACGTGGCAGTCGGGACAGTTGGACGGCAGTCACGTAGCAGTCGGGGACAGTTGGACGATAGTCACGTGGTAGTCGGGGACAGTTGGACGATAGTCACGTGGTAGTCGGGGACAGTTGGACGGCAGTCACGTGGTAGTCGGGGACAGTTGGACGGCAGTCACGTGGCAGTCGGGACAGTTGGACGGCAGTCACGTAGCAGTCGGGGACAGTTGGACGATAGTCACGTGGTAGTCGGGGACAGTTGGACGATAGTCACGTGGTAGTCGGGGACAGTTGAACGGCAGTCACGTGGTAGTCGGGACAGTTGGACGATAGTCATGTGGTAGTCGGGGACAGTTGGAACGATAGTCACGTGGCAGTCGGGGACAGTTGGACGATAGTCACGTGGTAGTCGGGACAGTTGGACAGCAGTCACGTGGTAGTCGGGGACAGTTGGACAGCAGTCACGTGGCAGTCGGGACAGTTGGATGATAGTCACGTGGTAGTCGGGGACAGTTGGACAGCAGTCACGTGGCAGTCGGGACAGTTGGATGATAGTCACGTGGTAGTCGGGGACAGTTGGACAGCAGTCACGTGGCAGTCGGGACAGTTGGACAGCAGTCACGTGGCAGTCGGGACAGTTGGACGGCAGTCACGTGGTAGTCGGAGACAGTTGGACGGCAGTCACCTGGTAGTCGGAGACAGTTGGACGGCAGTCACCTGGTAGTCGGAGACAGTTGGACGGCAGTCACCTGGTAGTCGGAGACAGTTGGACGATAGTCACGTTGGATGATAGTCACGTGGTAGTCGGGGACAGTTGGACAGTAGTCACGTGGCAGTCGGGACAGCTGGACGGCAGTCACGTGGTAGTCGGGGACAGTTGGACAGTAGTCACGTGGCAGTCGGGACAGTTGGACAGTAGTCACGTGGCAGTCGGGGACAGTTGGACAGTAGTCACGTGGTAGTCGGGGACAGTTGGACAGTAGTCACGTGGTAGTCGGGGACAGTAGTCACGTGGTAGTCGGGGACAGTTGGACAGTAGTCACGTGGTAGTCGGGGACAGTAGTCACGTGGTAGTCGGGGACAGTTGGACGGCAGTCACGTTAGCTTTAGCAGCTAGTGCTAAACATAACGTTAGCGTCGGCGTCACTAAACCAGTTAGCAGTGTTAGCGTGTTAGCTTTACCTGCTCCAGTGTGGCGGCGAAGCCTTGGCGGTCGGCAACATATGGCAAACCGTGGACCAGTCCCACCTTCTCGGTCATCTGATGGATCAGGTCTGTCAGGGTGTCGGGTTTCACTGCCACACAAACACACGGTTAGCATTAGCACTAAGGACGGACATGTGGAACAACATCACACAAACACTGACCTCTGATGCCGCTGTCGCAGATCCACACCAGCCCGTACTTGGCTCCTTCGTAGCCCGGCATCAGGTTGTTGATCTTGGGGTTGATTCCAACTTTCTTTCCCCCTGAGAACCAACATGTGCTAACATTAGCCGCTAACGTCCATGTGATCAAACGAGGTCAGAGAAACAACAAACTCACCGATGAAGAGCCGAGCGTCCACGCCGGGATACTTCCCCAACAACTTCTTACAGACGTCAACCGCCGGGTCGTCCTGATCCTGAACGCACAGCAAGATCTCATACTGCAAAACACAAGACTGGATCTAAGACTAGGGCCAAGACTGGAGCTAAGTCTGGAGCCAAGACTGGAGCCAAGACTGGAGCCAAGACTGGAGCCAAGTCTTAGCGGTCTTAGGTCCAGTCTTGGCTTCAGTCTAGGCTCCGGGCAGTTGGACAGTAGTCACGTGGTAGTCGGGGACAGTTGGACGATAGATAGTCACGTGGTAGTCGGGGACAGTTGGACGATAGATAGTCACGTGGTAGTCGGGGACAGTTGGACGATAGATAGTCACGTGGTAGTCGGGACAGTTGGACGGCAGTCACCTGGTAGTCGGGGGGGTAAAAGGTTAGTAGTGGCTGAGTGAGAGGTTGTGATGGATTCGAATGGGTAATTAACGGCACCTTGGGGTAATCCAGTGTGAAGAACGTCTCCAGGTTGGAGATCAGATTGGGGTCGACGCCCTTCAGAGGCTTCAGCAGAGAAACTCCGGCCAGCTGCAGGAACGGCTGTTTGACCTCTGACCTTTTCCTGTGGAGGTGGAGACGCCTGGAAGACACAGAGGTCACAGAGGGGTCAGAGGTCACAGAGGGGTCAGAGGTCACAGAGGGGTCAGAGGTCACAGAGGGGTCAGAGGTCACAGAGGGGTCAGAGGTCACAGAGGGGTCAGAGGTCACAGAGGGGTCAGAGGTCACAGAGGGGTCAACTTTTTCAGGGGTCCGGTGTAGCAGCAGACAGAGGGCAGATATCCGGTCCAAGACTTCGTCTGCAGTCTGACTGACCGAGCTCGTGGACGCTGACAGGCGGCGGCAGGAGAACCTGACGGGTCATCGTCCATCTACCCGCTCAAACGTGATTGGTCGATACGGCAGACAGAGGTTCTGCTCTGGTTCTGAAGGAACACAAACTGAGATGAGCCTGAAAACATTCAAAGGTTTGGTCTGACACCGCCTGGGTCCAAACAGAACCTCCAGGTTCCTAAGGTGGAGTGAAGAGGACGCTGGAGGACTTGGAGTCCTCTCGTGTCTCTCTGGGTTCATTGGGAAACACTGGAAAGCCTCATGTTGCCCAACAACCTGCAACCTTCCCGAGCTAACCCGAACCGAACCAAACAGAACCAATGGAGCGGCTCCGTGTGGTGGACCAATGAGTTCGGCATCGGTCCAACTCACGGAGCTAAGTTTCTTTGGACCTCACCGGAACACGGTGACGAACTCCGCCGGTTCTTAAAGGACCGAACAGGAAGCAAGCAGCTAACGTTAGCCAGCCGGGACGGAACCGAGTCAGAGCCGTGATGTGGGTCTGTAGAGCAGATAAGCCCGTTTCAGTTCGGCTATGAAGCGTCCCAGCTTACAGCAGAGTCGGTACTTTTATTTAATTAATCATTGTAATCAGCTCGGAACCAGCAGAATTACCCGGCGGGGCTAACAGGCTAGCGGTGACCAGGAAAACGCCCCGTTCACACACAGAGCTCCGGAACCGGGCTCACGAGCTCCGGAGCCAGGCTCACGAGCTCCGGCTCGGGCTCTCTATGTGTGTTTAATGTCCGAATAAAACCCAGAACCCGACCGGAAGCGGCCGCGGCGCTGAGCTAACAGGCTAACTTACACGTAGATGATGGACATGCAGTGCATGAGCCACAGCACGAAGAACAGCACGAAGCCGAACACGGCCAGGCCCTGCATGGCCAGGTCCAGCACGGCCATGGCAGCAGGCTGGGCCGGCTCGGGTCACACAGGCTCGGGGAGAGTCGACCAGCCGACCGAGCTCGGAGCGAAACCAGCCAGAGGAGCGGAGTGAGAGCGGCCGACTCGGAGCGCGACGAGCTCGGCTTGTTTAGATCCGGCTGACAGCGGGGCGACGTCAGGAGGCAGGCGGGGCAGGAGCTCCGGGGACGGGGACACAGGCCGGCCTCGACCTGGTGGTTCGGGTGTCCGGATCAGTGAGAGCTTCAGGCGGGTTTGACAGTCACCAGACCGGCCGACGGTCAGCTGACCAACCGGGGGAGCGGCGGCAGGCACGGGACGGTGGGAGCAACAGCGAGCACGACACTTCCGGCCAACTTCAAAATAAAACTTTTTTTTTTTTAATCTAAAAAAAAAACATTCTTCTTCATTCACATGGAACATGAAATAAATAAACACATAAACCAAAATATAAAGAGATGTTTCATGTAGGGTGACGTCACATACTAAGCCCCGCCCACACAGGTGAGTAACAGGAACACGTGACGTCATCTAATTTTCCACAGAACGATCAGCGATGACAGATCAGGACCGGAAATGAAACGTCATCATCCCTTAGCAGTCAGCTGTTTATTAATATTTACTGAGTGTCACAGTTAGAATACATGTTCAATGTTCAGACAAAGTAACTGAGTACATTTACTCAGTTTTTAATGGATGGTGATGATTCGATCAGCATGTTGACGTCTAACGAGCTCCACGTGAATTCATCTTCATAGAAATCATCCCGCAGTATTCTGACTTTGTAACATTGAGTATACTCTGATACAGATACTGAGTATTTGTGCAGTGAAGTAACACTGCGGCTCATTTCTCTGTGACAGGAAGTTTATGTTGAGCTGCCCACGAACACTCAGCGTTCTCCTTCCAGCTCGAGTCCCGCGTGTCGTAAACTTCCTGTGATCAGAAACAGACGATCAATAATCGAACATGAACGTGGAGTCATCACGAGAGCTGCAGCGCCGTTACCTTCTTCCAGATCGGGATGTGAGCCTTCAGCTGGCTGATGCAGTGCTGGATCGCCTGCTGGCCGTCATGGCGATGAGGAGACGAGATTGCCATGACAACACTGGCCTGACCCACCTCCACCCACCTGAAGGAAAAAGTCCACAGATGAGTTCGACCTCCATGTTTGTCCCAGACCGTCTAAAACCTGGACGTAGTCTCTGAGACGTCCCCGCAGACTGTCTAAAACCTGGACGTAGTCTCCGTGACGTCCCTGCAGACTGTCTAAAACCTGGACGTAGTCTCTGTGACGTCCCTGCAGACTGTCTAAAACCTGGACGTAGTCTCTGTGACGTCCCTGCAGACTGTCAAAAACCTGGACGTAGTCTCCGTGACGTCCCTGCACAGACTGTCTAAAACCTGGACGTAGTCTCCGTGACGTCCCTGCACAGACTGTCTAAAACCTGGACGTAGTCTCTGTGACGTCCCTGCAGACTGTCAAAAACCTGGACGTAGTCTCCGTGACGTCCCCGCAGACTGTCAAAAACCTGGACGTAGTCTCCGTGACGTCCCCGCACACTGTCTAAAACCTGGACGTAGTCTCTGTGACGTCCTGCAGACTGTCTAAAACCTGGACGTAGTCTCTGTGACGTCCTGCAGACTGTCTAAAACCTGGACGTAGTCTCTGTGACGTCCTGCAGACTGTCTAAAACCTGGACGTAGTCTCTGTGACGTCCTGCAGACTGTCTAAAACCTGGACGTAGTCTCCGTGACGTCCCCGCACAGACTGTCTAAAACCTGGACATAGTCTCTGTGACGTCCTGCAGACTGTCAAAAACCTGGACGTAGTCTCTGTGACGTCCTGCAGACTGTCTAAAACCTGGACGTAGTCTCCGTGACGTCCCCGCAGACTGTCTAAAACCTGGACGTAGTCTCTGTGACGTCCTGCAGACTGTCAAAAACCTGGACGTAGTCTCTGTGACGTCCTGCAGACTGTCTAAAACCTGGACGTAGTCTCCGTGACGTCCCCGCAGACTGTCTAAAACCTGGACGTAGTCTCCGTGACGTCCCCGCACAGACTGTCTAAAACCTGGACGTAGTCTCTGTGACGTCCCCACAGACTGTCTAAAACCTGGACGTAGTCTCCGTGACGTCCCCGCAGACTGTCTAAAACCTGGACGTAGTCTCCGTGACGTCCCCGCACAGACTGTCTAAAACCTGGACGTAGTCTCTGTGACGTCCCCGCAGACTGTCTAAAACCTGGACGTAGTCTCCGTGACGTCCCCGCACAGACTGTCTAAAACCTGGACGTAGTCTCTGTGACGTCCCCGCAGACTGTCTAAAACCTGGACACAGTCTCCGTGACGTCCCTGCAGACTGTCTAAAACCTGGACGTAGTCTCTGAGACGTCCCCGCAGACTGTCTAAAACTGGACGTAGTCTCTGAGACGTCCCCGCAGACTGTCTAAAACCTGGACGTAGTCTTGTGGACTCACCCCAGACGGTGGTGGACACAGACGTGCGTCACGGTTGGCCAGCGCTCTCTGATGTCAGCACACAGCTTGGTGAATTCTGATTGGGCCATGGGCTCATATGCTTCGTAATCCAGACCAATCACCTTCCTGCCGTCCACGTCGTCCTCACGCGTCGTACCTGCAGGCACACACAGTCTGATCTATTTAAGGTGGAAGGATGTTTTAAGGTGGACTCTTAAGCTTTGATCCTTGAAATATGAACCTATAAAAACTGAAATTGCTCCACAGGAAGAGCTGCTCACGGTGTCCACCACTTCCTGTACAGACAGCCAATCACGGCTCAGCTTGAGGACGTCTCTCTGCTGCTCCGACATCTGAAGGAGAAACGGGCTCATGACATCACGCCCACACTGAGCATGTGCAGAACTTCTCTGGACGTCTCACCGTCTGTTTATCCTCCACTCAGCGGCGGCACCACGGCAACCTCGTCCCCGTCTCCCAGAGTCACCACCTGGTCGCCGATGGCAACGTACTGCTGGCACACCGCCAAGACCACCTGATCCTGCAGGACGGAGAGTCTATACACACACACACACACCACACACACACACACACACACACACACACACACACACACACACACACACACACACACACACACACACACACACACAGGCTTCAGTAACCTCTCAGGCACGTGATGACATCACAGTACATGATGACAGTGATGACATCACAGTACATGATGACAGTGATGACATCACAGTACATGATGACAGTGATGACATCACAGTACATGATGACAGTGATGACATCACAGTACATGATGACAGTGATGACATCACAGTACATGATGACAGTGATGACATCACAGTACATGATGACAGTGATGACATCACAGTACATGATGACAGTGATGACATCACAGTACATGATGACAGTGATGACATCACAGTACCTTGGGTGTCGCTGTAGCAACAGGCTCCAAAGGTCCCGGCTGCTGATTGGTGTCGGCACGGCAACAAGCTTCTCCTCTTTCACTCCGGTCAGCTCGACGCTTTGAGCGAAGTACAACACACACACCTGAAGAAGAAGGAGACGGTCAGACACACACACACACACACACACACACCTGAAGAAGAAGGAGACGGTCAGACACACACACACACACACACACCTGAAGAAGAAGGAGACGGTCAGAGACACACACACACACACACACACACACACACACACACACACACACACACACACACACACACACCTGAAGAAGAAGGAGACGGTCAGAGACACACACACACACACACACACACACACACACACACCTGAAGAAGGAGACGTCAGACACACCACACACACACACACACACACACACACGTGCGCGCGCGCTCCTCGTGCTTGTCACGTGCTCTGATCAGCTGCTCTCGTTAAGTCGTCTCGCGCTAATCGTCTCATTTAAATATTTCCCGCCTTTTATCGTCGTTCAGTCGACAGCAGATTAATTAATTATTCAGACCTGACGTGACCCTGATCCGGATCCGTCAGACTCACCTGAGCAGTCATAGAGACGTCACACACCTGGACACTGTGTTTACAGCTGACTGCCGCTTCCTGCTGCGCGCTGATTGGCTCTGCTTCTTCTTCTTCTTTCTTCTTCTTCTTCTTCTTCTTCTTCTTCTTCTTCTTCTTCTTCTTTTCTTCTTCTTCTTCTTCTTCCGGCGGAGTTAAATCAAACTGCTCACAGCGCCCCTGCTGCTGCAACAGAGCAAAGACCAACCACCAGGGAGCGCAGTCACTGCTTCTGTGCAACAACCACAGCAACAACAGCAGCAACAACCACGGCAACAACAGCAGCAACAACCACAGCAACAACAGCAGCAACAGCAGCAACAGCAACCACAGCAACCACAGCAACAACAGCAGCAACAGCAGCAACAACCACAGCAACAACAGCAGCAACAGCAACAACAGCAACCACAGCAACAACAGCAGCAACAGCAGCAACAACCACAGCAACAACAGCAGCAACAACCACAGCAACAACAGCAACAACCACAGCAACAACAGCAGCAACAACCACGGCAACAACAGCAGCAACAACAGCAACCACAGCAACAACAGCAGCAACAACCACAGCAACAACAGCAGCAACAACCACGGCAACAACAGCAGCAACAACAGCAACCACAGCAACAACAGCAGCAACAACCACAGCAACAACAGCAGCAACAACCACAGCAACAACAGCAACAACAACCACGGCAACAACAGCAGCAACAACAGCAACCACAGCAACAACAGCAGCAACAACAACAGCAGCAACAGCAGCAACAACCACAGCAACAACAACAGCAACAACCACAGCAACAACCACAGCAACAGCAGCAACAACAACAACAACAACAGCAACGACAGCAGCAACAACAACAACAGCAACCACAGCAACCATAGCAACAACAGCAACAACAACAGCAACAACCACAGCAACAACAGCAGCAACAACAGCAACAACCACAGCGACAACAGCAACAACCACAGCAACCACAGCAGCAACAACAGCAACAACCACCGCAGCAACCACGGCAACAACAGCAGCAACAACCACGGCAACAACAGCAGCAACAACAGCAACCACAGCAACAACAGCAGCAACAACCACAGCAACAACAGCAGCAACAACCACGGCAACAACAGCAGCAACAACAGCAACCACCGCAACAACAGCAGCAACAGCAGCAACAACCACAGCAACAACAGCAGCAACAACCACAGCAACAACAGCAACAACAACCACGGCAACAACAGCAGCAACAACAGCAACCACAGCAACAACAGCAGCAACAACCACAGCAACAACAGCAGCAACAACCACAGCAACAACAGCAACAACAACCACGGCAACAACAGCAACCACAGCAACAACAGCAGCAACAGCAGCAACAACCACAGCAACAACAGCAGCAACAACAACAGCAGCAACAGCAGCAACAACAGCAGCAACAACAGCAACAACCACAGCAACAACCACACACAGCACAGCAGCAACAACAACAACAACAACAGCAACGACAGCAGCAACAACAACAACAGCAACCACAGCAACCATAGCAACAACAGCAACAACAACAGCAACAACCACAGCAACAACAGCAGCAACAACAGCAACAACCACAGCGACAACAGCAACAACCACAGCAGCAACAACAGCAACAACCACAGCAGCAACAACAGCAACAACAGCAGCAACAACCACAGCAACAACAGCAGCAACAACAACAGCAGCAACAGCAGCAACAACAGCAGCAACAACAGCAACAACCACAGCAACAACCACAGCAACAGCAGCAACAACAACAACAACAACAGCAACGACAGCAGCAACAACAACAACAGCAACCACAGCAACCATAGCAACAACAGCAACAACAACAGCAACAACCACAGCAACAACAGCAGCAACAACAGCAACAACCACAGCGACAACAGCAACAACCACAGCAGCAACAACAGCAACAACCACAGCAGCAACAACAGCAGCAACAGCAGCAACAACCACAGCAACAACAGCAGCAACAACAACAGCAGCAACAGCAGCAACAACAGCAGCAACACAGCAACACACCACAGCAACAACCACAGCAACAGCAGCAACAACAACAACAACAACAGCAACGACAGCAGCAACAACAACAACAGCAACCACAGCAACCATAGCAACAACAGCAACAACAACAGCAACAACCACAGCAACAACAGCAGCAACAACAGCAACAACCACAGCGACAACAGCAACAACCACAGCAGCAACAACAGCAACAACCACAGCAGCAACAACAGCAACAACAGCAGCAACAACCACGGCAACAACAGCAGCAACAACAGCAACCACAGCAACAACAGCAGCAACAACCACGGCAACAACAGCAGCAACAACAGCAACCACAGCAACAACAGCAGCAACAGCAGCAACAACCACAGCAACAACAGCAGCAACAACCACAGCAACAACAGCAGCAACAACAGCAGCAACAGCAACAACCACAGCAACAACCACAGCAACAGCAGCAACAACAACAACAGCAACGACAGCAGCAACAACAGCAACCACAGCAACAACAACAACAACAACCACAGCAACCACAGCAGCAACAACAACAGCAACCACAGCAACCATAGCGACAACAGCAACAACCACAGCAACAACAGCAACAACCACAGCAACAACAACAACAACAGCAACAACAGCAACCACAACAACAGCAGCAACAACAGTAAAATTAAAATAACGTTGGTCTAACATTAAAATAACGCTGGTTTAACATTAAAATAACGTTGGTCTAACATTAAAGTAACGTTGGTCTAACATTAAAATAACGTTGGTCTAACATTAAAGTAACGTTGGTCTAACATTAAAATAACGTTGGTCTAACATTGAAATAACGTTGGTCTAACATTAAAATAACGTTGGTCTAACATTGAAATAACGTTGGTATAACATAAAAATAACGCTGGTCTAACGTTAAAGTAACGCTGGTCTAACATTAAAATAACGTTGGTCTAACATTAAAATAACGCTGGTCTAACGTTAAAGTAACATTGGTCTAACATTAAAATAACGTTGGTCTAACATTAAAATAACGCTGGTCTAACATTAAAGTAACGTTGGTCTAACATTGAAATAACGTTGGTATAACGTTAAAATAATGCTGGTCTAACATTAAAGTAACGCTGGTCTAACGTTGAAGGAACGCTGGTCTAACGTTGAAGGAACGCTGGTCTAACGTTGAAGGAACGCTGGTCTAACGTTGAAGGAACGTTGGTCTAACATTAAAATAACGTTGGTCTAACATTAAAATAACGTTGGTCTAACGTTAAAGTAACGCTGGTCTAACATTAAAGTAACGCTGGTCTAACATTAAAGTAACGCTGGTCTAACGTTGAAGGAACGCTGGTCTAACGTTGAAGGAACGCTGGTCTAACGTTGAAGGAACGCTGGTCTAACGTTGAAGGAACGTTGGTCTAACATTAAAATAACGTTGGTCTAACGTTAAAGTAACGCTGGTCTAACGTTAAAGTAACGCTGGTCTAACATTAAAGTAACGCTGGTCTAACGTTGAAGGAACGCTGGTCTAACGTTGAAGGAACGCTGGTCTAACGTTGAAGGAACGTTGGTCTAACATTAAAATAACGTTGGTCTAACATTAAAATAACGTTGGTCTAACGTTAAAGTAACGCTGGTCTAACATTAAAGTAACGCTGGTCTAACGTTGAAGGAACGTTGGTCTAACATTAAAATAACGTTGGTCTAACGTTAAAGGAACGTTGGTCTAACGTTAAAGAAACGTTGGTCTAACGTTGAAGGAACGTTGGTCTAACGTTGAAGGAACGGTCTAACATTAAAATAACGGTCTAACGTTAAAGGAACGTTGGTCTAACGTTGAAGCAACGTTGGTCTAACGTTGAAGGAACGTTGGTCTAACGTTGAAGGAACGTTGGTCTAACGTTGGATATTATGTGAAGAACATGGATGGACTCATCGAGATGATTTATTGAGATTATCGTGACTCTGATCTGGAGCGTGAACAGATGTTTTTATTGATGCTTTGATATAAAACTTGAACATTAATATGTAGAGAGGTAAAACATACACTAACTGTTCAATGTGATTATGAAGAACAATTTTAATAAACTCAGGATAAAGAAGCTAAATTTACATGACAACAGGAAATCTGAACAGAAACAACCAACGATGAAGTCAGCATAAAAAATAAACATAAAGGCAACATGTGAATGAAAACAGGAAATCTTGAAGGTCACATGACCATGGATATTAATAACTACAGGTCAGACTGCGAGAAGTGAAACACACGTCATAACATTGACCAGCTTCAGCATCAGAACCAGACTGGACTGGATCAGAACATCTCCAGAACTGCAGTTGGTGTTCCCAAGTGGTCCAAGGACTGGAGACAGGGTCACTGATGGATCTGTGGAGGGAAGGCCAGAGTGGCCCGATCCAACAGACGAGCTGCTGAAGAAGTTCATGCTGGTTCTGACAGAAAGCTGTTTGTGCACACAGGCCAGCTCAAACTGCAGGTTCATGAATTATTACTGATGAGAAGAGTGTCCATGTTCCAGAGGGAACCAGCTCGGTTCCGTCATGGTTCATATGAACTCTGTCAGTTCTTTCTTCATCGTTTCAAGCTCACGAACGACCTTCTGACATCGTTCAGCTGACTCCATGATGGAGGCTCTTAACTTCTCTTCTGCTTCTCTGGACACAGTCGCTTTGACGACGTTCACAACAAGCATCACCAGGTCACCTAGCCACCCCAGCACTGTTACAAGTACACCCAAGACTCCTTCACTCTGTTTTCCCAGTGCAGACACTCGTCTGAGGATCCCCTCAAACTCCTCCATCTCCTCCAGAGTGTATGTAGCTTTGACTTTAGATGATTCTTGTTCCAACTTTTCACACGTCGTCTGTATTTGTTTCAGGTCGATCTTCATCGGTTCAACAATCTCCATGAATTCTTTCCCCAGTGTTTCCACTTGATGTGCCGCTCCGCTCTCTATGACTGCGTTTGTTACATGCTGCACTCCTTTCTCTACTAACTCCAACGGAGCTGCTAAGAACCCGAAGGTCTGCCGCACTCCTCTGGTAAAATCTGAAGGTCCTCTGTTCTGCACCTCTTCTCTTACTTCATCAGAGATCGTCTGTAACTCTCTTACAATCCGTCTCATAGCTGGTTCTTTGTAGTCAAATTTCCTGATGAATGAATGAGCATAATTAATAAGTGTGTTCATTAATTCAGACAGATCAGGAGGCAGATCTTTGCTCCATCTTCTTCTTGGAGCTGAAGCCATTTTCAGGAAGTTCTCCTCTGCAGTGTTGAAGCAGCTGAAGTCAGCTGATCAGAAAGGCTCTGTGGAGACACAAACAAGAGGACATGAGGACAGATGTGAAGGAGAGGACATGAGGACAGATGTGAAGGAGAGGACATGAGGACAGATGTGAAGGAGAGGACATGAGGACAGACGTGAAGGAGAGGACATGAGGACAGATGTGAAGGAGAGGACATGAGGACAGATGTGAAGGAGAGGACATGAGGACAGACGTGAAGGAGAGGACATGAGGACAGATGTGAAGGAGAGGACAGATGTGAAGGAGAGGACATGAGGACAGATGTGAAGGAGAGGACATGAGGACAGATGTGAAGGAGAGGACAGATGTGAAGGAGAGGACATGAGGACAGATGTGAAGGAGAGGACATGAGGACAGATGTGAAGGAGAGGACATGAGGACAGATGTGAAGGAGAGGACATGAGGACAGATGTGAAGGAGAGGACATGAGGACAGACGTGAAGGAGAGGTGATGAGGACAGATGTGAAGGAGAGGACAGATGTGAAGGAGAGGACATGAGGACAGATGTGAAGGAGAGGACATGAGGACAGATGTGAAGGAGAGGACATGAGGACAGATGTGAAGGAGAGGACATGAGGACAGATGTGAAGGAGAGGTGATGAGGACAGATGTGAAGGAGAGGACAGATGTGAAGGAGAGGACATGAGGACAGATGTGAAGGAGAGGACAGATGTGAAGGAGAGGACATGAGGACAGATGTGAAGGAGAGGACATGAGGACAGGTGTGAAGGAGAGGACATGAGGACAGGTGTGAAGGAGAGGACATGAGGACAGATGTGAAGGAGAGGACATGAGGACAGACGTGAAGGAGAGGACATGAGGACAGATGTGAGTGTTGTTGACGTGATCTGTGGTAAAACTACAAAGTCCAGCAGATGGACTACAAACGCTCCTCTGATGCTTCCTGCTCTCTGACCGTGTTGTTGATGCAGGGAAATCTAAACTTCCTGTTTCACAGCCAGCTCACACACACACACACACACACACACAAACACCCAACACACACCACACACACAACACACACACACACACACACACACACACACACACACCACACACAGATATATTTTGGGTTCATCATCATAACTGTGATGTCACCACAGTTCAGGTCCGGAAATGAAATCCTGAATCTTCTCGAGACAAAAAGTACGAGCACGAGGCGCCACAGAATCAGACGTCGTCGTCATGAGAAGATCAATAAAACCTCTGAGACTGAAGACGACTCAAAGCTGAAAGAGAGAAGCTGAGGACATGCACGTGCTGCACACACAAAGCACACACAAAGCACACACAAAGGACACACAAAGGACACACAAAGGAAACACAAAGGACACACAAAGGACACACAAAGGGCACACAAAGGACACACAAAGGAAACACAAAGGACACACAAAGGACACACAAAGGAAACACAAAGGACACACAAAGGAAACACAAAGGACACACAAAGGACACACAAAGGGCACACAAAGGACACACAAAGGAAACACAAAGGACACACAAAGGACACACAAAGGGCACACAAAGGACACACAAAGGACACACAAAGGACACACAAAGGACACACAAAGGACACACAAAGCACACACAAAGGACACACAAAGGAAACACAAAGGACACACAAAGGACACACAAAGGACACACAAAGGGCACACAAAGGACACACAAAGGAAACACAAAGGACACACAAAGGACACACAAAGGAAACACAAAGGACACACAAAGGACACACAAAGGACACACAAAGGGCACACAAAGGGCACACAAAGGACACACAAAGGACACACAAAGGACACACAAAGGACACACAAAGCACACACAAAGGACACACAAAGGACACACAAAGGGCACACAAAGGGCACACAAAGGGCACACAAACGGCACACAAAGGACACACAAAGGACACACAAAGGGCACACAAAGGACACACAAAGGACACACAAAGGAAACACAAAGGACACACAAAGGACACACAAAGGACACACAAAGGACACACAAAGGACACACAAAGGGCACACAAAGGACACACAAAGGACACACAAAGGACACACAAGGACACACAAAGGACACACAAAGCACACCTGAAGCTTTGTGTTCTTCAGTCTCTGCTGTTTGTTCTCACCTGTGGTTTGAAGAAGTCGTGTGAAAGCAGCACTGAGCGCGCTCAGACTCCTCGCTCTGCAGGCGAGGCCATGTGACCACAGGAAGACTTGAAAGTGAAAGTTACAGAGGTCCTGGAAGAACGATACAAACCTACGAACGATACAAACCTACGAATGATACAAACCTACGAATGATACAAACCTACGAATGATACAAACCTACGAACGATACAAATCTACGAACGATACAAACCTACGAATGAAGCAAACCTACGAACGATACAAACCTACGAATGATACAAACCGGTGCTGATCGATCCACATATCCATGCCAAGTCGGTATCGGTGTCTGAGTGATACCAGCCTGGTGAGATGGAGTCTTTACTTGAAGTTCTGGGTCAGCGGGCCGTCAGCTGCTCTGTCAGTGCAGAGCAGGACCCTGTGATTAGAAACGTGACGCACACAGCAAACAAACACGGGCCGGTATCAGTCCCAGGCCCAGTGCTTCAGACTGAACCAGGTTCTGAAGGAAACTCTTTGGGGTGTTCAGCTGTTTCCATGTTTTTTATATTTCCTCCAGTTGTTGAGAATTTAATCGTGATGTTTGTTCTAGTTTCTCAGCTACTTGTTTGTTTTCATTTGTTTACTGGTTTAAACAGAGAGAAATGTTTATTTAAGATTTCTCTGAACATTGTTAATAATTAAGCGTTTTCTGTTTCATTTTAAATTTGTCCTGATTCTGTCTGAAAGAAGAAAAAAGGAAACGTCACAAAAACACTTCGGCTCATGAAAATGAAACGAGATTTAGTAATTCAACGACGCGTCCACCTTATTTATTGAAAAGTATCGTATCAGTGATGCTGGCCCGTGCTTACCTGCTATCGGATCGATCACACAGAGAACGTCAAGGTCAGAACCGAAGGTCCAAAGCACTGACCTGAAGAACCGCAGAGATCTACGGATCATTGATTATTCTCAGTCCGGCCTCCAGACGTCCACAGATCAGACATGAAGTGATCTGTGAGAGCTGGACTGTCACTGACCGACCGGGACCGGGACCGGGACCGGGACCGGGACAGAGGACGCTGAGCAACACGTTTAATGTTCATGGAACGTTGATGGAACGTTGATGGAACGTTTCAAGGTCACTGACACATTACGAGTCCAAAAGACCTGAATTATGTTTGACATGTTTTTATTCCGCATGTCGAATCGTCCTTCATATTTACATCGTACAAACATCCTCAGAGTCCGATCCAACATAGAAGAAGAGTTTCCTGCATCATCATAATGAGAGTCAGACTCCGCATGTCTCTGTTAGCTCACAATGGGAAGGAGGAAACGGTCAGGTGACTGCAGGTGAACATGCGTCGTATAAAACCAGAGAAACATCAGACATGAAACACTTTGTGCACACAGGCACGCTCAAACTGCAGGTTCATGAATTATTACTGATGAGAAGAGTCTCCATGTTCCAGAGGGAACCAGCTCTGTTCCGTCTTCTCTCCACATTGTTCATATAGATTGATAAATACTTTATTGTCACATTAGATCAGCACAGTTATCATGTGTCCTCCACAGCTGTGCACAGCATCCACCCAGAGCTCAGAGATGCTGTGGCAGAAGGTTCGAGCTCCAGCCAGAGCGAGTACGTTTACAGGACATGGAACAAATGTTTAACCAAGAAACGATGAAGTGACACTGTGCAGCTGCCATGGTGATGGAGTCTACAACCTCATCAGAGGTTAGTGTGCTCTGTTTTCCCAGTGCAGAATAATCCTCTCAAACTCCTCCATGTCCTCCAGAGTGTATGTAGCTTTGACTTCAGGTGATATTCGTTCCAACTTTTCACACGTCGTCTGTATTTGTTCCAGGTCGATCTTCAGCGGTTCAACAATCTCCATGAATTCTTTCCCCAGTTTTTCCACTTTGCTTATACTTTCTTTCTTTTTTACTGATTTCATTATGGCTGTGGCAACAACAGCAACTCCTGCTCCAGCTGCTCCTGCTCCTGCTGCTCCTGCTGCTCCTGCTGCTCCTGCTGCTCCTGCTCCTGCTGCTCCTGCTCCTGCTGCTCCTGCTCCTGCTGCTCCTGCTCCTGCTGCTCCTGCTGCTCCTGCTCCTGCTCCTGCTGCTCCTGCTCCTCTCATCTGATGCTTTCTTCTTACTTCACCAGAGATCGTCTGTAACTCTCTTACAATCCGTCTCATATCTTGTTTACTGTGGTCAAGTTCTCTGATGAAGGACAGATCAGGAGGCAGCTCCATGCTCCATCTTCTTCTTCTTGGAGCTGTCGACGTTGAGTTTCCCATTCTCCTGTGCAGTGTTGAAGCAGCTGAAGTCAGCTGATCAGGCTCTGTGGAGACACAAAGACAGACAGGTGATGCTCACACAGGTGTTTCACTGCTTCTGTCTGACAGAGCTCCACTCAGGTAGGAGGTGGGCGGAGCCACGGACAAATTCTCAGGTCAAAGTTCATCTTTGTTCATCTTTGACTGAGCTGACCAACGAGTGTGAAACAGATACAATTATTGAATTTAAAAAGAAGATTCCACCACGACAAGAAGAAACCAGAAACACCACCACCTGTGGACCGAGCTCATTTAAGGTGGACCGAGCTCATTTAAGGTGGACCGAGCTCATTTAAGGTGGACTGAGGTGCTGAGCTTATAGTTAGTGCTGAGCTTATAGTCAGTGCTGAGCTTATAGTCAGTGCTGAGTTTATAGTCAGTGCTGAGCTTATAGTCAGTGCTGAGCTTATAGTCAGTGCTGAGCTTATAGTCAGTGCTGAGCTTATAGTTAGTGCTGAGCTTATAGTCAGTGCTGAGCTTATAGTCAGTGCTGAGCTTATAGTTAGTGCTGAGCTTATAGTCAGTGCTGAGCTTATAGTCAGTGCTGAGCTTATAGTCAGTGCTGAGCTTATAGTCAGTGCTGAGCTTATAGTCAGTGCTGAGCTTATAGTCAGTGCTGAGCTTATAGTCAGTGCTGAGCTTATAGTCAGTGCTGAGCTTATAGTCAGTGCTGAGCTTATAGTTAGTGCTGAGCTTATAGTTAGTGCTGAGCTTATAGTCAGTGCTGAGCTTATAGTTAGTGCTGAGTTTATAGTCAGTGCTGAGCTTATAGTCAGTGCTGAGCTTATAGTTAGTGCTGAGCTTATAGTCAGTGCTGAGCTTATAGTTAGTGCTGAGCTTATAGTCAGTGCTGAGCTTATAGTCAGTGCTGAGCTTATAGTTAGTGCTGAGCTTATAGTTAGTGCTGAGCTTATAGTTAGTGCTGAGTTTATAGTCAGTGCTGAGTTTATAGTTAGTGCTGAGTTTATAGTCAGTGCTGAGCTTATAGTCAGTGCTGAGCTTATAGTCAGTGCTGAGCTTATAGTTAGTGCTGAGCTTATAGTTAGTGCTGAGCTTATAGTTAGTGCTGAGTTTATAGTTAGTGCTGAGCTTATAGTTAGTGCTGAGCTTATAGTTAGTGCTGAGCTTATAGTCAGTGCTGAGCTTATAGTTAGTGCTGAGTTTATAGTTAGTGCTGAGTTTATAGTCAGTGCTGAGCTTATAGTCAGTGCTGAGCTTATAGTTAGTGCTGAGCTTATAGTTAGTGCTGAGTTTATAGTTAGTGCTGAGTTTATAGTCAGTGCTGAGCTTATAGTCAGTGCTGAGCTTATAGTCAGTGCTGAGTTTATAGTCAGTGCTGAGCTTATAGTCAGTGCTGAGTTTATAGTTAGTGCTGAGTTTATAGTTAGTGCTGAGTTTATAGTCAGTGCTGAGCTTATAGTTAGTGCTGAGTTTATAGTTAGTGCTGAGTTTATAGTTAGTGCTGAGTTTATAGTCAGTGCTGAGCTTATAGTCAGTGCTGAGTTTATAAGTTAGTGCTGGCTTTATAGTCGTGCTGAGCTTATAGTCAGTGCTGAGCTTATAGTCAGTGCTGAGCTTATAGTCAGTGCTGAGTTTATAGTTAGTGCTGAGTTTATAGTTAGTGCTGAGTTTATAGTCAGTGCTGAGCTTATAGTTAGTGCTGAGCTTATAGTTAGTGCTGAGTTTATAGTCAGTGCTGAGCTTATAGTTAGTGCTGAGCTTATAGTCAGTGCTGAGCTTATAGTTAGTGCTGAGTTTATAGTTAGTGCTGAGTTTATAGTCAGTGCTGAGCTTATAGTTAGTGCTGAGCTTATAGTCAGTGCTGAGCTTATAGTTAGTGCTGAGCTTATAGTCAGTGCTGAGCTTATAGTTAGTGCTGAGCTTATAGTCAGTGCTGAGCTTATAGTCAGTGCTGAGCTTATAGTCAGTGCTGAGCTTATAGTCAGTGCTGAGTTTATAGTTAGTGCTGAGTTTATAGTCAGTGCTGAGCTTATAGTCAGTGCTGAGCTTATAGTTAGTGCTGAGCTTATAGTCAGTGCTGAGCTTATAGTTAGTGCTGAGTTTATAGTCAGTGCTGAGCTTATAGTTAGTGCTGAGCTTATAGTCAGTGCTGAGCTTATAGTCAGTGCTGAGTTTATAGTTAGTGCTGAGCTTATAGTTAGTGCTGAGTTTATAGTTAGTGCTGAGTTTATAGTTAGTGCTGAGCTTATAGTCAGTGCTGAGCTTATAGTCAGTGCTGAGCTTATAGTTAGTGCTGAGTTTATAGTTAGTGCTGAGCTTATAGTCAGTGCTGAGTTTATAGTTAGTGCTGAGTTTATAGTTAGTGCTGAGCTTATAGTCAGTGCTGAGTTTATAGTTAGTGCTGAGCTTATAGTTAGTGCTGAGCTTATAGTTAGTGCTGAGTTTATAGTCAGTGCTGAGTTTATAGTTAGTGCTGAGCTTATAGTTAGTGCTGAGCTTATAGTTAGTGCTGAGCTTATAGTCAGTGCTGAGCTTATAGTCAGTGCTGAGCTTATAGTCAGTGCTGAGCTTATAGTTAGTGCTGAGTTTATAGTTAGTGCTGAGTTTATAGTTAGTGCTGAGCTTATAGTCAGTGCTGAGCTTATAGTTAGTGCTGAGCTTATAGTCAGTGCTGAGCTTATAGTCAGTGCTGAGCTTATAGTCAGTGCTGAGCTTATAGTCAGTGCTGAGCTTATAGTCAGTGCTGAGCTTATAGTTAGTGCTGAGTTTATAGTTAGTGCTGAGCTTATAGTCAGTGCTGAGCTTATAGTCAGTGCTGAGCTTATAGTCAGTGCTGAGTTATAGTCAGTGCTGAGCTTATAGTCAGTGCTGAGCTTTAGTGCTGAGCTTATAGTCAGTGCTGAGCTTATAGTTAGTGCTGAGTTTATAGTCAGTGCTGAGCTTATAGTTAGTGCTGAGCTTATAGTCAGTGCTGAGATTATAGTTAGTGCTGAGCTTATAGTCAGTGCTGAGCTTATAGTCAGTGCTGAGCTTATAGTTAGTGCTGAGCTTATAGTCAGTGCTGAGCTTATAGTCAGTGCTGAGTTTATAGTTAGTGCTGAGCTTATAGTCAGTGCTGAGCTTATAGTTAGTGCTGAGCTTATAGTCAGTGCTGAGTTTATAGTCAGTGCTGAGCTTATAGTCAGTGCTGAGTTTATAGTTAGTGCTGAGCTTATAGTCAGTGCTGAGCTTATAGTTAGTGCTGAGCTTATAGTCAGTGCTGAGCTTATAGTTAGTGCTGAGTTTATAGTTAGTGCTGAGTTTATAGTCAGTGCTGAGCTTATAGTTAGTGCTGAGCTTATAGTCAGTGCTGAGCTTATAGTTAGTGCTGAGTTTATAGTTAGTGCTGAGTTTATAGTCAGTGCTGAGCTTATAGTCAGTGCTGAGCTTATAGTCAGTGCTGAGCTTATAGTTAGTGCTGAGTTTATAGTCAGTGCTGAGCTTATAGTCAGTGCTGAGCTTATAGTTAGTGCTGAGCTTATAGTCAGTGCTGAGCTTATAGTTAGTGCTGAGCTTATAGTTAGTGCTGAGCTTATAGTCAGTGCTGAGTTTATAGTCAGTGCTGAGCTTATAGTTAGTGCTGAGCTTATAGTCAGTGCTGAGCTTATAGTTAGTGCTGAGTTTATAGTCAGTGCTGAGCTTATAGTCAGTGCTGCGTTTATAGTTAGTGCTGAGTTTATAGTCAGTGCTGAGCTTATAGTTAGTGCTGAGCTTATAGTCAGTGCTGAGCTTATAGTTAGTGCTGAGTTTATAGTTAGTGCTGAGTTTATAGTCAGTGCTGAGCTTATAGTTAGTGCTGAGCTTATAGTTAGTGCTGAGTTTATAGTCAGTGCTGAGCTTATAGTTAGTGCTGAGCTTATAGTCAGTGCTGAGCTTATAGTTAGTGCTGAGTTTATAGTCAGTGCTGAGCTTATAGTTAGTGCTGAGCTTATAGTCAGTGCTGAGCTTATAGTTAGTGCTGAGTTTATAGTCAGTGCTGAGCTTATAGTTAGTGCTGAGCTTATAGTCAGTGCTGAGCTTATAGTTAGTGCTGAGCTTATAGTCAGTGCTGAGTTTATAGTTAGTGCTGAGTTTATAGTCAGTGCTGAGCTTATAGTCAGTGCTGAGCTTATAGTTAGTGCTGAGTTTATAGTTAGTGCTGAGTTTATAGTCAGTGCTGAGCTTATAGTCAGTGCTGAGCTTATAGTTAGTGCTGAGCTTATAGTCAGTGCTGAGCTTATAGTTAGTGCTGAGCTTATAGTCAGTGCTGAGCTTATAGTTAGTGCTGAGTTTATAGTCAGTGCTGAGCTTATAGTTAGTGCTGAGCTTATAGTCAGTGCTGAGCTTATAGTTAGTGCTGAGCTTATAGTTAGTGCTGAGCTTATAGTCAGTGCTGAGTTTATAGTCAGTGCTGAGCTTATAGTCAGTGCTGAGCTTATAGTCAGTGCTGAGCTTATAGTTAGTGCTGAGCTTATAGTCAGTGCTGAGCTTATAGTCAGTGCTGAGCTTATAGTCAGTGCTGAGCTTATAGTCAGTGCTGAGCTTATAGTCAGTGCTGAGCTTATAGTTAGTGCTGAGCTTATAGTTAGTGCTGAGCTTATAGTTAGTGCTGAGCTTATAGTTAGTGCTGAGTTTATAGTCAGTGCTGAGCTTATAGTTAGTGCTGAGCTTATAGTCAGTGCTGAGTTTATAGTTAGTGCTGAGTTTATAGTTAGTGCTGAGTTTATAGTCAGTGCTGAGCTTATAGTCAGTGCTGAGCTTATAGTCAGTGCTGAGTTTATAGTTAGTGCTGAGTTTATAGTTAGTGCTGAGTTTATAGTTAGTGCTGAGTTTATAGTTAGTGCTGAGCTTATAGTCAGTGCTGAGTTTATAGTTAGTGCTGAGTTTATAGTCAGTGCTGAGCTTATAGTCAGTGCTGAGCTTATAGTCAGTGCTGAGTTTATAGTCAGTGCTGAGCTTATAGTCAGTGCTGAGCTTATAGTCAGTGCTGAGCTTATAGTTAGTGCTGAGCTTATAGTCAGTGCTGAGTTTATAGTTAGTGCTGAGCTTATAGTCAGTGCTGAGTTTATAGTCAGTGCTGAGTTTATAGTTAGTGCTGAGCTTATAGTCAGTGCTGAGTTTATAGTTAGTGCTGAGTTTATAGTTAGTGCTGAGTTTATAGTCAGTGCTGAGCTTATAGTCAGTGCTGAGCTTATAGTTAGTGCTGAGTTTATAGTTAGTGCTGAGCAGTCAGTGCTGAGTTTATAGTTAGTGCTGAGTTTATAGTTAGTGCTGAGTTTATAGTCAGTGCTGAGCTTATAGTCAGTGCTGAGCTTATAGTCAGTGCTGAGCTTATAGTTAGTGCTGAGCTTATAGTCAGTGCTGAGCTTATAGTCAGTGCTGAGCTTATAGTTAGTGCTGAGCTTATAGTCAGTGCTGAGCTTATAGTTAGTGCTGAGCTTATAGTCAGTGCTGAGCTTATAGTCAGTGCTGAGCTTATAGTTAGTGCTGAGCTTATAGTTAGTGCTGAGTTTATAGTTAGTGCTGAGTTTATAGTCAGTGCTGAGTTTATAGTCAGTGCTGAGTTTATAGTTAGTGCTGAGTTTATAGTCAGTGCTGAGTTTATAGTCAGTGCTGAGTTTATAGTCAGTGCTGAGTTTATAGTTAGTGCTGAGTTTATAGTTAGTGCTGAGTTTATAGTCAGTGCTGAGCTTATAGTCAGTGCTGAGCTTATAGTTAGTGCTGAGTTTATAGTTAGTGCTGAGTTTATAGTCAGTGCTGAGCTTATAGTCAGTGCTGAGTTTATAGTCAGTGCTGAGCTTATAGTCAGTGCTGAGCTTATAGTCAGTGCTGAGCTTATAGTCAGTGCTGAGCTTATAGTCAGTGCTGAGCTTATAGTTAGTGCTGAGTTTATAGTTAGTGCTGAGTTTATAGTTAGTGCTGAGTTTATAGTTAGTGCTGAGTTTATAGTTAGTGCTGAGCTTATAGTCAGTGCTGAGCTTATAGTCAGTGCTGAGCTTATAGTCAGTGCTGAGCTTATAGTCAGTGCTGACTTATAGTCAGTGCTGAGCTTATAGTGTAGCTTATAGTGCTGAGCTTATAGTTAGTGCTGAGTTTATTTAGTGCTGAGCTTATAGTCGGTGCTGAGCTTATAGTCAGTGCTGAGCTTATAGTCAGTGCTGAGCTTATAGTCAGTGCTGAGCTTATAGTCAGTGCTGAGCTTATAGTCAGTGCTGAGCTTATAGTCAGTGCTGAGCTTATAGTCAGTGCTGAGCTTATAGTTAGTGCTGAGCTTATAGTCGGTGCTGAGCTTATAGTTAGTGCTGGCTCAGGTCGTCCTGAGTGATGCTGCCATAGGATCAGACTGCAGACTCCACCCACTATGTCTCTGTAAAGTCAGGACAAAACAACAAACACTGCATGTGGAGTCACGATGAATCATGTTTGATGATGTTCTGTAATGTCGTTCAGCACACCGGCCTGTTGACCACTCAGCATCTGTAGAAGACAAAGACAGCAGAGACACCTGGTGGACAGGTGGAGGAGGTGTCTTGAAGTCTGTTGGACAGTGAGACATGTTGGACAGTGACGTGTTGGACAGAGACGTGTTGGACAGTAAGACATGTTGGACAGTGACGTGTTCGACAGAGAGACGTGTTGGACAGAGAGACGTGTTGGACAGTGAGACATGTTGGACAGAGAGACATGTTGGACAGTGACGTGTTGGACAGAGAGACGTGTTGGACAGAGAGACGTGTTGGACAGACAGACATGTTGGACAGTGACGTGTTGGACAGAGAGACGTGTTGGACAGAGAGATGTGTTGGACAGAGAGGCGTGTTGGACAGTGAGACATGTTGGACAGAGAGACGTGTTGGACAGTGACGTGTTGGACAGAGAGACGTGTTGGACAGTGAGACGTGTTGGACAGAGAGACGTGTTGGACAGTGACGTGTTGGACAGAGAGACGTGTTGGACAGTGACGTGTTGGACAGAGAGACGTGTTGGACAGAGACATGTTGGACAGTGAGACGTGTTGGACAGTAAGACATGTTGGACAGTGAGACATGTTGGACAGTGACGTGTTGGACAGAGACATGTTGGACAGAGAGACGTGTTGGACAGTGAGACGTGTTGGACAGAGAGACGTGTTGGACAGTGACGTGTTGGACAGAGAGACGTGTTGGACAGAGACATGTTGGACAGTGAGACGTGTTGGACAGTAAGACATGTTGGACAGTGAGACATGTTGGACAGTGACGTGTTGGACAGAGACATGTTGGACAGAGAGACGTGTTGGACAGTGAGACGTGTTGGACAGAGAGACGTGTTGGACAGACAGACATGTTGGACAGAGAGACGTGTTGGACAGACAGACGTGTTGGACAGAGACATGTTGGACAGAGAGACGTGTTGGACAGACAGACGTGTTGGACAGAGACATGTTGGACAGAGAGACGTGTTGGACAGACAGACGTGTTGGACAGAGACATGTTGGACAGTGACGTGTTGGACAGAGACATGTTGGACAGAGAGACGTGTTGGACAGTGAGACGTGTTGGACAGACAGACATGTTGGACAGTGAGACGTGTTGGACAGAGACGTGTTGGACAGACAGACGTGTTGGACAGAGAGACGTGTTGGACAGAGACGTGTTGGACAGTGAGACGTGTTGGACAGAGAGACGTGTTGGACAGAGACGTGTTGGACAGACAGACGTGTTGGACAGAGACGTGTTGGACAGACAGACGTGTTGGACAGAGACGTGTTGGACAGACAGACGTGTTGGACAGACAGACATGTTGGACAGACAGACGTGTTGGACAGACAGACGTGTTGGACAGAGACGTGTTGGACAGAGAGACATGTTGGACAGACAGACGTGTTGGACAGACAGACGTGTTGGACAGACAGACGTGAGACCTGAAAACTTTTCTTGAACTCTGAGTCATCGCGTTCTCATCACAGCAACAAAAATGATGTCACTTCCTTTCAAACAGGAAACAGTGACGACGACTAAAGATCTTTAAATAAAAACCACGTGAAGGAAATTAATAATAATTTATTTTAATTAGAAAAGCTGAATCATATTTCTTTAAATACTTCACATGTTTGAGAAAAACACGTTCACAGGAAATACAGAGAATTTACCCAGAATTCACAGCAAGAAGAAAATCTGTGCAAACACAGAATCAGAAAAATAAAAAATCATAAAAATCACCAAATCAAGTCAATCAGTTTACCCACAATGCACCACCAAAAAACAGCAGGACGTTTTAACAATCTGTGACTGACTGTCACCATGGAAACAAACAACACACACACACACACACACACACACACACACACACACACACACACACACACACACACACACACCTTTAAAAACATTCATTAAAGACGAGCTAACCACTCATTTGGTCCCTTATTGTTGTTGCCGTAGTAACCCGACTCCCTGTCTCCCATAGCAACAGGTTTCATTTCATTGTGTTTTCTCTCGTCTGACCTTTGACCTCTCAGCTTCTCGACTGTAACCTGATCCGACATCTCCAGTTTTTCAAAATAAAATGTCCGAGTCATCTGTTTTATTTTGAAAATCATTTTCTTCCATTTCCAATTTTTTTTTGTTGTTTTTTTTTTCACGTCAGTTTGAGCTGAATAATTTTTACTGACGATGTTTCCTCGTTTCACCTTGTTTCTATCTCAGTCAGCTGACTGATCAGCTGATCTCCACGCGGAAGGCGTTGATTTCCATTGGCCGGAGGACAGTGATGCGTGGCGTCTGCTGTTGCCGGGCGGATTCCGGTTCATCATCTTCTCGCAGCAGAGTGAGGCCCGTCTGACGGACAGAACCAAACTGAAGAGGAGCGAAGAGATCGTCCAGATTCACCTGGAGACAAAGAAACACGACACCAGGTGAATCTGCATGTTGTAGATATGTTATTAAAACGTTTGGAAGAAACATTTCAATAGTCAAAGGTGCGTGTTCCACCTCCTCGTGCGCGCTCCACGTGCACTGTAGTGGCGGCTCGGGGGCGGAGCTACAATCAAAGCCCTTCCTGTGGAGGAGCAGAGCCACTTCCTGTGACGGGGATTCTGCTTCCTGTTGGTCAGAAACACGAACAAACATTTTCAGCTAAAACAAAGTTTGTTCTGTACGAACACCAGGACTATATATATCTATATAAACCCAAAGATCCACAAATCCAGGTGGTCCAGGTGAGTCCAGGTTCTTACCTGTGCGTCCTCCAGCGTCCTCAGGTTCAGCAGGTGAATGTCGCACGGCAACGACGAGCTGAGAGGCAGGAAGGGGCGGAGTTTGGCATCTCAGTGTTGCTTTGGGTTACCATGGGATTGGTGGGTGGCTCAAGGAGAGCGAGGTCAGGTGGGCGAGAAGTGACAGGTGTTCAACTGAGGCTCCTCCACTTCCTGCGACACGGAACAAACAGCAAAAAAAGATCAGAAATTTATAAAACTCAAATTCTGAGATCAGATCCACCTGAGCCCGCCTCCTCACCTGAGCCCGCCTCCTCACCTGAGCCCACCTCCTCACCTGAGCCCCACCTCCTAATCCTTAACCCCGCCTCCTCACCTAAGCCCCACCTCCTAATCCTTAACCCCGCCTCCTCACCTGAGCCCACCTCCTAATCCTGAACCCGCCTCCTCACCTGTGCCCACCTCCTCACCTGAGCCCCACCTCCTAATCCTTAACCCCGCCTCCTCACCTGAGCCCACCTCCTCACCTGAGCCCCACCTCCTAATCCTTAACCCCGCCTCCCCTGAGCCCCACCTCCTAATCCTGAACCCGCCTCCTCACCTGTGCCCCGCCTCCTCCCCTGAGCCCCACCTCCTAATCCTGAACCTGCCTCCTCACCTGTGCCCCGCCTCCTCCCCTGAGCCCCGCCTCCTCACCTGAGCCCCACCTCCTAATCCTGAACCCCGCCTCCTCACCTGAGCCCCGCTCCTCCTGTCTTCCAGCAGCAGGTGGTACAGACTCGCTGTCAGCTTGTTGTCGGTGACGCCCTGACCGAGGCCGCGGTTATCGTCCTGCTGCAGCCGCCGGTCCAACACCACCTCCAGCTCACCTGCACAGGTCAGAGGTCAGAGGTCAGCACAATTCAAACGAGTGGGCGGCGTCTTGCTGGATGACGTCAGCAGTTACTGAATGACTCGCCTGGTTTGAGCGATGCGACGGCCTGACTCTGAGCCGACAGCAGAGACACTCGAGACGCCGCGTCCTGCAGGAACGACGCCGAGGTCATCGGGTAAAAGTTCGCCTGCAGCGGGAGCTTCGACAGCGTCCGCCGCTGCTGCATCTGCACGACCATCGAGAAACCATCAATCATCATGTGACGTCAGCAGCAGGGGGACTACCAAAATAAAAGAGAGTAAATGAACCTGGAAACTGTTGAGGTCGGAGTAGAAACGGTTGCCGTTGGCGACATCGCTGATGATCCGCATGGCGAGCTCACGGTTAAACTCTGACCTGATGTCCACCACGTTGGAAATCTCCAGGGACCTCCCAGCATGCCCTGGGGCAGAGACAGAAACAGTTTGAGGAACGACATGAATCTAACCGGGGCAGACTGAACACCTGCGATGATGTCATCGGTTACCTTCCAGGTGGTAGAGTCGAACTCTGTGTGTGAAGTGACGGAAACAGGAAGTGATGTCAGAGAAGACTGGACCTCTGGAGACACGAACCAATGGGAGCTCTGAGGACGAGTAGAGCTGCAGGAGGACAAGAGACATGCCCAGTGAGGACAGAGAGAGAGACTGATCCGGTCCACACTGGGTTCTGGTTCTGGTCTTACCTGGGCCCCTTCTTCACCTGGCAGGAACAGGTAGGCTCCGCTCTTGTTTGGGTTTGCTCTGGTTCTGGTTCCGTACCACAGAAACTGGACCTGGACCTGACGGACCAGACCGGACTGCAGACGGAGCTTCTACATTTCAAAATAAAAGTTTAATGTGATAAAAATATTTAATAGATAATCAGAAACACGGCGTGATTTAAAATGACAATAACAAATATTCATTATCAATAATTTATATAAATGTTTGTTTGTTGAATACTCTCTGGACAGACTTTTAATTTGAAAATCCTGACCTGCAGCAGGCCGGTCTCCGGGGAGCTCCATATTTGGACGTGCTTGTTGCTAAGTGACAGGGGGGCGTCGGCCTCCGGTCCTTCTGGGCTGGACACCTGGAAGTGTTCGGCCTGGATGGTCGGCGCGTTGCCGCGGCGATGGAAGGTGTACTGAGCCCGGTGGGCGGAGCCAACAGGGGCTTTGGTCACATGATACACGATAAGTGACAGAGGAGGAAGTTCAGCGACGAAGTCGAGCTAAAGGTGAAAATATAAAGTTTAAAATGCACGCCACCTGAACACACCTGCTGTGACCTCTGATCAGCTGTGATTGGACGATCACTGATCAGGGCGGAGCTTGTAACGTACACAGGGACACATGAAGACAAACACGAGGACAAAATAAATAACGTGATGTCATGCGACTCTTCACCTGAAACGCTTCTGTGGACGCCTGGCTCGGCTCCGCCCACACCGCAGAGATCTGCGCAACCATTGGTCGACCTGTTTCTGCATTGACAACATGAGCGTCTGGAGAGTCGACGCCAACACTGATGACGGACGTACAGAACTGTTCTGTCGGGTTAAAGACGACCAATGACCTGAAACAAGAACAATCGATCAGTCAGCAAAACTTTAAAAAGAGAACCTGAGAACCTTTGGAGGAACCCTGCACAGACTGAGAACCTTTGGAGGAACCCTGCACAGACTGAGAACCTTTGGAGGAACCCTGCACAGACTGAGAACCTTTGGGGGAACTCTGCACAGACTGAGAACCTTTGGGGGAACTCTGCACAGACTGAGAACCTTTGGAGGAACTCTGCACAGACTGAGAACCTTTGGAGGAACCCTGCACAGACTGAGAACCTTTGGAGGAACCCTGCACAGACTGAGAACCTTTGGGGGAACCCTGCACAGACTGAGAACCTTTGGGGGAACTCTGCACAGACTGAGAACCTTTGGAGGAACCCTGCACAGACTGAGAACCTTTGGAGGAACTCTGCACAGACTGAGAACCTTTGGAGGAACTCTGCACAGACTGAGAACCTTTGGGGGAACCCTGCTCAGACTGAGAACCTTTGGGGGAACCCTGCACGGACTGAGAACCTTTGGAGGAACTCTGCAGGGACTGAGAACCTTTGGAGGAACTCTGTAGGGACTGAGAACCTTTGGAGGAACCCTGCACAGACTGAGAACCTTTGGAGGAACCCTGCAGTAACTGAGAACCTCTGGAAGAACTCTGCAGGGACTGAGAACCTTTGGAGGAACTCTGCAGTAACTGAGACCCTCTGGAAGAACTCTGCACAGACTGAGAACCTTTGGAGGAACTCTGCAGTAACTGAGACCCTCTGGAGGAACTCTGCACAGACTGAGAACTTTTGGAGGAACTCTGCAGTAACTGAGAACCTCTGGAAGAACTCTGCAGGGACTGAGAACCTTTGGAGAAACTCTGCACAGACTGAGAACCTTTGGAGGAACCCTGCACAGACTGAGAACCTTTGGAGGAACCCTGCACAGACTGAGAACCTTTGGGGGAACCATGCACAGACTGAGAACCTTTGGAGGAACCCTGCACAGACTGAGAACCTTTGGGGGAACTCTGCACAGACTGAGAACCTTTGGGGGAACCCTGCACAGACTGAGAACCTTTGGGGGAACCCTGCACAGACTGAGAACCTTTGGGGGAACCCTGCACGGACTGAGAACCTTTGGGGGAACTCTGCACGGACTGAGAACCTTTGGAGGAACTCTGCAGGGACTGAGAACCTTTGGAGGAACTCTGTAGGGACTGAGAACCTTTGGAGGAACCCTGCAGTAACTGAGAACCTCTGGAAGAACTCTGCAGGGACTGAGAACCTTTGGAGGAACTCTGCAGTAACTGAGACCCTCTGGAAGAACTCTGCACAGACTGAGAACCTTTGGAGGAACTCTGCAGTAACTGAGACCCTCTGGAAGAACTCTGCACAGACTGAGAACCTTTGGAGGAACTCTGCACAGACTGAGAACCTTTGGAGGAACTCTGCAGTAACTGAGACCCTCTGGAGGAACTCTGCACAGACTGAGAACTTTGGAGGAACTCTGCAGTAACTGAGAACCTCTGGAAGAACTCTGCAGGGACTGAGAACCTTTGGAGAAACTCTGCACAGACTGAGAACCTTTGGAGGAACCCTGCACAGACTGAGAACCTTTGGAGGAACCCTGCACAGACTGAGAACCTTTGGGGGAACCATGCACAGACTGAGAACCTTTGGAGGAACCCTGCACAGACTGAGAACCTTTGGGGGAACTCTGCACAGACTGAGAACCTTTGGGGGAACCCTGCACAGACTGAGAACCTTTGGGGAACCCTGCACTGAGAACCTTTGGGGAACCCTGCACGGACTGAGAACCTTTGGGGGAACTCTGCACGGACTGAGAACCTTTGGAGGAACTCTGCAGGGACTGAGAACCTTTGGAGGAACTCTGTAGGGACTGAGAACCTTTGGAGGAACCCTGCAGTAACTGAGAACCTCTGGAAGAACTCTGCAGGGACTGAGAACCTTTGGAGGAACTCTGCAGTAACTGAGACCCTCTGGAGGAACTCTGCACAGACTGAGAACCTTTGGAGGAACTCTGCAGTAACTGAGACCCTCTGGAGGAACTCTGCACAGACTGAGAACTTTTGGAAGAACTCTGCAGGGACTGAGAACCTCTGGAAGAACTCTGCACAGACTGAGAACCTCTGGAAGAACTCTGCAGGGACTGAGAACCTTTGGAGGAACTCTGCAGTAACTGAGAACCTTTGGAGGAACCCTGCACAGACTGAGAACCTTTGGAGGAACCCGCCTCTGCCCCGTGTAAGCCACACCCCCTCACCTGGGCTTATCACTGAGCGTGAGCGGCGTCTTCTGAGGCAGAGCGTCCTGTGCTGAGATCACGTCGTCCTGAAAAACAGTTCGTTGTTTTCGTCAGTTCACAGTAATAATTCATTTCATATCCACGCTTTGATGACAGTACACAGTATTCTGAAAGAGCTCATGGGGTCAGAGGTCACCATTTGCAGAAAGGGTTTTGATTGGTCGTGGTGGTACTGGCTCTTGTCCAATAGGAGCAGCCAGTGGGCGGAGCTCTGCAGCACCTGGCGCAGGTTCAGGATGGAGTGAAACAATCTGCAAAATAAATTGAATTTTAGATGGAAGGTTTTATTATTATTTTATTACGGACGTTTAGATTTTCTTTGTTTTGAAGCGTTTTATTTTGTTTATTGATTTTTTTCATGTCAGCTGAGATTTATTTTGAAGTTTTCTCTGCACTGTAAACAACAACACTATTTAAAATCAACAAGCTACACTGTGAAACACACTGGTGATGACACGCTCGGGAGAACGGGACAGATGGGAAATTAATGTTAGATGCTAATGCTAAATGAATGGGTATGATGGGAGGCTAATGCTAGCTGCTCACACAAAGCGAGGCGGTACCTGTTACTGTTGCCATGGGCGACGTCGTCCTTTAACAGAGAGCATGGAGGAACAAATGAGACAAAGAGATGCTAATGCTAAAGGCGCTAAAGTGTTCCAGCATGCTAACAATGACTCTGTTATCTGCACATGTGACGAAGGATCATCACAAGTTATTTCATCAACAGCAGAGTTTAAAGGACAATCTCCTTAGCATGCTGCAGGAAGGAGCTACCTGGTGCCGTAGTCCACCACCACAGGGTCGCGGGCGGTGCCGGTCACGGCGTCGTGGTGCTGGAACAGTGCCAGGTTCCGCCTCCCGGTCATCAGGCGCTGGAAGTGTTCACGCACCGGAAACTCATCGACCAGGCGGCCATCGCCGCGGGAACGACGCATTTCAGCCAGCGTCAGGCTAAAGAGGATTTCTGTTGCTCTGTTAGAGACAGAAGAAGGACGTCACGGGTGATGGACAAAAATGACAAAAACAGCCTGAGTCTGGGACAGCGTCCCCGTGAGCAAAGACTCGTTCCGTGCTGCGGAAGCCGAGGGTTCGAATCCGACCTGCGGCTCTGTCCGGCATTCCTGTCAGTCTTTAGCTGTCTGTCAAATAAAGCTTGAAAATGCCAAAATCTTTAATAAACGAGGCGGCGTACCTGAGCGTGGACTCCAGTGTCCTGTCGAGGCGCTTGTAAAACGGCCTGGAGGTGAAGTATCCACTCCAGTAATGATCGTCGCGGTCGGCGTAGGTGAAGAAGTCGCCGCGGAGCGTGGGCAGAGATGTTCCTGCTGTGCTCAGACGCCGATGAAGAGCTTCGAAATAATCTGACAGAGTCCCGAAACGAGCCTGAAAAACGAGTTTAAAAAAATCTTTATTAAGTTTTAACTGCAGCTGCTTTAATTAACGGGCATTCCTCCGTCCAGGCCCCTCCCCCTTTCAGGTGTCTCAGGTGTTACCTTGATGTGGAGCTCTGGGTGCTGGTCGAAGTAATCAAAGAGTTTCTGGTAGTTACTGAACTGAGCGTCCCATTCGCTCGAATCCACGAAACGAAAGTCGTCGCCGAGCGGAACAAGAAGAACCGGAGAGCGGAAGAGCCGAGACTTCTGACGGTACTGATCCAACAGGAGGAGAGCTCTGATAGGACAGGAACCAATCAATACGATGATCTATGATATGAGGCTTCATTAAAATAATAAAGACGCAGTGTTGTTATCTTTACGTACCTCTCCTGGACATTCTGCTCTGTGATTGGCTGTGGTGGGATCCTCCATGGCAGAAGACCCGCCTCCCCCAGGCGTTGGAAATCGAACTGGCAACAGACGGACGGGTTGGGACCGCACGTGTGCGGGACGTCGTAGCTGTAGAACGGCATCATGTGGCACGTGATGTCACTGCGGGGGGAGGAGTCTGACAAAGAGGAATTTAAATATTCTGTGCAGATTTTGTTTCAGTGCATCAGCTCTCATCCGCCAGACCCACCCCAGCTCTGTCGCCATAGAAACTCGAGCGTCCGTTGCTGGGCGAAGTGCTTCTTGACGGCGTAGTGAACGCGCTGGATGACCATGTCCTGAAGCCCCCCCCTTCAGCAGGTAGGTCATGGAGGGGAGTGGCCAAACGGATCGATCGCCCAACCGCTCCTCGGCTTTACACCTGGACAGAGACATGAGGTGTGACACCTGATGATGCGTACATGATGTAAGACACGGTGACAGGAAGCGTCATGTACCCAGGTGTCGTTGGATCCACTGGTGTCCCTCGATCAGCTGATCCAACAGAGCGAAGTAGTGAGAGTTCGCTTCATCGGCCATCACCCAGCCGCCCGTCACCAGCTCCAACTGCCCCGCCTTCACCAGCCTGACCAGTCACAGAGCAGGAACAGACGACAAGACGACAACAACAGGACGACAACAAGACAACAACAACAGGACAACAACAAGACAACAACAACAGGACAACAACAAGACAACAACAAGATGACAACAGGACGACAACAAGACAACAACAACAGGACAACAAGACGACAACAACAGGACAACAACAAGACAACAACAAGATGACAACAGGACGACAACAAGACAACAACAACAGGACAACAACAAGACAACAACAGGACAACAACAAGACAACAACAAGATGACAACAGGACGACAACAACAAGACAACAACAGGACAACAACAAGACAACAACAAGATGACAACAGGACGACAACAAGACGACAACAACAGGACAACAACAACAGGACGACAACAACAAGACAACAACAACAGGACAACAAGACGACAACAACAGGACGACAACAACAGGACAACAAGACGACAACAACAGGACGACAAGACGACAACAACAGGACGACAACAACAGGACAACAACAAGACAACAACAACAGGACGACAACAAGACAACAACAACAGGACGACAACAAGACAACAACAACAGGACAACAACAAGACAACAACAAGATGACAACAGGACGACAACAAGACAACAACAACAGGACAACAAGACGACAACAACAGGACAACAACAACAGGACGACAACAACAACACAACAACAACAGGACAACAACAAGACAACAACAACAGGACAACAAGACGACAACAACAGGACAACAACAACAGGACGACAACAACAACACAACAACAACAGGACGACAAGACGACAACAACAGGACGACAACAACAGGACAACAACAAGACAACAACAACAGGACGACAACAAGACAACAACAACAGGACGACAACAAGACAACAACAACAGGACAACAACAAGACAACAACAAGATGACAACAGGACGACAACAAGACAACAACAACAGGACAACAAGACGACAACAACAGGACAACAACAACAGGACGACAACAACAACACAACAACAACAGGACAACAACAAGACAACAACAACAGGACAACAACAACAGGACAACAACAAGACACAACAACAGGACAACAAGACGACAACAACAGGACGACAACAAGACAACAACAACAGGACAACAAGATGACAACAACAGGACAACAACAAGACAACAACAAGATGACAACAACAGGACAACAACAAGACAACAACAACAGGACAACAAGACGACAACAACAGGACAACAACAAGACGACAACAACAGGACAACAACAAGACAACAACAAGATGACAACAACAGGACAACAACAAGACAACAACACAGGTACAACAACAAGACTACAACAACAGGACAACAACAAGACAACAACAACAGGACAACAAGACGACAACAACAGGACAACAACAAGACGACAACAACAGGACAACAACAAGACAACAACAACAGGACAACAACAGGACAACAAGACGACAACAACAGGACAACAACAAGACAACAACAAGATGACAACAACAGGACAACAACAAGACAACAACAACAGGACAACAAGACGACAACAACAGGACAACAACAAGACAACAACAACAGGACAACAAGACGACAACAACAGGACAACAACAAGACGACAACAACAGGACAACAACAAGACAACAACAAGATGACAACAACAGGACAACAACAAGACAACAACAACAGGACAAGATGACAACACAGGACAACAACAGACAACAACAAGATGACAACAACAGCAACACAAGACACACAACAACGGACAACAAGACGACAACAACAGGACAACAACAAGACAACAACAACAGGACAACAGGACGACAACAACAGGACGACAACAAGACAACAACAACAGGACAACAAGACAACAACAGGACGACAACAAGACGACAACAAGACAACAACAACAGGACAACAGGACGACAACAACAAGACAACAACAACAGGACAACAGGACGACAACAACAGGACGACAACAAGACAACAACAACAGGACAACAACAAGACAACAACAAGAGGACAACAGGACAAAAACAAAACGACAACAAGACGACAACAACAAAACGACAACAGGACGACAACAAGACGACAACAGGACAACAAAACGACAACAACAATAGGACAACAACAACAGGACAACAACAAGACGACAACAGGACGACAACAGGACAACAACAAGACGACAACAGGACAACAACAAGACACCAACAATAAGACAACAAGATGACAACAACAAGACAACAATAAGACAACAACAAGACGACAACAACAGGACAACAACAGGACAACAATAAGACAACAAGACAACACCAACAAGACAACAACAACAGGACAACAATAAGACAACAACAACAAGACAACAACAGGACGACAACAAGAGGACAACAATAGGACAACACCAACAAGACAACAACAGGACGACAACAAGAGGACAACAATAGGACAACACCAACAAGACAACAACAGGACAACAATAAGACAACACCAACAAGACAACAACAGGACAACAACAAGACAACAACAAGATGACAACAACAACAGGACAAAAACAAAACGACAACAAGACGACGACAACAGGACAACAACAATAGGACAACAACAACAGGACAACAACAAGACGACAACAGGACAACAAAACGACAACAACAACAGGACAACAACAAGACGACAACAGGACAACAACAGGACAACAAAACGACAACAGGACAACAACAAGACGACAACAAGACGACAACAGGACAACAACAAGACGACAACAGGACAGCAACAAGACAACAACAGGACAACAATAAGACAACACCAACAAGACAACAACAGGACGACAACAAGACAACAACAACAGGACAACAATAAGACAACACCAACAAGACAACAACAGGACAAAAACATGACAACAACAAGATGACAACAACAACAAAACGACAACAACAACAGGACAAAAACAAAAGGACAACAAGACAACAAGACGACAACAACACGACAACAAAACCACAACAGGACAACAACAAGACGACAACAAGACGACGACAACAACAGGACAACAACAAGACGACAACAAGACGACAACAGGACAACAACAAGACGACAACAAGACGACAACAGGACAACAACAAGACAACAAGACGACAACAAGACAACAAAACGACAATAACAGGACGACAACAAGACAACAACAGGACAACAACAAGACGACAACAAGTGAGACTTCAAAATAAAAAGAATTCATTCAACGTTAAACTGAATGTGGAGAGTTACCGTTTGACCATCTCTCTCTTCTGCTCGTCAATGTCGCTCCACCACTTCGAGAAATAACTGACCTCTGCCCAAATCATCTTCCTCCTGATGAAGACGGGACGGGACAGGACAGGACGGGACAGGACAGGACAGGACGGGACAGGACAAGACGGGACAGGACGGGACAGGACAGGACAGGACGGGACAGGACAGGACAAGACAAGACAGGACAGGACAAGACGGGACAGAGAGATGAGAGTGGAGTGAACAACAGCACTTTGATCAACGCTGTCAGCATCAATAGATGAACAACAATGAATGGTACCTGCTGTCTTCAGTCAGTTTGAGCAGCATGTTGTTCAGGATGAGTTTGGTCTGATCCTGATAATAACTGTCAAACGTCTTCAGCCAGCCTGAGACACACACACACACACACACACACACACACACACACACACACACACACACACAACACAGACACAGACACAGACACCAACACACACACACACAGACACAGACACACAGTTACACACACTGTTCACACAGTAACATGTGTCATGTGTCTTGTGTCCGGTCTCACCAGGGTCGTTGTGTGAATGAGGGACCAGAAGAAGCTCCAGCGGCTGCTCGTCCCACTCGTTGCCTTGGTAACGGATCTCAAAACCTTGTTTCCAGGCGCCGCCGTCACGGTTATCGAACGGGAGGACGTCGTACACGTCAAGCAGCTGGAAACGACCAAACACATCTAGATCGAACCTTAGCT
>CM014094.1:0-39623 GCA_004119915.2 Collichthys lucidus
CGGTTATCATCATATAGCAGCCAATATTCAGTTGTGGTTGAAAGTATTTGTGTGCGTGTGTTCCAGATCAAAGAAAGACAAGAGTAAAGGTGTGATGAAGACAGAGAGCTCTGATCCGGAGCCCGAGGGTTTGACTCTGCTGGTGCCTGACATCCAGAGAACAGCTGAGATAGTCTACACTGCTACTACCAGCCTACGGCAGGCTAACCAGGGTATGTATACAACACACATGTGGCTTTAATGCAAACACTGGAGCCAGAAGACTTGGGTAACAGTGATACATATTTAGTACTATGAACTTATGCCCAACACAAACTCACTTGAAGTGAAATGTGTTGTGAGTTTAGGATTTGTCATCACCATATTCTGTCTCAGCTCTTTGTACCTGTTCGCTGGCATCCACTATTTTATTTCATTTACCTTCTCTGAGCTCGATCAGAGTTATTTCAGCACCTCCTATCTCTCCATTTTTCTCTCACACCTCATCTGTTGTCTGTGTCCTGTCCTCTCTGTACAAGGACAAGAAATGGGTCTCTAAGTTTAGCTTAGCAAATAGTCTGTATTCCCTGAGCTGTGATTGACTGCAACTCCACAATTTAATCTTAATCAAGGACACTATTGCCTGTTTCGAAAGTGAACTCGACCACAGTCTCAAGTGCTACTGGTCAAACTCCACTGTAGGTGTCATCTAAAACACCTTCTGATAAGAAGCCCATAATGCAACGTGTAATCATAAGTTATTGTCTCTGAAATTAATCCAAAAGTCTCACCACCTTTTCTAAGGTTATAAGACCTGTGGAAATGTACAGTGTACTCAGACTCATAAGACTGAGGCTTTGTATTGTAAAGAGCCCAGTTCATCTTAACTTGTTTTTACATGGAAGAAACAAAGAAAGGAGATTTCTAGCTAGCTTTAGTCATCTTAAAAAAAAGAGGGGCAAACAATAAAGGTTTTCACAACATGATGAAACATCACACCTCCCCCATTACATTGTTGCTACAAAGAGAGGAAATATTCCTCTGCAGCATCGATTTATGGGCCCAATAAATTCTATCAACAGCATTTCTTCTTTCTTTTCTCTTGTGTTTCCAAGATTGGATTGTAGTGCTGTTTTTTTTCCAATGTGCTTCGTATGGTAATACATTGGGGTCCAAAAAATATGATCAAGGTTCTAAGGGAGCAGTGCACTGAACGATAAGATGCTTTGCAGAAACGGATCAGTTGTTTACAACATGATCAGGCAGACCAAAAGTGACCACACCATCTGAAGATCAATACATCAAGCTTAGTTACCTGAGAGATAGAAAAACTCAGTATTTGACAGTTGATGACTGCAAAATATCTATTACTGATAAATCCAAAGTTGAGATGTACAGCAGTAACAGAAAGCATAAGCAAGAAGATCAACAGGAGAGAGAACGAAATCACAGTATGTCAAACACAGTGCTGTCTTTCCCCCTCTGCTTTGCATCTTTGTGGAGAAGGAGTCACACTGCAGCAGCAGCGGCAGCCAGGGATGATTCCATCACCTTTTCCTGCTGATTCTGATTGCTAAACACCTGAGTCATATCAGCCAATACATTGCTTTGTTATTGTACTGTAGAACTGTGTATTTAGTAGAATTTTAGTATTTAAAAAAAATGAAGTCAACTCTTTGTCACAAAGTGCTTAAAATTATTTATTATTATATTTATTATTTTGACCAAAGGCCTTTAGAGTGAAGTCTGGCTTGCAGGATTTTCAAAATCCAAGCAGTTATGAAGCTGAGTGTCTCCACCCTGCTCTTTTTAGAAAGGAAGCTAGTGAGTCTTCAAGAAAGGTGTCAAGTCGGCCCAAACCTCTGTCCATCTGCCTCCCTAGAGGAAAATATGTTCTGCCATGAAGAAGCTACAGTTGGTAAGTTAATGTTTTCTTTTGTTTTGTTGTTTTTTGCTTTTTCTTTATTACACATTGGTGCTACATCATGAAGCTGATGAGAAGTAGAAGGGGCTACTTTAAAGAATCAACCAACCACAACACTTCTGTGTGTTATTTCATAGTTTAGATGTCTTTGTTGTTCATCTACATTTAGAAAGTAACAATAACAGAGAAAAACATCCCTGCCCTCACTTCTTCCTTTCCTCAGATAGTCTCCTGTCTGGTTTAAACCATTCTTGCAAAAAAGTGAGCACTATAATAGAACTCATTAACAAGACTGTTCTACAAATGTGATTCTGCTTTAGCTTGTGATAAAACTTAAAGTGCTTGTTGGTTTTATTGCATAAAGTGCATAAAGTCAGACTTCCATTCAAATCCAGTGTAACTAAAATAACAAGTAATGAAGCTGTCTGAAGATGTCTATGGAGCCCAGAAACTGACATAATGTTATAAAGATCATTAGACAAGTCAACCAAATCCATTTATAAATAATAGTGTTTCTTTAAGTTCTGATTTGGAATCCATTTAACATGCTTTACAGGCAATAATGATGACAGTATCAACGTCCCACTGTGTTTTTTTCTTTTTGCAGACACCTTGAAATGGTTTCGAGGACGAGGATGGAAAGTGATGTTCAAGGTCAATATCACTACATGTCACAGGTGAAGAACGGCAGCGATACAAACAGCGCAGCCCGATCCCGCAGCCTCGCCAGGAGGCTGTCACAATGTCCACCTCTCTGCCCCTGTCATCTTCTTCCAGTGTCTTTGTCCGCTGTGATGAAGAGAGACTGGACATCATGAAGGTAAAGTCTTGCTTCAATTCATTACGAACTAGTAGCCTCACTAACATGGTTCATAAGCAGTCTTAATTTGAGCCAGCGATATGGGCCTATCATATATTTTTTCTTCAAAAAGTTATTTTGTGTTGTTTTTTACATATAATTATAGAATTCCAGTAAGTTTGTTTGGCTCAGCCTCTATTTCTGATTAGTTTTGATGACTTTTGTGCAAGTTGCAGTAAGTGTCACTACTGTAGGGTTGTACCCGAGATGAATAGAAATCACTAGTTTGACAATTGAGTAAGTCTCGTGGATGACCTCATCAGGATATTCTTCTTTTAGTCTTCTTCTTCTTCTCTCTTCTTTTCTTTTCTTCGTTCTTCTTCTTCTTCTTCTTCTTCTTATTCTTCTTCTTCTTCTTCTTCTTCTTCTTCTTCTTCTTCTTCTTATTCTTCTTCTTCTTCTTATTCTTCTTCTTCTCTCTTCTTCTTCTTCTGACCTAGTATAAGGAGCAGCATCAGCAGAAAAGGGAAATGAGGAAATAGTTAGTACATACTTGTACCTCACCTAGGTTAGTACTAAAATAGCCATCAGTTTGTCTTGGCTTCAAGGACACCCCAGTATAGTTTGCCCACCTTGAGCAAAGTTTTTAATCAGTCAAAATACCATGGACATGTTTGTGGTTGGGCGGCCTGGAAAGAGCTGTGAGGATGCAGCACCATAATACCAGTCCCGTAGGGGTACCAATGCAGGGTAATCCAGCAAAAAAGTTGGCCCTGGCTCAAGTTTTGCCAGACTGCATGTCATTGGGTTAAGTGCTGCAGAGGCCATTCAAATATATCCAAGCGCACGTACCGGAATATTACAAACCAGTTCTACTGTTAACCTTTTGATCGTCACAACCAAAGATCATCAAACCAGACATTCTGGATCTTATTTAATGTCCCCTTTTTTAGTAAGGTGGTAGAATGCAAAAAAAAAAAAGTGTTGACCTGACAGGTTACCACATTTGAACATTTCCTGCTGTTAGAGATATTATTGTGTGTGTGTGATTTCAAATGATTCACATACATATTCAGCCTCTTTATAGCCGGTTTGAAGTGCTTGTTTCTTTTATTAATGAGCTAATCTAATTTATTTAGGAACTCAATTATTTTTTGCTACAAAGCCATGAGACTTGTAGAACTGAGTGTTACACTGCTGTGCCTCTGGAAATGACTGGAAGACACTCAGCATTGTTTCTCCATTATTATTTTGCACTTTGTCCTTTGTTCAATCCATATTTACTGTTATCAGTGTCCACCATTCTTTAATTAACTCTGGTTCAGTGTGTAATTAATAACTACCTTTCTCCTCTTTGTTTGTGTTTTCAGGTTCTCATCACAGGCCCAGCCGACACGCCATACGCCAACGGCTGCTTTGAGTTTGATGTGTATTTTCCCCAAGACTATCCCAACTCACCTCCTCTAGTCAACCTGGAGACCACGGGCGGACACAGTGTGCGCTTTAACCCTAACCTCTACAATGATGGCAAAGTGAGTTGAACAAGGCTCAAAGTTTGTTAATGTCAATCTTTAATTTCTTGCTGTGGCCCTGGCCTCCCTCTTGAAGAGTTGAGGGTTAAAGCTCACACCATCTGCTGCACCTCATTGTGCATCTGCTGAAATGACACATGTTTTCGTCGTCAGACAGTAGCCATGTTCATGCCTCTCATTTTGCAGAGATTGATTGCTTCCTTTTGTGTGTTAACCAGGTATGTTTAAGTATCCTCAACACATGGCACGGGAGACCAGAGGAAAAATGGAACCCACAGACCTCAAGCTTTTTACAGGTGAGGTGAATTTCCCTCACGATAGTCACCTGTCTGAAGGGATCAGCAGGGCTTAATCTTCGTGTCACGGGTTATACTTTATCACTTCCCTGTTTCACCACCCAGGGCTCTGTATTAATGGGCTTGGTGTTTCGACAGCTGACATGAAGGATCCTTTTCAAAGTCAAGTTATTGCTTTGCCTTGATGATAGTGTGTGGGGGTTAATCAAAGCCAAACACAAACTCAGATCATTTGAACCTCCGGGTTACGCCTGCTCACACACATTACTCATCTGGAAGACAACCTTAAATCTGTTGTCTTCAGTTGCATGTTTAGCCCAGATACCACCTGCCCTGATCTAGTCACCTGCACATTTTATTCTGAAAATCCTCTCTGATGGGATTTCTTTGTCATCCTAATTTCATTTGTTTCTTTGAAGTATGCCAAAAAAGACAAGCCTGACATTCCCTCATACCCCTCAGTTTACCTTCATGTGTGTGCTGTCAGCTAATCATTGATTTATTTTTTCAGATTTTTGTTTTGACACAAGACGTTCCATCAGCTGCATATCTGCTGAGTTTACTAAGCCCCAGTTTTCAATAAGAATTTAATTCCTTCCAGTGTTATTACTGACAAAGGGAATACCAAGCTTTTGGTTAAGAGACTAGTTTATCTGTGTTTTCAGCATCTAAAGGCTTGAGGGTTTGGCACAAGTGTATGTAGTTGTGATGTATAGCATTCAGGGACTGGGGTATCCAAAGCAGTGCAGAGGCTTATAGATTAACACACAAGTACTTGAACACAGCATGTTGATACACCCACATCGTCTTCCATATATATTAATCCAACAACAACAAAGGCAGGCTTTAGAGATACATCCCTCTTTTTTTATATTCCCTCATTTGCAGGGTTTGAGAGTGCATCGAGACGCCTCCATTGAATATCATTCCAGTTAGTGTTCTGCGGATCAATAATGGAAAATAAGGGGGTTGGTGAATTGGAGACTGGGGAGCGGGCTGGGATCAAGCGGTCATCAACCAGGTTGAATATTGTCTCTGAAATCTGTCAACCCAGTTTAAGACAGACAATTTGCATCAGCTGAAGGTCAATAGTGTCCTCTTGATGGAGCGTTTTCAAGTGCACGTTACTAGCTTCAGTGTGGCAGGGGCCAGCAGGCAGGCCTCCAAGCCTGAGATCGTCATTGTTGGTAATGTAGTGGCTTGGAATGGACGGAGTGATGCAGGAGGACGTCCCTAGTCTCCTTGAGACAGGCCACAGCATTAATCAAGCTGTTAATAAAGATATATTAAAGGATATATTTTTATGGAGCCAAAATACTCCTTCCTTTTGTCAGACTCTCTTGGATGTTGAGGACACTAAGGGGCACTTTAGGATAATTTCCCAATAGATCAGGATTATGACTAGCTGGAGACATTAATTGTGTTTTAATGTGTTTCTTTAATCTCAGATCTTCTGAAAATCAAACCAACCAATCATAAAGTTTCTATCATTAAAGTGCTTCAAGTTCTCAATGGAATTTATTTTTGAGCATCCTAAATATTTGCATCATTTCTCTCTCTTTTTTTAATTTTCACCCTGGCGTAGGTGCTAGTGTCAGTGCAGTCCCTTATTCTGGTGGCTGAGCCCTACTTCAATGAACCAGGGTATGAACGCTCCCGTGGGACACCCAGTGGCACCCAAAGCTCACGGGAATATGATGGCAACATCCGACAGGCTTCTGTCAAATGGGCCATGCTGGAACAGATGCGTAACCCCTCACCATGCTTCAAAGAGGTAGGCACCACTGTACTTCACAGACTTTGACGTCAGTGTTTATGTGAACTAAAATGCTGCACAGGCGGTGTGACTGAGTCACAAAAACTGAGCCTCAGAACCTGAGGAGGCTTCAGCCCCCCTAAAATATTCTCAAGCCCCCCTAAATAATTTGGTGGTGTTTTATTATTATTTTTATTTATTAAATTAAAATTTTTTCACACAAAATGCCTATTTATGCAATACAAAGTGACCAGAATATGAGTTTAAACCAATAATCATATAAACTGTCATTATTCACTTAAATAGGATCATAAATCTCATTTCATTGGGTACGGTAGAGAGAGCCTCTTCAGTGCGTCATTATACAATCCATTCCACTTTTTCATATAGAGAACGCCCACATCACTGAAATTCCAGTCCATGTTTTCCATGCGACCCTGCTCACTGCCGCTTGCGTGTTTACCTCTGAAGTACACAGAGCCGAACCTCACAGCGGCAAGAGCAGAGCGCGAACGCATGGGTGAAGGATGGACATTAGAGCCTTTTTCAAGAAAGTAAGCATTGATCACTGCTGGTAGTAACACTTCTACTAACAGCAGAAAAGTTCCATGTAATTAATAAACCAAAATGTTCTGTGTTTGAATCCCAGCTGGCCAGCTCTGAAAGTTCCTAGCTGCTGCTAGCTAGTTGAGATGACTTCTGTTAACCATTCCCGCTATTCGTTTCCTGACCGTAGTCGGGAAACACAGGGGAGATTCGTCTTCTCCAGGGCCGAAGTAGTTTCTCCGGGACGAACTCCCAAGATTCGACTCCACACTAGTGATGCGCGGGCCGGCCCGAAACCGCGGGACGGTGCGGGTAGAGAATGTTACACTTTATTTATTTATTTTATAATTTTTTCCATTTTCTTTAGCCATAGTTACTAGTTACTCCTCCAAAAAAGTACCTGCGTTAGTAACGTAATTACTCTGTTGTAGAAATAACTTGTTACTGGTAACAGATGTGGATAAAGCAGCTGAAGGTGTATGGAGGCGTCATCGTCTTAGATTAATCAATTGATTGACAAAGCTTTAATTGGTGTTCTGAAAAACTTTTCTCCTCTATGGGCTAAGCCACCCCAGTTTCTTAAACCTAGTGACGTCCCTGCTGCCACAGTCCAAAGACATGAACCTTAACAGGTTCATTTGTGACTTTAAATTATCTGTAGGTGTGAATGTGAGTGTGAATGGTTGTTTGTCTCTACAGTATGAGCCTAAAGTCAGCTGGGACAGGCTACAGCCCCCCCATGACCCTGATGAGGATAAGTGGTTACAGATAATGGATGGACATTGAATTTTCCAGGTTGAGCCTAGACTTTTTGAGGATGTAACAGACATTCAGCTCTGGCCTTAGCGACATTGCATTACATACAGTAGAGTGAGTGAGTATGAGAACAGACAATAGTTTAGTGTTTCTAGTGATTTTTCAGCTTGTTCTTCACATCTTCTCATATCTCTTTAATGTATACACACTCGACTTAGAAAGACGTGGAACTTTGTTCGGTGAATTGTACGGTTTGCTTTTTAGGAATCTGCAGTGAATACACACAACAATAAAATCACAAAAATAAAAGCACCGTGTTGGATTTCTCACAAGGAATTAGGGGGAAACACAAATTTGTCATTTTGTTTTATTGAGTTCTAGAACTTGGGCATTATGTGAACATTATTATTCCCTCCATATTTCCACAGCCAGTGCTGCTTGTATTTGTGAGGATTTAATTTTTTTTTTTTAAACTGCGTCCATGGCATCACTGGCCATTCAATGAAATAGATCATTGGACTGAGCGTTACTGAGGGGACATTGAAGGATTCAATGATTCACTTCATCACACACATACTCACACTACATCGAGCTGAGCCATCTCACACACCCAGAGTTCACTGAAGCTTGGAGAAACTCCCTTGAGCTCCCTTTTGCCTATTAGCACCTGAACGTCACCGACTGAGACAAAACAGCCACCAAGAAAATGGATTCATAGTCATTTCCAAGTGCCTCTCATATTATTCCTGCATCTTCTCACATGATTGACGACATGCTTTGACATGCTTAATGTTTATATGAATGGAAAATTTCTTTCAAGTAATCATATAAGTAATCTAATGTGAGGAGGTCCTGATTGATTCAGTGAAATACATTACAGTGCTGTCTTTAGACACATTCACAAATCTCTAACATGTCCTGTAGCCTGTCTGGTAACGTGACATTATTTGCTTAGTGAACTGTATGTCTGCAGGTGGAGCTTTGAAACTCTGTTATCATTTAGGCATTCGTGAGTGTTCAAATGGTGAAGATGCAGTGTGGTAGAAACATAATCAATTATTTATTACGTCTGACATCATGTGTGTCAGCTGATTTCTGTTTGGAAGTGACATTTTTTGTTGTTGTTGTTTTTTGTTGTTGTTGTTGACATAACCAATCAGATGAGGAATGTATTTGTCCTGCTGACATTATTTTTAGTCAAGACAGAAGCTCTGGAGGCTTTTTAGTGCACAGCTGTGAGCTAACTATGTAAGAAGATGGATGACTTCTCCTTAATCCCGCCTGCGTATCAGCATCTGATTTGTCAGTTGTTCCTCCAACCAGCCGAGATGGTTATTACTGAGCACAACAGTAGACCTATTTGCATGATTAAAGGTGAGGGCTGTGATTCCCAGGTCACAAACAGGCTGCGAAGAGATTACTTTTTGCCAGAATCTGTCCAACGGAAAATCTAGCAACAGAAACCAAATGATTTCCCCGTGGACTGCTCTCAGCGTTGTGTTTGAGAGTCACACAGTTGACTGTTCCTGAAAACATTTGGCATGGCTTCTTGCGAATCCAGTGTTTACATCTGCGGAAGTGGTCCTTACTGTAGCTCAGGTCATGCATCTAGAGGCCGACGCACGTCCTGTCAGTCTTCATTAAGCAGTGTGAAGTGAGGAGCATCCTCTCAATGATGACGATAATCTGCAGGTTGGTTCACAGTGCAACAACATCACATGCATGGTTCCCTACTAGTGTCCCTCCAGGTCTTGCTTCCAACATGACACAAATGAAAATCAATGCGGTTGCTGAGCCTGTCCTAGAAGACACCCTGCATCTGAAACAGTTGACTTCTGTCTTCTTGTCTGATTTCTGCTGTACTGCTCCATCAGAAGCCTCTATATCAACCTTTGCTGTTTCTGCTGTTTTCTCACTCTTGATGAATTACAGCCGGTTCTTAACTGGCGCCAACTCCACTGTTCTCTAACCCTGTCACAGAGTCCTCGCACGTATCCATCATCTTGACCTCATTTTGAACACTACTGCATCCTTATCACTGAAAATGTGTTCAGAAACTGTGCTAACCTGATCAGCTCAGGAGGGTCCTCTGAAAAAACTGCATCAGGATTTTTTTTCACACTCTGTGTTTGGTTGTAAAACGTAAATCCAGCTTCATATGCAATAATAGTGTACAAATGTAACCACATATTGAATGTTCAAGGTATGAATTTGGCATCAAAAAATTAGGATATGCCACTTTGTCATGCTCCGAGATCACCACATGCTGTAATTTGGACATTTTAGTCCCTGAGCCTGAAAAGCCGATCAAGGTCTGTGACTATACAAACTAAATATTTTTATTGACTCGTTGTCAGATTGGTGCAAAGAAATAAAACTAGAATTGTCTTTGCATCATTGTCAGTCCGGAGCAGAAGAGGCAGAGGTTACATAAGGCAGACTGCTGCTGGAGTTTAGCTTCCAGCCCTCACTAAGCAGCTCCAGTCCATGAACGACAGGGACAAGAAATGTGCTGATCAGTGATACATTGTACATTGTTAGGGATTGGATTCAATTAAAACATATTTTGTTTTGTGTGTGTGTGTGCGTGTGTGAGAGAGAGTTCAGTGTTTCCACACGCTATTTATAGAAGGAGATCTCGAGAAGGAGTGCAGGCATCAATTATGCAGCAGCAGAGTGTCAGGTGGAATTAAAGACAACAGGTCGCATGTTGAAGTGTGTGTCTGTGTGTGTCTGTGTACGTACAGAGTAAATGTGCATGTCACTCTGTGTATGGTCTTAATCTGTGTAGCCTTTTCATATTCACACCTGCACTGAAGTTTAAACCTTTGAGCTACTGACAGGTGACGACCTGCTCCACATCATCTCATGCAAATGGCACTAACACTGTCCCCCCTTGTGGTTCAGTAGTGTAGGGTGAGGGTCACTGTCATGGACCAGACTGATGCATTGCTCTAAGGAAAGAGGGTGGGGTTCATGATGGCTGATTCTGTGCAGGCAGCATTGGAGATTGCGTTCTCTTCTATATATTCTCTGGCTGACGTATGGTGACAGTGATCATGTGGTCTGAGTGCTGCACTTGATGAACCTTTCACAGCTGCACAGAGGCTAGTGCTGCCTAACATGCTCACGTTTATCTCGAGCCCATGTGTGCAGCAGGAGCACTTTGAGTCTTTCCCATTGACTGCATGCAGCCTTGCACGGTAACAGTCTCACACACAGCACAGTGTTAGCTGTCCAGACAGCCACATGAATCGCTCCGCTGAGTCTCTATTAGTTCAAAAGTGATTAGTTTTACAGATACATCTGTGTGTTGGCTGCCAGACCTCTGTGTCAGAACATTCAAATGTAAATGTTTTACAATAAACTGCTCATACTGTAGGAAGAAGAATAGCCAGTTGATAAGATATATGGCTAATTGGTAGCTAATGGTAAGCTAACTAGAGGAATGAATCTCAAAAGAAATAGAAGCATTTGTTGTCCAGTATCAGAGTGGGTCAGGTGCACAATACTGATCAAACACTGAAAGATAAGAGCGGAGTGTGTCATGATCATACATGGTTTGCATTAAAACTTTCCTTGCATGCTGTAATTGATGGTCATGTCCAAATAGCAGAAGTTAAATCTCCTCAGCACACGGAGCCCTCAGGGGAATTGGCCCTTTAAACACATCATATGCTGGAGCTCGCTCCGTGTCAGGCGTGTGCTTCTCTTTGTTTCTTGTCGTCAGCTGCATACAGACTTTGCGTTTCCGTTTCTGTACTTTGTTCTGTTGTTGAGCCACATCTCATCTCACCATGTTTAGCACACACCCGTGACCTTGAAACAAAACCTCAGCTGGAGACTGTTCCCCACCTCACTGGATGTAAGTTAATCAACTGAGGGAGTGGGGGGTTGGGTTGCAGGGACAATAGACGGAGGAAGAAATGTAAAGATGGAATGAAGATAAAGAGAGCAGAGGGAGATGTAGAAGGAAGTGAGATTAAACCACCCCTACCCCTTCTTGTGCCTGTTTGCCTCTCCTCTCCAGGTAAGCAGCAAATCTGCAGCCACCATAATAACTAATTCAGTCCCCTCGCCAGCAGAGCAGCAGCAGCAGCTCCAGACACATCCACCACAGTACTCACTGCATACTGATTGCTCAGCCCTGGCGACTGTTGCTAGGAAGTCAAGTGGAGAGGCAGAAAAGCAGGCGAGTCGGGTGTAGATAATTTGACATCAGCGTGGTATCTATAATGTCAGAGGGTGACTTAAGCACCTTAATAACAAACAGCCCTTCAGTAATGAAGACATGAAGACAGAAGTTGATCTTGTCGACTGTCTCATTGTGAACCGAGATTTGCTTCACTAAACAGATTCTAAAGCGAGTGAACACTCAGTCAGGCATTCATGCTGTGAAATGTAGCTGATGACATAACGTGTTTTCAGATAGCACGTGTTACGACCCGGCAGGTCTAGAGGAACTAAGGGAGGTAACAATTAAATCAGAGATCAAAAACAAAGGAGTTAAACCAAAGACCGACTGCCAGCGCAGGGATTTATTAAATAAACACAGGAAGCAAAAGGGCAACGAAAAGTGCAGGCTTTTTCAAAAGTCACGGTTAGCCAGGAACGTCCACACCAGATGAGCCACTCTCTCTCTGGAAACACACCACGAACCACTCTCTCTGGAGACACACACCACGAACCACTTGCTGCGGGGACGCATGCACACACATACCCCACACTGGGACATCCGGTCGGCATCTATAGCCAGCCCGCGCTGATCAGTCAATCAGCTGATTGAGGGAGGAGAGGGAAAAGGGGCGGCACCTGCAATCAAGAAAAGAGCAGAAGAAAGACAGAGACCCACTACGGCACGTAACAGCACGCGTGTAGAAGAAAATGATGGGCGTGTGTGTGTGTGTGCTGTAGGGGTCTTTAGTTATTCTAGCAACTGTGTGAAGCTGTCTTTATGCACAGCAGTGCTTTGATGTTTAGCAGGACAGGACCTGCACTGTAAGACAGAAGACCGTGATGTACAGTGTGTATTTTCTGTGGCTGAACACTGTCGTCATGTTTCAGGTGATCCACAAACACTTCTACCTGAAGCGGACAGAAATCATGTGTCAGTGTGAGGAGTGGATAACTGACATCCAGCAATACAGCAGCGACAAGAGGGTTGGCCGCACCATGTCCCATCATGCTGCTGCTCTAAAGGTAACTTTATGAAGTTTGTCTAATATGCTGAAAATTCATGTTGTTGTAATAGACTCAACTCATAGTACTCAAGTAAGAAAAGAGACAACAGTCCATCATGACTTTAAGGCATGAGCTCAGTCCATCCAGAAATCCATAAAGCATCAACACCCTGATGAAACTGGCTCTGCCCCAGGAGAGGATGACCACGAGTTTGTCAGGTTATCAGCCTCAGATGAGAGGCCACATAAATGAGTTAACAGTGAAGTCAGGTAGCAGACACATGTCAACATCAAGTGCTCAGAGTGTGAATCAGAAACCACAAAACCAGCTCAGCGTGTTCAGTGACTGAAAAAAGAAAAAGTATCTATTCTGTGTGGCTGCCATGGTCCTGAAGGACATACCCAGTACTGTTTTTAATCATAGTGTTCTTATGTATAAGCTCCACCAGCAAACCTGACGTGTGTGTCTGTCTGTCTGTCTGTGTGTGTGTGTGTGTCTGTGTCTGTGTGTCTGTGTCTGCAGAGACACACAGCTCAGCTCAGAGAGGAGCTTCTGAAGTTGCCCTGCCCTGATGGTCTGGAGCCCGATGGTGACGAGTTCTCAGAGAGGAGCGCCGCCCTCATCCTCAAAGACCTCCCCAATCAGGACACAGAGAAGCCAGGCGGCAGTCAGGACAACCACTGCAGCGAGGGCCAGCTATGAGCCCCCACTTCCCTCCCTTCCAAGAACCCCCCACACACACACCCCCACCCCTCATAATTATTACTCTTGAAAGACTTGATGGCTTCAGAGCACAAGCCTCCACTTTGTCAATATTTGTATGTAAAGATCTAATAGCAGAATAGCAGAGAATGAGGTGATGCGGGGAACCAGAACGCAATGAGATGAACTCTGTTGACAGTCGACGAAAACTTTTATTTACCTGTAAACATTTTGTGCTTTTTTCCAATTGTGAAATAACCACTGATTGGTATGTTATTAAACTTGTTTATGTATACATAATGGCAGAGGAAAATTACAGATTATATAAGGGAAACTACCTTTAGAGAAGACTGAATGTTAATTTCTTTTTTTGTTTTTGCTGTATTGACTGTTAGTGAGAGAACAGTTGTAATGAGGATATATTGGTCATTCTTTAAGGATACTATTTTAAAAAAACTAGAGAAAAACAAACATAATAGAATCTGAGAAAAAGTCCCTTCTGGTCATCCATTGCTTCTTTTTGATTTCTCTTGGATCATATTCAGTTGACAAAAGGCTGGGATGGATATTCTTAAATGCTATGTTATCCCTTTTACAGGCTTCAAATTAAACAGCACCATGCTCTGGACAAACATTTGTTGCCTGTAAGAATTTCTCCATGACCGTTTTCCATTGACATGACTGTAGATCTTCAGACTGTGTCAGAGCCACATGGGAAATGTATTTTGAAGGCTTGTGCATGTGTATGTGTGTTTTCTGTGCGTGTGCAACAATCCCCAGTAAGATACAAAGCTGTGATGTGCCTTTGATCTACACCATACCACCAAATACTCCAATAGAGTATCTTTACTGATTTCTTTGCTATTTCTACAAAATTAATAATTCTGCTCCGTCTGACATAAAAACTGCTTTGATCTTTTTTTATTATGTTGAACTCCAGTGAACAAAAATGCACTTTCTATTTTACTCACAACTTAGAACAGTCACATACTCCTTTTGCTAGGACATTAAATGGAGCTTGAAAGTATGGACTGACTGTGCGAATGTTTCTTTCTGCATTGAACAAAGCGTGGTCAGCCCTGCAGTCTGACACACGTGATCAGCTGAGCAGAGCTTTCAGTCAGAAAACAAGCTGGTGCAGTAATGAAGACGATATATATGACAAATGCTTTGTGGGTCAAGATGGTGAAAGAAGAAAAACATCAGTTTTGGGACTGATTTTTATTTATTTATTTTTCTCTTAAATTTAAGTTTGTTTTAGTCTTTTCAGGAAGTCCTCAGAAATGTAAGATCGTTTGTTTGTTTTAAAGCCCTAAAATCATAATCTGTATTCAATAACATAAAATCCTCTCTATAGAACATCTGGGGTTTAACACAGTCCTCAGTTATGCTTGCAGTTTGTGAGGCCGTACTTATGTTCCTATCTTTACCATCTCTGTTTTGCATGCTCAATAGCCGTAAACACAAAGTCCAAAGAGTGAGGCTGGTGTGACATCATTAGTTCTGCTGGGCTTTGGTCATAAACCAAATGACAGGACACATTAATAATGTCAACCTGTTGGTGGCATCAAATGAAATGTTATGTCATCACCAAATTGATTACATCTCATCCTGATGAAAACAATGTCTGTACCAAATTTCTTGGCAGTCCATCCGATAGATGTTGAAATGGCAAAGGCATGAACTCTGTCCCTCCTCCCCAGGATTCAAGATTCAAGTTTTTATTTGTCACATGCCTAAAAGTACAGGTACAGTGGCAGTGAAATGAAGGAGGCAGTTCTTTACTTCAATCTCATTTTGGACTGAGGGCAGCCTGAAGGCTAGAGTGCCTCTCAAGAGATGCGATAGCTTTGCAATATATTTCAGAACATCTTTGGCATAATGCCATAGCTATTAGCTCTTCACATTCTTTAATTATGTTAGTTTATTTTTTTGGAGTTGTAACCCTCTTTCACTGGCCATCCTGTTTCAGGCTTAAAAAAGGAAGTATGGTTGCAAAAAACATGATATTAAGAAACATGGTGGACTCTGTGGAAGAGGAGCTGCAGATTCTACAGATATACAATTTTTATATCTTTTTAAAAAAGCTTATTGTAAGCCAGTAAAACAGCAGAGGACAGTAATGTCAGTTTACAGAGCTGCGTTCACCTGCATCTCAACAGGATTTACAGCACATTAAAATACCGTGCTCTCAGACACAAATAATTTAAGCCACTATCACTGTATGACTCATGTTGACTAGCAATAACTAATGTATGCCGCAGTACATTCCAGATCACAAGGGAACAAAGAACATACATTGAAGGGAGTGCACAATATGAAACAGAATACCAAGAGAGATCCATCCCACCCCACAAAACCTCAGCTGCCATAACCTCACCACTGTCCTGGAAACATGAGCATAAAAATGAAGGTAAAATGACAACTCATCCATGGGAGGAGGAATAATTTTACCCCAAAAGCTTCAGCATTGATCACTGAGCAGCATGTTTCTTATAGACTGTGCAGGATGTAGAAGCTGGCTTTTCCTAAGATGCAGGCTATATCACACACCAAGCACCAAGACAGTATTGCATGCATGTAAATGCAAAAGCTTGAAATTTGCTGCTCAACAACATCCAAATCAAATCAATTTTATTTGTATAGCCCAAAGTCACAAAGTACATTTGCCACGGAGGGCTTTACAACCTGTACAAGGAGTGACACCCTCTGTCCTTAGAACAAGTCATGAACAAGGTCTTCAGTGCTTTGTTACATGCAGGCCATCATTGTTGAGTGCAGAGAAAATGGCATCAGAGAGCCTGCTGTGATCTTTCACTTTAACCAGCTTCCAAGTCCTCAGGTTGTAATAAGGATCTTCCATTCCAGCTTTATTGCGGTTATCAGTTATTACATGCCGTCTTATTCTCTCCAGTACTATCCTGGGCTGCGTTATACTGTCTATTGTTTGTCTTCGTAGATCTTGGAATTCCTGTGGTCTCATGACTTTTTTGGTTTTTTCTACAGCTTTGGATTTCTCCACATGTTTTGGTGGTTTACATGGAGTACTAGAAAGAGATACGGTGAAGAGTTTGTGAGGCTGGGTCTTTGGCTTTTATAATTTGGTTTGGTGAGCAAAAGACAAAATATAAGAAATGCATTGAACTATGTGCCTATTAAATTAAATTAAATTAAATTAAATTAAATTAAATTAAATTAAATTAAATTAAATTAAATTAAATTAAATCAATTTTATTTGTATAGCCCAAAGTCAGAAAGTAAGTGAAGTAAGTAAAACATGTGGAAGAAACCTCAGGAAGAGCCACAGAGGAGGGATCCCTCTCCCAGGACGGACAGACGTGCAATGGATGTCACGTGTACAGGACAATCAACACAAACATATTGTACAATTACAATGACTGACAGAATGACAATGAATCACAATGAATAATAAAGTGACCACAGTAGCAGATATGGTAGTAATAATGACAGTAGCAATATGTGTAGTGGACGCCGTGCAGGACCACAGCAGCAGCCACGATCCTGCTGGACGACAGAGCACAGAAACTCTGGGGAAGTTTGGTTAGTAACATGCATTAATGAGACATGTCCAGAGAGAGAGAGAGAGAGAGAGAGAGAGAGACGGACGGACGGACGGACGGACGGACGGACGGACGGACAGACGGACGGACAGACAGACAGACAGACAGACAGACAGACAGACAGACAGACAGACAGACAGACAGACAGACAGACAGACAGACAGACAGACAGACAGACAGACAAGGAGGGAGGGTTTTCGGTAAGGGAGATGTGACTACATCTTTAACCAATACTGTGCCTGGCTAGGCATAACCCTGGGGAGTCCCCCAGCAGTCTAATCCTATGGCAGCATAACTAAGGGATGACCTGAGCCAGCCCTAACTATAAGCTTTATCAAAAAGGAAAGTCTTAAGTCTACTCTTAAAAGTGTTGACCGTGTCTGCCTCCCGAACCCAGATTGGTAGTCTGATTTTAGCGATGTTACGTAAGTGGAAGAATGCAGTCCTCGAAATTTGTTTTATATTAACATTAAAGGACAAATCCTGATCAAAAACAACTCCAAGATTCTTTACAGTGGAGCTGGAGGCCAGGGTGATCCCATCTAAAGTAACTAAGTCTCTAGAAAGAGAGTTTCTGAGGTGAGGTTTCGGAGGGTCCAATTACAAGAACTTCAGTTTTGTCTGAATTTAACATTAGAAAATTATAGGTCATCCAATTTTTTATATCCTTAAGGCATGCTTGGAGTTTAGTTAACTGATTGGTTGCATCAGGCTTGATCGATAAATATAATTGGGAGTCGTCAGCATAACAATGAAAATTGATAGAGTGATTCCTAATAATGTTTCCTAAAGGAAGCATATACAAACAAAATAAAAGTGGTCCTAGTACAGAACCTTGTGGGACTCCATGACAAACTTTGCATGGAGGATTCATCATTGACGTGAACAAACTGAGATTGATCTAAAAAATACGATTTAAACCAGCTTAGGGCGGTTCCTTCGATGCCAATTTGATCTTCTAGTCTCTGTAAAAGAATTTGATGGTCAATGGTGTCAAATGCAGCACTAAGATCTAACAAGTACAGAGATGAGTCCTTTGTCTGATGCCATTAGGAGGTAATTTGTAACCTTGACTAATGCAGTCTCTGTGCTATGATGCACTCTAAATCCTGACTGAAAATCCTCAAATAGACTATTGTTATAGAGAAAGTCACACAGTTGATTAGCTACAGCTTTCTCAAGTATCTTAGACACAAAGGGAAGGTTTGATATCGGTCTGTAGTTGGCTAAAACCTCTGGGTCTAGAGTGGGCTTTTTAAGAAGAGGTTTAATTACAGCTACCTTAAAGCAGTGTTTCTCAACCCTGGTCCTCGGGGACCACTGCCCTGCATGTTTTAGATGTTCCCTGCTCCAACACATGAGTGATTCAAATGAGTGGCTCATTATCAGGCCACTGCAGAGCTTGATGACAGGCTGATCATTTGAATCAGGTGTGGTGGAGGAGGAAACATCTAAAACATGCAGGGCAGTGGTCCCCGAGGACCAGGGTTGAGAAACACTGTCTTAAAAGACTGTGGTATATGTCCTGATAATAAAGACAGATTAATTGTATCCAATAACGAATGACAAACTAGAGGCTGTGGTATCTTCGGTGGTGATGTAGATGAAGATGTTTAAAGAGAAACTCCGCCGACACCGTCTTAGTCGTATAACAAGTTTATTACAACAAGCACAGTGTCGAAACAAGTACAAGTACTTGGAGGGCTTCTGGCCGAACAATGAAAAAACCCTCCTGAACCATACAGGGCAAGCCCTTATATACCATGATGAGCTTCCAGAACATGCATTTCAAGTAAACAACGTTTATAACTCTTGTGCCATAAAAGGACAGGGAAAGAGAGAGAGACTCCCTTCCCAGGATACCCCAACAAATGGCCCTTTTGATCTATTGATCTGATCTCTTCTTCAGGAAATAAGGAACAGGAGACAATACCACAGGGGACCCAAACTAGTTTTCCTCTAAGTTACCTTAAAGTCCAAATGGCCTTAAGATAACAATAGATGACAAACCAAGTACCTTGATGTAAACCATATGTCTTGTATATAATAGTATCAGCCTTAGTGTGTGACTATCTATGTGTAGACACCTCATATTCCCCCCTTCGGGACTTCGCAGAGTCCCGATAAACAGAATAGTTATATACATGGTTATAACGTTGACAAAAATGATAGTTCCTTTCAAAATAATCTTATCAATAAAGCAATTTAATAGAGTGTGAAAGCGAAAAACCTGTCTGGCAGCCATCTTTCCTGCAATATCCTTCCATCAATCTTAGACAGGAAAATTCTTTCACGGCCCCTCTGCCTCAGGCGGCCACATAAAGTACTCCAATCCAATTAAAAAGGAATTTTACTCATAATACACTTTAACATAATAAATGATACAAAATAACATTTAACAATAACCTCTTATACATGCATTACATATATATGTTACTCCATTTTCCGTTCTTCTTTGTTGTTTCTCTGGCTCACAGTTCCTCCACATTGTTGATTCTCAGCATAGTAGAGGTGATGTTTCCTCTGAACCTTCTCACAATGTCCTTGTTTAGTGTCCGGGTTATTTGTCCTTCTTGATTGTTCTTATTGGAGTTTCTGAATCCCTTTAACAGCTTGGGATCCTTTAATCATCATCCACCCTCATGGCAGTCCTCCCCCACTGTTGTTCTAAGGGAAACAGAAAACACCAACCAGTATCTTTGCCAAAATAACATATACAGAAATAACATATACAATTCAGATTATTGATACAATTCATATTTCTATATCTAATATAAATTCCATGCAAACCTATATATTGCATTGGCTACTTCCCCCTTTTTAACACCAATTACTATCATACCCCTACTAAATAACTAGACAACTAAAATATATGTTAAATTATAAATGTACTATATATGATTAAATGTGCATCTTTCCTCCAGTTCACCTTCCATCCCTACTTCCTCATCATCATCTGACTCAGTCCTCTGCATTAGTGGCACCTGAACCTGATCTTCTAGCATCACTACAACCCATCTCAACATCATAGCTTTTGCACACATGCAGAAACCTTCTCTATTTGCCTCTCTTCCCCTACGTACTCTTTTCCATTTCCATCATTTAAACTCACTTTAGTTTTTATCATCTGTCGTCCATCTTTGATATCACACAAACTTATATAGAAAGTTTATGCCGTTCATCATCTTGCTTTGACAATCTATTTCATTTCCAAACCCTTTTCCATCTTTACTCTTTCCTCGTCTTCGTTCAACAACATTCTCATTTCCCTCATCTTTTTCATACTTAACTACTGTACGCTATCCCTGCATTATTGTTTTACCCACTAAGCGGAACACTGAGCTAGTAGACGTGCTACTACCCAATTTAGAATTCGATTTTTCATGACCCCATTAATTTCCACTCATTCCTTGACTCTGTGGATGATACACTGCACCAAAACACTGTTTTATTCACAATTTTTTACAAAATCAATTTGACTGTTTTGTCAATGAACTCTTTACCATTATCTGAGGATATCCATACCTGCTTATGACTTCTCTTCATAAAAACTTTGGCAAAAACTTTGGATTAAATCGTCCACCTCTACCTTTCCCTCGACCTCTTCCTTTCCAGGTTGGTTGCTGACCAGAAACCAGCTGTGGGTATGCATCTACAGGAACCACTGCAGTTGGCTGAGGCGCTTGTGGCAAAACATGATTTACTGGTGAAGGCTGGCTCACCTGGGGCTGACACTGTATGACTACAGCCTGTTTCTTTTCCTTCTTCTTGTTGTCTGCTAATTGTATTTGAGTAAGTTTTCTGAGGGTTTCCTGATCTTGCTCCCTCTGATCATGCTCTTTCTTCATATATAGCTCTACTTGATGGGCTATATAATCGGTGTATACACCTTTAGTCATGCTCCCCAAACCAACTACTTCTGCCAACTTGCTCCTCACCGGTAGAGGCAGTCCATTTTGTATTTTTCCTCTCAGGATTGACTGCTCCATCTGGTTTAGATCAGGATTATTTCCTGTGACATTTCTCCATGTCTGATGAGCTCTTGAAACATATGCTCTGGGGTTCTCTTCAGATCCTAATGCCTCAATGAAAATATTATCCAGGTGAACATTAGTTGGAAAAGTTTCCCTCAATGCTCTCCACATTACGCCTCTATGTGCAGCAAACAACTCAGAATCATTCACAGCAGTTCTCACATACCGATTGAGTCCCGCTTTCTGCAGAATTTCTTCCATGTCTGTGACACCAAGAAGACTAGCCAACAGTTTTTTAACGTCTCCCATAGCCATATGTGTCCCCACCATGATCTCTTCTAACTTCGAAATCCAAGGATGCGCTCCATCCTGCAAAGTAGGCTTCTCGAGGATGTCTGACATATCTGTACTCTGCCAAGGTTTATACTCCAAATTTGGTCCGCGGATTACAACTGGACAGATTTTCTCACTCTCATTCTTCCTTGAACGTAATGCATATCTTGGGGTTGCTGACTCCTTTAACTCTCTCTCCCTTATTTGCAGCTCCTCTAACCACTTCCCTAATGCTTTCTGATGATCAAGACTAGAAGTACCAAGCAGATCTGAGATGCAGTCTTCTATACTCTCCTCAATATCTTTTACAGCTCTCTGTCTGTCTTCCTCCATACAAGTGCTAGAGATACGGGGGTAAAACCCTCTTGAAGCCAAGGCACCTCTTTTCCCCCAATCGTCATCACTATTGCCATCATTACTTCTGTTAGAATTATCATCGTCTTTTTCCAAGGCCTTTTTCCTTGGCTTCTTATCCCCCTTCTTCTCTGCTCTAGCTAGTATCCGCCTGACTGCAGAACTGTAACCACCCAAGTTCCCCTCTGAGTCGCTCTGATCGGTGTCGTCCCCAACCTGTGTCTTTCTATATCGCGATGCAGCTTTTGTTTCCCGTTGAAATGCTGTCTTTTTGCTTTTTGTACTTGGATACATCCTTATGATAGTATCAAATCAAATCAAATCAAATCAAATCAATTTTATTTGTATAGCCTAAAGTCACAAAGTACATTTGCCTCAGAGGGCTTTACAATCTGTACAGGGAGTGACACCCTCTGTCCTTAGACCCTCGGTTCGAGTGAGGAAAAACTTGCCCACAAAAACCATTTTAACAGGGAAAAAATGTGGAAGAAACCTCAGGAAGAGCCACAGAGGAGGGATCCCTCTCCCAGGACGGACAGACGTGCAATGGATGTCACGTGTACAGGACTGTGACAGGCTCGCTGCCACCGTGGGTTCTCCACACAGACCAGTCAGAGACCAAAGCTCGTTTATGACGGATTCTTTTATTGCGCTATGGACCAGTGTTACGCTGCAGCCGTTCGCAGGCGTCTTGCTGCCGTCTGCCAGTGTTTTCGTCCGTCCGTCCTTTTTCCACCTCCAGCACGCTACCGCTGTGGGCAAAGGAGCGAGTGATTATCCAGTTTGAAACAGGTGTGCCAATCACGCTCACCTGGCGCTGCTCTCCTGAGCCCTCCCCACACCTCTCTCCTGCAGCTGATGCACCACGCCCCCGTCCACATGCCTCCACCGCCCGACTTAGGCCGGGGAGCCGTCCGGCCTAACCCACTCCCCCCCCCCCCCCGCCTCCCCAAGGGAGCGGGAAAGGAAGTCGGCCACAGCCATCTGTGCCCCCGGCCTATGGACCACAGTGAACTTAAACGGCTGCAACGCCAGATACCACCGTGTGATCCGGGCGTTGGCATCCTTCATGCGGTGGAGCCACTGGAGGGGAGCGTGGTCCGAGCAGAGGGTGAATGGGCGCCCCAGCAGGTAGTACCGCAGAGCACCGACCGCCCACCGGATGGCCAGGCACTCCCTCTCTACCGTGCTGTACCTGGCCTCCCTCTCGGATAGCTTGCGGCTGATGTACAGCACTGGGCGGTCGACGCCCCGCACCTGCTGGGACAGAACGGCCCCCAGCCCTCTGCCCGACGCATCAGTCTGCAGGACAAAAGGGAGAGAGAAGTTAGGTGTGTGGAGAAGGGGCTCCCCACAGAGGGCCTGCTTTACCCTCTCAAGCGACACCTGGCACTGCTCCGTCCACTGGACCGGATCTGGGGCACCCATTCGGGTGAGGTCGGTTAAGGGGCTGGTCAGCTCTGCAAAGTTGGGGATAAATCGCCGGTAATAGCCGGCCAGCCCCAAAAACCGCCGCACCTCTTTTTTCGTCTTGGGCCTTGGGCAGGCTGCAATCGCTGCTGTCTTATCTACCTGTGGACGCACCTGCCCGCCGCCCAAGTGGTACCCCAGATACCGTACCTCCCTCCGTCCAACTGCACACTTCTTCGGGTTGGCCGTGAGCCCCGCCTGCCTCAGTGACTCGAGCACCGCGGCCACCTGCTGCACATGCTCCGCCCAGGTGTTGCTGTGGATGATGACATCATCCAGGTAGGCGGCAGCATATGCCGCATGCGGCCGCAGCACCCGGTCCATGAGGCGCTGAAATGTGGCTGGGGCCCCGAACAACCCGAACGGAAGTGTGACAAATTGGTACAAACCGTACGGAGTGGAGAAGGCCGTTTTCTCCTTGGACTCTGAAGATAGGGGAATCTGCCAGTAGCCCTTGGTCAAATCCAGCGTTGTGAAAAAGCGAGCCGTGCCCAAGCGATCCAGGAGTTCGTCGACCCGGGGCATCGGATAGGCATCAAACTGTGAAACATCATTTACCTTGCGATAGTCCACACAGAACCGGATAGACCCATCTTTCTTGACTACAAGAACAATGGGGCTACACCAGGCACTGTGGGACTCTTCTATTACACCCATCTTCAACATGGCTTCCAATTCAGCCTGAATCACTTTTCTCTTATGCTCAGGTAGCCGATAGGGCCGTGAACGCACTGTCACGCCCGGATGAGTCTCAACATGGTGTTGAATAAGGCTTGTGCGCCCTGGTAGGGGGGAGAACACATCAGCGAAATGCTGCTGCAACCTGGCAATGTCTGCTCTCTGGGACGGTAAGAGATGGTTTTCACAAACGAGCGAGGCAGGATCGGCCGATTTTGGTACCTCCAGCCCCAACTCATCTCTCTCTGCAATTTCCGTCACCAGGGAGACAGACTCAGCCTCTTTCCAAGCTTTAAGGAGGTTGAGGTGATAAATCTGTGTCGCCCCTCCCCTGTCAGAATGCACAAGCTCATAGTCAACGTCACCCACTCGTCGTGTGACCACAAAGGGACCTTGCCACTTGGCGAGTAATTTAGAGTTGGAAGATGGGAGCAATACAAGCACTTTATCTCCCGGTGAAAATTGTCTTAGCTTGGATCCTCTGTTGTACAGCCGCTGCTGACGTTCCTGGGCCCGGAGCAAATTCTCGCGTGATAACTGACCCAGTGTGTGGAGTTTTGCTCTCAGGTCCAGGACGTACTGAACTTCATTCTTACTTGGGCTCGGACCCTCCTCCCAGCTTTCCTTAACCAGGTCCAAAACCCCGCGTGGTTTCCTGCCAAACAGCAGCTCAAAGGGAGAAAATCCCGTGGAGGCCTGGGGTACCTCGCGCACTGCAAACAACAGAGGATGAAGCCATTTATCCCAATTACGACTATCATCGTGCACAAACTTACGGATCATGGACTTCAAAGTCTTATTCAGGCGCTCAACGAGGCCGTCAGTTTGAGGATGGTAAATACTGGTCCGAATAGACTTGATGCCCAATAACCCGTACAGCTCTCTCAGTGTTCGTGACATAAATTGGGTGCCTTGATCGGTCAGGATCTCTTTCGGGATCCCAACCCGGGAGATAACTTGAAACAGTGCCTGCGCCACACTCTTTGCAGAGATGGTGCGCAGCGGCACTGCCTCTGGATATCGCGTTGCATAATCCACAAGGACTAACACAAAGCGATATCCACGTGCGCTCCGGTGAAATGGCCCGATGAGGTCCATCCCAATGCGTTCGAATGGGACCTCAATCAGCGGTAATGGGCGCAAAGGCGCTCTCGGGATGGCCGGCTGGTTAACTAACTGGCATTCGGGACAAGACGCACACCAGCGGCGCACGTCTGCCCGAATGCCTGGCCAATAGAATCGAGCCATTATCCGGTTTAGTGTTTTATCATATCCCATGTGACCAGCCATAGGGTTATAATCAGCCGCCTGGAAAATCATTTCCCGACGGCTTTTCGGGACCAACAATTGGGTTATCACGTCGTCTGCTTGAGTGTCACGACTCACTCTATATAATCTGTCCCTGCGCAATGAAAAGTGTGGATACGTTAGCGCTGCGTCAGGGCGCACCATGTGACCATCAATTTGTATCACTTGGTCAAAGGCAAAGCGTAGAGTATCGTCACGAGACTGCTCGAGTGGAAAATCTTCCATGGAGTCAAATACAGGAACCGGCGGCGCCTCCTGAGAAGGCACCGCTGGCTCCCCCTCCCCGTCTGCAGTGTCGGACAACCTCGCGTCACCGCTGAGCACAGCGCACATATCCCATGTCCCTGTCTGTCGTGAGCGCACCCCCACACACTGCCCCACTAACCTATCAAACCCAGGCCAATCTGTGCCCAAGATCAGAGGATGCGCCAGGCGGGAACTAACCGCAGCCTTCACACTATGCTTTTTGCCCCTGTAACGAATTTCCACTGGCACCACAGGATATCTGTGAATATCCCCATGCACACACCTGATATCCACCCATCCTGCCTCTAACAATGCCCCGGGTCGAATCAGGTTCTGGTGAACTATAGACTGCATGCAGCCCGAGTCCACCATAGCCTGATGTGTACCCCCCTGAATCCTTACCGGAACGCTGTACGTCTCTCCTGGACCGGGGGAGGGCGCCGGAGGACCGACAACCCGGATCACCTGCCCGACCTCCATCAGCGGACACTCGCGGCGGAAGTGTCCGGGCTGCCCCACCTCCAACACTCCTGCCCTGCCGCCTGAGGGACCCTCTGTGGGCTAAGAGCAGCGCCCGTAGCGGCTGGACCCTGTGGTGGAAGAGAGAGAGAGGGGATATTATGACGAGGAGCAGGGGAGGGGCGGGTGTGCGTTGCTGGGGGACCAGGTGCTGGCGCGGGTCTCCTGCGAGGTGCCGGGCTGGGACGGTCGGAGGGCGCTGGCCGCGCCTCTGATGCCTGGCCCCGGGAATGGACGGCCAGATGGTCCTCCGCGAGGGCGACGGCGGCCGCCAGGTCGTCGGGGCGGTGACAGCGCACCCACTCGAGGGTGCCATCCGGCAGCCCCTCCACGAACTGCTCCAGCACGAGCTTTTCCACCAACCGTCTCTCGCCTGTGGTCTCCCCCGGTTGCAGCCATCGGTAAGCGGCGTCCCTCAGCTGCTGGGCGTAGGTGAACGGGCGGTCAGAGGGGCCCAGCTTGGTCCCCCGAAACTTCCGGCGGTGGTCCTCGGCCGAATATCCCAGCCGGTCAAGGACAGCCCTCTTCACGGCTTTACCTCTGCCACCATCTGGGCCAGCGCTGTTACTGGCTGCACCTGCTGTGGCTCTGACATTGTCTCTGTGCCGTATTGGTTGGGCGCCAAAATGTGACAGGCTCGCTGCCACCGTGGGTTCTCCACACAGACCAGTCAGAGACAAAAGCTCGTTTATGACGGATTCTTTTATTGCGCTATGGACCAGTGTTACGCTGCAGCCGTTCGCAGGCGTCTTGCTGCCGTCTGCCAGTGTTTTCGTCCGTCCGTCCTTTTTCCACCTCCAGCACGCTACCGCTGTGGGCAAAGGAGCGAGTGATTATCCAGGTTTGAAACAGGTGTGCCAATCACGCTCACCTGGCGCTGCTCTCCTGAGCCCTCCCCACAAGGACAAATCAACACAAATATATTGTACAATTACAATGACTGACAAAATGACAATGAATCACAATGAATGATAAAAATGATTACAGTAACAGATATGGTAGTAATTATGACAGTAATAATATATGTAGTGGGCGTCGTGCAGGATCACAGCAGAGAGAGAGAGAGAGAGAGAGAGAGAGAGAGAATCCGCTCGTCCGGATTCAATTATTCTATCCTCATCATCCATGATTTAATAACTACCGTCTTGTGAAATCACTGGGAGCTGAGGATATATCTCTTGAAACTCTACCTTCTTTTTATATGAGGGAGGTTTCTTTTCGAAGTCAGTATGCGAGAATGGGGTATTAGCTTCAATGATCAGCTTTTCAGTTTGTTTGGCGATGTTCTCTATTTCTTCCATATCCTTCTCTTTTTTCTCCTTTGCAGCCTTGGTCCACTTCTGTCCCTCACTCTCGAACAGCCGGAGCATCGCCAGTTCTGTGCGCCTCTTTTCTGTACAATTCTCTCCCTTTCTCCCTTTCTTCTGCTCTGCTTTATATGAGAGAGTTATATTATACACCTTTCGTCAAACTCTGTTTGACCCGGTTTTGACAGTTTTACGACCTTGAACTTTTACCACACCCCGGCCTGCCCCTGTAATGCTTTTGGCTGTGCTGACATCACACACACGCACGCACGCACACACACACACACACACCACACACACCACACACACACACCCACCCACACACACACACCCACTCACACAAAGACACATTGTATGACATTGCCCGATATGGAGTTTTAGAATTAAAGTTCTGTAAATGGACCCCAAATGTTGTAGAAAAAATAAATAAAATTTGTAAAAACAACCAATGAGAGAAAGGAGGTGTGGAAAACACTTTGCATGATTCCTTTAAAACGGGTGTGCGTCTGAGAATGACTGAAAACCATCTTGGTGAAAAAAAGAAACTCATCATGCCGCTGAAAAGATCTACTCCCGACAGAGACAATGATGCTTCTGACTCGAGCAGCGAAGAAATGCAGAATTTACAGCAGAAGAGAGTCATCACAGCTCTGATATGTGAGACGCCTGTTACAATCTTTGAAGAATCAGGATTGAAAGCAGCTGATGCTCCAAAGAAGAGCGTCGTCTATCTGTGCCGGCTGCGGACTTCCCGAGTTAGAGAGGTGACAGGCTAATCCTCAAATGGGCTGAAATAAAGTCATAAACGTAAACAGTTGTCAGGTATTCGTTTTCTGTGTATAAAGTGTATCTTACACTCTCACCCAAACACGGATGTGAAAGCAAACTCAGGGGACATCCCAAGTTAGAGAGGTGAAAGGCTAATCCTTAAATGGGCTGAAATAAATTCATAAATGTAAACGGTTGTCAGGCATTCGTTTTCTGGGTATAAAAGTGTATCTTACACTCTCACCTAACACGGATGTGAAAGCAAACTCAGCGGACATCCCGGGTTAGATAGGTGAAAGGCTAATCCTTAAATGGGCTGAAATAAATTCATAAACGTAAACGGTTGTCTGGTATCTTACACTCTCACCCACACAAGACACAAGACCCCCAATTGTAGAAATGAAAGGGCAGGAAACTCAGTTGTGAAAACAAACTCGGCCAACATCTGGTGTTGGGTAGAGATGCAAGCTTACACCTGAAATGGTTGAAACACCATAAAACTAATAAATTGTCTTCAGCATTCGTTTTCTGGGCATAAAAGCCATACCTTAGAGCTGGTTACAGTCAGACTTCAGAGTCAGTGAACGCCCAAGGCTGACGTGGACACCAGTCATTGAACGTACGGTTGACAAAGATGGAGCATGGTATGGAGCTTTAACTTTAACTTTTGTCTTTCTACACAAAAAAAAGTGAACTATAGTATTTTTTTATTTTAGAAATAACATTTTATCCGAGCCTCCTACTTCTCCTTCTGACCAGTCATTTTTCCTGTAAGTGATTTAACTTTTTTTTTTTTTATTCTGCTTTGCAACAATTGTCTTTTTCATTTCTTGAAGTGACTTCTGACGAGTTTGAGTAACTTCTGAAAGAGTTCATTGCTGCACTAGTATACAGTTTACACACATTTTACACAAACTAGCCAGTAATGTTAACATGTTTTTCTGTGGTATAAGACATTTTTGGTGCGTTTGGGATTGTTGTGTTTATCCAGGATTTTGTTTTTTACACTGAATGTCTTTTTCATTTCTTAAAATGACTCCTGAAAGTTTGAGGGCATCGATCTTACGCAATCAGATCTCGGTGAGTCTATTATATGCTCTTTATTTTCTCTGACTTTGTCAGTAAACTGATGAGATGTAACTATTTAAACTTTTTCCTTGTCTCCAAACTTTCATATAGATCTTCTAGACGAAGCGACGCAGCTCCAGAGTGTTAGAACGCCTGTATCTAACTATCTATTAGATGGTGATATATATATTTCTGACGATGGAAAGAGTGACGTTTGGATTTCAATGATGTTTTATACAGAGCCCAGGCCTTCATTTCTGTGTCAGAGCTACCTAGACCAAAAAAACCCAACGTCCGTCATCAAGGTAGGCAATGTTTTTCTAAATATAAAATGATTGATGATTTTTCGATGAGTTTTTGTCTTGTCTCTCAATTGTCTTGTGAATTAAAATATGTTTTGTTTTTTTCCCCAAGTTGTGGAACAAAGGAGCCGTGGGACAGAAACCCTGGAACCAGTGCAGCCTCACGGCGGGGACACGACGCGGGAAGCCCGGCACTGTGAGAGTGGATCCACAGACCCTGAAGCCCGGCGCAGTGAGACCGGATCCACAGACCCCCCGAAGCCCGGGCAAAGAGCCTGATACACGATCCTTGGAGTCAGAAGTGCAGCCTGGGGGAGGAGTTAACTCACACCCACTGACTGCGGACGAACGTGAGAGACTGCAAAGGTTTGACGTGTTTTGTGAAATTGCTGATTTCATTAAGAAACCGGACGATCTTGAGAGACTGCAAAGGCTGGATGTGCTTTGTGAAATTGCTGATTCAGTAGGAAAAAGTCCTAAACGTGTGTGTGACATTTAAAATAAACAAAAAAAAATGGATGAAGAAAACTTTTCTTTTGGTCTGTCTGATTTAGAGTTTATGGTTGAGCAATTGAATCAAATCTCCCCACCTCCTCCTGTAGATGTAGCCGTTGCTAATGTGGGTGAACCGTCATCATCGACTGCTAATAACTATTTCCAACCATTAGAAGACGCTCTGCTGCTTCTAAATCAAAACCCATCTTCCTCCGATGTTGAAAATTATTTCCATTCTTTAGAACTCGCTCTGCATCAGATTGACCAGACCCCTCCCTCCTCCTCACCTCTTCTCCCTCCCCTCCCCCTCATCCCCTTCTCCCTCCCCCTCACCTTCTCCCCCCCCTCACCCCTTCTCCCCCTCCCCCTCCTCCTTATCCCCTTCTCCCTCCCCCCCCTCCCCTCCTGCTCACATGCAAATGAGAGCCAAGTCCCCCCCCTCTCCTCCTCCTACCCCACCCACTCCTCCAATTCAATCAGCTCCATCCAACTCCAAATTTAGAGCAGTCCATGTCCAGCATGGTGGAGGAGGAGAGACGGGAGGTCTGTCTGATTCACCCCCCAGGCCGTCCACCTCCTCCCTCCTCCTCCTCCAACATCACGACTGTGCCCCGCGAGCGGTTCAACAATCTGGAGTTGAGGCGAGTGTTCACCGTTCCCCCTGCTAGAAACATACCGGATCTTGCACAGTTTTATGACGATGTGATGTTGATTCTTAGAGAAATGGCTGATGCTGTCAGAGCACAGGTTGGGCGTAATGATGTAATACAGCTAGAGCTTATTGGTGAGAATGTTCAGAATCATGTCTCTGTGGTTGTTGAGGATGAACATGGTGATGCCATCTTACCTGCTTTTGAGGGTTTGCTGGAGCGCTTGGTTCAATCTAACGCTGAGATAGCGTCAGATGCTAGGTTAGAATTAGTGGTTCAGGTCGTGCATGATCCTAGAGGCGGTGTTAAACGCAAACTGGACAAAACTTTAGACTGTGAAATAATACGAATTAAAAGACAACATCTGTACATTGTGGACAACAGGAATGATCACCTCTGCTTTGCCATTAACTTGGCCCATGTAAACGATCCTCCAATCACTGATAATCAGGCCTTAGAACAAGGGAGACAGTTTCAGAGACTCGTCGGTCTGACACCTCAGACCCCCGTCACCTTTACTGACGTGTGCAAATTTGAAAAATTCTGAACCGCAAAATTGTTATTTTTTACAGAAGCCCAGATCGGCAGCCGCTCTCTCATTTTGAGACGGCTTTCTCTATAGATCAAATCCTCTGTTTCTCTTTTTGTTCCAGAACCATTATTACGGTATAAAAAATCTGAAAGCCTTTCTCGGGGTTCCGTACGTCTGTCATTACTGCTACAAAAGCTACACAAGCCCTACGCACACCAATGCAAAGGTCACTGCTCTGTGTGTAACAATCCTGATTGTATTAAGCAGGAGCTCAAACCCGTAGCATGCAGTGACTGCAACAGGACGTGTCGTACGCCTCTGTGTTTTGACAGGCACAAGGAGCCTAGAGAAAGACCTTTGGGTGCAACACATAGCAGTATATGCAACAAAATCAAAAGATGTCAGAGTTGCAAAAAAATGACCACATCTCATAATCACAAATGCCAGCGGCCTAAATGCAACATTTGCGGAGAGAAATTAGACTCTGACGCCGGTGATCACCTCTGCTTCATTCAGCCTTTGCCTCCGACTAGAGATCATACAGATAAATTGATTTTTTATGACTGTGAAACATTTGTTGTTCAACAGAACGTGCACAAGCCTTTTCTTGTCTGCACCAAAACACTGAGTGGCGTGCGGTGGGCGTCTTATGGTTTGAACTGTGTCAGGGACTTTCTCCTGCATTTCAGGAGGCCCGCGTACCTAAACAGTGTGTTTGTAGCTCACAATGCTAAAGGTTTTGACAGCTATCTGATCCTCAACACCATGATAGACAACATCATGCAGGGCAGTAAAATTCTCTGTTTCCAAGACCCTGATTTTAATCTAAAATTTATCGACTCTCTGTCTTTCCTCACCATGCGTCTCAGCGCCATGCCCAAGGCGGTTTCTCTGATCAGACCAAGGGTCATTTCCCTCACGGTTTCAGTTCAGAAAGAATTTGCAGTATATCGGAGCTTATCCCCCGCCGCATAATTATGGCGTGGAACGTATGACTCGTGCTCAGCAGCAAGAGTTTTACGGCTGGTACAGAGAGGTGAGTCAGGGCACGTTTGACTTTGAGAAGGAAGCTCGGCTGTACTGTGAAAATGATGTTGACATTCTTGCCAAGGGCTGCGTCCTGTTCAGAAATCAGTTCCTCACTGACACAGGCGTAGATCCTTTTAGCTGCATCACTATCGCCTCCGCATGCATGAAGGTGTTTCTCACAAAATTCCTCCCACCCAAAACCCTGGCCGTACCTTCGCCGGATAACTACAGGTGCCAGACCAAAAGCTACTCCCACGCCTCCATTCAGTGGTTGGAGTGGGTAGCACGCAGCACTAATGTTTTTATCCAGCATGCGTTAAACAAGGGGGAAAACAGGTAGGACCGTACTTTGTTGACGGTTTTGCCGAAATAGACGGTGTGTTGCTTATGCTTGGGAGTTTCTGGGGTGCTTTTACCACGGTTGCCCGTCTTGTTTTAACCCCCACGACATTTGCCCTCTGAGGCGAGTCCCGTTTGAGGAGCTGCATGCGGCTAGTGAGGAGAAAATGCAGGCTTTGAAATCTGTTTACGGTGTTCAGACGGTTGTCATGTGGGAGCATGAATGGTCCGCTTTGAAAAATGTGCATGCGGGTGTAAAAGCTTTTCTCGGGAGTTTCCTTCCTCCCGAACCTCTGTGCCCCCGCGACGCTCTCTTTGGTGGTAGAACGAGCGCTGTGAGGCTGAGGTACACGGCTGGGCCTAACGAGACCGTGCACTATGTAGATGTCACTTCTCTGTATCCGTATGTAAACTGTAACTTTTCTTATCCGCTAGGTCACCCCACCATCATCCACAAAGACTTTGATCACCCTCAAAACTACTTTGGGTTCATCAAAGCCACCATCCACCCTCCTAGAGGGCTCTTGTTCCCCGTGTTACCTTACAAAACATCTAGAGGTAAATTGGTGTTCACCCTCTGTCGTAGCTGCGCTGAAATCAACAATCAGACGGGTCCGTGTAGACACGACGAGCGGGCCAGAGCATTGACGGGAGTGTGGGTCAGCGTTGAAGTGAACAAGGCTCTTGAGGTTGGTTATAGAGTAGGTAAGATCATTGAAGTGTGGCACTTTGACAGGCGTAGCGACTCCATTTTTGTGGGCTACATGCACACCTTCCTGAAAGGTAAGCAGGAAGCTTCAGGCTACCCACCTGAGGCCACTGATCAGGAAAGCAGAGAAAAGTACATCAGGGACTATGAGCTGCATCAAGGCGTGCGGCTGGACGCTGACAAAATTGAGGTGAACCCTGCAAAGAGACAGGTGGCTAAACTGTGTCTCAACAGTTTCTGGGGAAAGTTTGCGCAGAGAAGCAATCTGCCTCAGACCACCCTGGTCAGCGACCCTGAAGACTTTCTCCGCTTCATGTTTTCCGGTCAGTACAATGTGAAATACTTTAACTTTCTGAACGACAAGACCGCTATGATTCAGTGGAATTACCACAAGCGGTGCGTCGTGCCTCCAGGTAGAGCTAATAATGTGTTCATCGCTGCATTCACTACCGCTTATGCCCGTCTCAAGCTGTACAGTTATCTAGAGCAGGTGCAGGAAAATGTTCTCTACATGGATACTGACAGTCTGATATATGTGGTGAAAGACGGGGCGACGCCTCTGAAATTGGGGAATTATCTGGGGGATTTGACCGATGAGCTGGACGGTGACAGCATTCAAGAATTTGCAGCCGCTGGTCCCAAAAGTTACGCCTACCAGACGAGACAAAAGAAAAAGGTAGTATTGCGTGTCAAAGGTATCACTCAGACTACAGAGTGCTGTGAGCAGGTCAACTTTGACAGCGTCAGAGAGCTGGTGGAGGGTTACCTTGAGGGCTCTCGAGGGGGCGTTATTGAGACCCCACAGCATAACATCAGACGTAATAAAAAGAGCTTTCTCTTGAAAAATTGCACATTTCAAAAAAAGTTTAGAGTGGTGTATGACAAGAGACGCCTCTTTAGCGACGGCACAACTCTGCCTTTTGGCTACTGAAATAGGAGGAGAGAAACAAACAAACAATCAGACAAACCAAAAAAAATAAAAATGTCACACCTTACTAACGTGGAGCAAGTTCATTTTGATCCCAGACTCGCGGCACCCTTTTCATGTATGATTGTGGGTCCCAGCGGGTGTGGGAAAACATATTTTGTAAAAAGTGTTATTGAAAATTGTGAACATGTAATAAATGATGTACCTAAAAATATTGTGTGGATTTATACTTCCTTTCAACCCATGTATGCTGAACTGCAAAAATGAATAGAAAGATTAAGTTTGTTGAAGGACTGCCTGATTCTTTTGATGACACAGAGCTGTTTCCTCCTGATCAGAACCATTTGATTATTTTGGACGATGTTATTTTTCAAGCCTCCGACCATCCTGAAGTGGTCAAACTTTTTACTCAGTACAGACATCATAGAAATATGAGTGTGTTTATGTTGACGCAAAATGTATTTCACAGAGGTAAACACAGCCGTACCATGAGTTTGAACAGTAATTATCTGGTGTTGTTTAAAAACCCTAGGGACAAATTACAGATGAATATATTGGCGCATCAAATCTTCCCCTCACAAAAAGCCTTCTTTTTAGAGAGTTTTGAAGACGCCACCAAAGACCCCCGCGGGTATTTATTGGTCGATCTCACACCTTCCTGTCCAGAACCTTACAGGCTGAGGACGGGTATACTGCCTCCACAGTGGCCGGTTGTATATGTTCCCAGAACAAAGTAAGTCTCATCAGCAGCATCACAGCAGCACAGCAGCAGCAGCAGCAGCATGTCGGCGCGTATAAGAAGAAATGCACCCTTATTAAAAGCTCTATACCACGCCACACCTCGTAAACGTAAAGACATTCTTGCCCACTCTTCCCCGGACTTTCTCCAAGCTCTGTGCGAGATTGCTTTGAATCTTTTAAAAGGCAACTTTCTTATGAAAAATAAAAAAATACGACACCTTGCTGCAGAAATATCTCACGCTGATGAAACAAGGTCAAAAAGAGGAGCGTCGGGTGACTTTAACTTTGCAACGCGACCCGAGAGAAGAGTCAACGGATCTTACACCTAGCCATCTTGCTGACCCGGAAAGGCCCGATCCAGATGACACACTGAGTGATGTAATAAAAAGCCCTCCCCAGCGCGACCGCAAGAATGCCGAGTACATTATGAAAAAATTATCCAATAGCAACGCCGGATGGAATTTAAAAGGTAAATTTATTTATAAAGGACAAACCGTAAAAGGGTCTCATATGATTGATTTATTTAAAACATCTCCCTCCCTTATAAAAAAAGCCCAAACCCCACCACCTAGAGGCTGGATGAGTTCTTAAATACTCTGTCAGACCTCAACATTCCCTTATCCTCGTGAATAACCCTCGAGCTCGCGATCAATCGCCTCAAAATGGGTGAAAGTACCCTCTCCCCACGCTCAGGGCCGGTCCTAGCTATGGGCAATGTGGGCGGCCGCCCAGGGCGCTGTCTCCGTGGGGGGGCGCACGAGCGCCCGAAAATGAAAAACGATACCGCGCTGGACAGACTGATCGGGGGGCACGGCGCATCCAGGGGCGCAGGTGCGGCCGTGAGGGCGCACGAAAAAAATCTTTGTCTCCGGGGGGGGGGGGGGTGTTCGCCCAGGGCGCAAATGTGGCCAGGACCGGCGCTGCCCACGCTGGAGCAGAGCAGAGGGGCAAGATAATGAAGAAGAACAAAACACATAGCTCCTCCAGAGCCCAAACGAGTCTCCAAACGGACGGTAACCCTCTCCCCACGCTGTAGCAGACACGAGGGGCAAGAAACGAAGAAGAAACAAGACAAGAAAGAAGAACAACACATAGGGCATCCGAAGAAAAAGAACGCGAACGTAGACGGCGTAAAAAGAATAAATCTCCCTGGATCCCCTTTTCTCCCTAAATGAATGTAAACGTACAAAAATTGTTTTTCTCAATAAAGGCTTTATTGATCACATTCAGTCTACAGAGAGTTATTTTCATGATATATGTATATGATACGTTATGTAATAATAGATATAATGAATAATAATTCACAGGTGTAATTGTCGGGTTGTAACACTGATTAAACATTTGCAAAGAACAAGTTCCATGGTTAAAACATCCGGAGCTTCGATTTCTGATACAGCGTCGATATTTCTCCACAAAGTGTGATACAGTCTGATCATTTTTTATCACATCGTCGTCATACAGAGACAACAGTCGTTCAAAGGGTACTCGCAGGCCCTATGGCAGAGATAATAAGCAGTGTTGACCGCATACGGTGGACAGGGTGTGTTGAAGCTGACGATCGTGGTACAATATCCGGTCAGAACGCTGCTCCAAAAACTGTAAGATGCTTGAGGGGTAATGAGCAAAGTCCGGAGGAAAACCAAAGAGTCAAAGAAGGTGGCTACACCGTCCTCTTCCAGAGTCAAAGAGAGCCAGTGCTCACCGGGCAGGTGCGCAGGGTGTGTGTTGACTATAAAGTAGGCTGGGGTGTCAAAGGAACGCGTCAGTAACGGCAGCTGATCAGAAGCCCACACGCCACAGAATACATCTCCTAGCAGACGATGCAAAGACTTTCCAGTTCATGATTATTCATGTTTTGATTTTTTAATAATAATCCACCAGCACCTGTCTTTTAGAGTTAATTTCCAGAATGGAATCGTAACAGGCGTAGACGATCAGAGTGGTGGTGTGTGGTAAGGCTACTCTGAATCTCATTTCCAATCTTAAATTCCTGTTGGAAACAGGGGACAGAGCATCGTTGTCATCACCCGGGGTGAGATTAAACACAAACAGAGTATCCGTCGTTAAATTCTTCACGGTGATGCTCAGAGGTAGATCTTTCAGGTGTCTTCCGTGGTGATAAACATGTTGTAAAACTCTCTGACTGAGCTGCCTTGATTAAACTGGGGCTGGAAAGCCTTAGCCGGAACCTGTCTGCCATCCTGACAGAGGGCCAGATATTCTACGTTGTTGTGGACAAAATTGAAGGGCGACAGGTCTCTTCGTCCTGTGAAAGCTTCGTGGTGTACCATACCCAGCACCACGTATTTGGGCATAGCACCCAGAAAGAGGTTCTCCTGGTTACAAATCCTGGAATTTGCAGGTATGGAGTAGGTTTTTACATTGACGCGACAGGGGGTACAGCGTTACCCCTCAGCAGAGCTGCTGCGTGACCCAGACGGATCGCGGGGGAGACTGTCACTTTTTTAACAAACAGCAGGCGCCTAGTATTCTCAGGCGGAAAAGAGAATCGAGCTCCCATGAGGCAAAAGGCGTCGCTGGCTCGGGTCAGCTTGATTCTCATGTCCACCGAATTCAGAAGGAGTCTCTCACAGAAAAATACGTCCCCGTGAGGGGGCCAAACAGTGTACTTCCCGGGAATTGGCGAGAAGGCTGCTCGGAGTTAAGACCGCGGTTAGGACCGTTGTTGGTCACAATAGAGTCCAGTGCTCCAGCTGTGTCTTTGTAAAAAGACCCGCGCTGAATTGACTCTTGAGCGTATCTTCAGAGTAATTGAGTAGGGTTTCGATCATGGCTCTGTACGGGTGCGTAGCGCTAGACTGTGAAATTAATCTATCCCCCAGAATAACGTCGCACTGACTGAACATTGTATTCAGAGGGTAGTTGATCAGGCCACAGCGGCGTCATTCGCCAGATCTGTACCATCGGCGTTGGTGATTTTCAGCGGAGATGCAGCAAGGTATCGTTCAAATCCAAATACTTTTCACCATCTCCGGGAATAAAGAACTCAATGTGATGGTCGATAGAGGAAGAATTTCAGTGTAGACCTTATCTTCGATAGACAGCTGCGTCATGGGGCTGAAAATAAATCCAGCTCCGCCAGGGTGCACTCGGGTGATTTTTGGTGTAAAAGCGCCATATTGCTTTGTTTTTTGTTTTTTTTTTGCTGTTGTTGTGAAATTTCTTTTCTTCTTTTTCTTCTTGTATTATTTAGGTCTAAAAGATATCGCCGCTTCTGGCAGACTTCCTCCCCTTGGGCTTGCTTCTCCCGACTGATTTTTTCTTTTATGACTCGCACGTTTATTAGGGAGTGAAAAAACACGATCCCCCGGAGGCCTCCTCCTTTGTCTACGCGATAAAACCATAATCCTCCGGATCCCTCTGATTCTGTCGATTGGTCATACTGCCCACCGCAGTTTTTATCACATCAGAGGCGATGTTGCTCGCGGCCGATTTGAGGTGTGGCTTGGCGATGGCAAAGCCTTTTTTCACCAGCGGAGAGACAAAACGAAACAATCTCGAGAAGATGGAGCCTATACCCCCCGTACATGACCGTGTCCAAAAAACCGGGTAAAGCGCCTCCCACTTGACTTTCATAATAGTTTATGAAGCGATGAGGATCCTCTCTAGATACCTGTTCCATGTTTTTTATTTATTTTTATACAGGATGCTGAGCCGCGGCTGGTTTAAAGTGAGTTTTAAAATAGCCTTCCGTAGACAAAGTCCACACACCGGTTGCGATCCGTTTTAATCTCTATATGAATAGTTTTAATGTAACTTTTAGACACGTGCACGTAATGCACCGTATTGTACCTGAGACTCACCACGTCTCCGAAACCACCTTTAACGTTCACCACGCTCAGCAACGGCGAATAGCTGTCACCGATCGGTTGATACTGAATGATGTCTGTGTAAATAAAGAGGTTATAAATACCTCTTTTGAGATCGCACGGGTATGTAGCCGAACGGGGAGAGAGGGCCCACCACTCACCCGGTTTAAGACCCAATGTAGGCCAAGGGGGCTTGCGCTCGGATTTTGTACCGACCGCTGCCTTTGAAATCGATGCACTTGGTCACGTTGTTGTAAACAGCCTCGGCTGTGGGGTCATATTTTATGAGTTTCGGTAAGATTTGATCCAGGAGGTCTTTCGGCTTGTCATAATATCCTCCCCGACTAAACTTTTGAATTATGAGTAGCTCTCAGGCTTTGTATGATTAGGATATCTTTCCCGCGGAATTACAGATTCATCCGAGATTTCCATTAGTATATAAGCGTTATCCCGGGGTAAAGTATACCACGTGTGAGGATAAATGATTTCGCACAGACCCACCTCCCATTCTCCGTTCAGTTCGATAGCCTTGGCTAAGTCTACCGTGTAATTTGAGCTGGTGTTATTTTTAAACACGTCTTTACTAGCGTTGGAAGGTAAGGTGACATAAAATCCTGCGTTGTCGCCATATCCGACGGTATGATCGGTCCGGGTCGTTGAGCGTGGCTTTTATATTTTTCAGATCCGAGGCCTTGACCCAGCTATTGAATTTGCTGGGCCAGTTTTTCCAACGCACCAAAACCTGTTTTTCACCCTTGACGGTACGTCGTTTCAATATTTCTTCTACGTGATACGTCCTGTCTTTAGACATTTTTACTTTTTGCAACTCTGCCTCGTAAAAGGAACCCTCGATAGGCTCGCCATCATAATCTTGGAGTTTGTACACAGGGGGAGTACGAGGAATGCAGGCCTCCACCGTAAACACTTCGTCCGTAAAACTCTGTTCATATTTTTTATCAAACGCCCCTCTGACCTTGGATAATCTGACAAG
>CM014094.1:39723-86847 GCA_004119915.2 Collichthys lucidus
TTTTGTTGTGTTCATCATGTATTGTTTATTGAAAATGACCAAAATCCAATAAATAAGTTTTGAGAAAAAAAAAAGGATAAGGACGCGGCTGAGCATGCTCAAATAGGTTGTATGAATGAGTTGTCTTTAAAATAGCTTGTTAATTGTGATTTTGTGTTTGTTTGTTATATTGGGGGATTTTTTTTGAGTTAAAAGTGAAATATATTGATAGGCTGGAGAAGGACTCCCTCCTCCCTCTCTTTGTCTCTCTCTGTTTCTCTGTCTCTGTTGAAAGAGACGTCAGCGCTGCAGGCTGAAATTGTGTGTGTGTTTGGAGTTTGACCACTTTTGTTTTAGTAATGTGATCATTATTCCAGTGTTTGTCTAATGCAGTGTTTCTCAAACTTTTTCAGACCAAGGACCACTTTGTCAAAAAAAAAAAATTTCAGGGACCACCTGACCCCGTCTTCAGCCACCTATCCATCATTGTTTCCCATCCTCTCCGTGCCTTGTTTTAGTTAAAGTTCACAGCTTTTGCTGCTCTTTTCCTTGCTTTCTTTTCCTTACTTACTGACGTGACAGCGGAATGATTTTGTCTATAGGAGACGCCGTGGTTGCTTAGGCAACAATTTGGGCACTGCTAATTCAGATTTATCTTCATATATCCATTATACATATTTAAAAAAAAATTTGTCTGCATTTTTGTTCAGAGAACAAATTCGCTTTACACTTCAAATAATGTTAGGTAGGACTAGGGCTGATATGGCCTGTAACCAATATCTCGATATTTTTAAGCTATATCGCGATACACGACGATATATTTCGATATTTTTGTTGTTGTTGTTTTGTATTGTTTATTTCTAATAAATATTGTCATTATTTCCATGATAGCATTGTAATTGCTCAGAATCAACGTAGAACAGTAGATTTACACTTGCTGTGTGACACACCTCTTTTATAGCATTTTAACACTTGTCATATTTTTTATGAATTTTTAATACATTTCATGATGTAAATATGAGCTTTAAAGCTCAATAGCTTCCAGGTCCTGTGACCTATTGGCTCAAAATCAGTGTAGAACAGTCGAGCTACACCTGCTATACGACACACACTCTTTTTTATAGCATTTTAACACTTGTCATATTTTTTATGAATTTTTAATATATTTCATAATGTACATATGAGCATTGAAGCAGTGCAGAATCATACTTGGCATATGAGACACTTTTTTAAATCAAATTTTAACCATTCTTCATATTTTATAAATAAACGTTTAATACATTTAACACCCACGTTTTATTTTGAAAACCGAAAGTGTCCACACGCTGCAGTAAGCTAGCGCTGACTTTCCAGTTTTTTAAAAGTGTTTGCCATAAAGTCGGCAATAAGGGCGCACTTAAAAAATTTTGGAGCAGCTGACGTGACCACGCGAAAACGAGAGACGTGACCGCAGCTGTTTTTCTTCAGAACCAAGTCGTCCGTCTCCATCTTCAATTACCTCACTTGGACTCTTGGCTTCACCTCTCCTCACTTGATACAGAAAGTACGCATGCGCGCAGGGGATGTTTCTGGGTGGGCGGGGCAGTGTGCTGCGCGCTGTGAGCAGCAGGAGTGAGTGACAGGCGAATCCCCGGAGAATTAAATGCAGACGGCTTAAAACATTTACGTGACAACGTCGATGGTCGCGATATAGTCATTTCATACATCTCACGTAGAACAAGCCGCGATATATCGAGTATCCCTAGGTAGGACTCCACAAACTTGTGTGGGAAACTCGAATATTTTAAGAGATCCTCTCACGGACCACTTGAGGTCGCTCGCGGACCACTAGTGGACCACACTTTGAGTAACACTGGTCTAATGTAACTATTACCTATTGCTATATCATTAGGATTTAGTTTATGATATATAAAAAACTTTGTAGAAAATAACCACGATTGAGAGGAGTGAAAAGTGTTGAATGAGTGCTGAGGTTGAAGGCTTTGAGAGTGTGGAGTGCGTTGCAAGTTTGGTGTTGGGAAAAAATGATGTGGAATGAGGTTTGGTGCTGAAGAGCGCAAAGATATCTGTTATAAATAACCCTAAAAGTGCTGACCGGAAAGAAAAGGGGGGTTACTAAAGAATATTACATTAAACTGTGAAGAAAATAAACTCAAATCTAATTCTTGTTGTTTTTCCATTGTTCTTTGCATCTGTGGGAGAGACAGAGAGAAAGGCGGAGACTGAACAGGGGTTACACGGACCAGTTCAGTGACGTCAGACTCCAACCCAGACCACTGCACAAGGCCAGTACTGCTTTTGTTCACGAACTCTTGCTATACCTGCTGGTTTTGAAATATGTGTATATGCATTTATGATCACTAGAAGCTGAGATCTATTTGCTTATATATATATGATTAAATGTTTGTAGCTTGAAGTGGGAAATAGCATATTCTGCTTTTGTGTGCTATTTTGAGAAAGCTTGGCAACTGACTGATCAGTAAAGCTGTTGTATTGTGCATTGCAATTGTGATGCTTTGCTGTTTGTGCATTTTCCTGCTGTTTGGGTTATTCTGAGCTGACTTGTGTTTCACGATTGCATCTGAGATTCTTTTAAGAGCTAGAAGTAAAAGCTGTGAGTTGTGGATACTTGCCTTGTTGTACGTAGTTACTATTGATATCTGTTGGCATTTTGAGATTTTGCAGTCACAATCTGATAGCTTTTGGGGCTAGAGTGGCATTGTGTGGATTTAGTAGTGTAATTTCTTATTGCATTAATAGATCCCCTAAAGTTCCTTGGAGTTGGCGACTTTCTTTCTTGGGTTCATTGACTGTGGCAGAAAATAGTGAGACATCAGTAAATAAAAGAAAATTAGTGATTTAAAGTGACTCCAAAATTAGCTGATTAGCCTCACACACATACTGATTATTTGATTAATTAGTGATTTAATTGTTTACCTAGTTGATTGATTTGAGTAATTGCTAAGTTTGATTGACTTGATTAGCTTAAATTGATTGATTTGATTAATTTATTAACTTGGTTGATTGATTGATTGTTTAATTACTTCTCAGAAAAAGTAACCTGAAGCAGCTAAAGATGCAAAAAAAGAATAGTAAAACCGCAAAAGCAATCACATCTCTTGACATAGTTCAAAATAATAATCCATTAATAAAAGAGGTCTCACAAATCTCAACAAAATGGTCCCGCCGTTGGCCAGGGATTGACCAACCCTGGCCGGCAGAAGGAACCTTTAATCCAGATGTAATTGAAAAAAATACAGGTGCTTGTTACAGCATATAGAGAGATAGTTATTTAGACACCTTTCGTCAAACTCAGTTTGACCCGGTTTTGACAGTTTTACGACCTTGAACTTTTACCTAGAAAGGGTCTGCGCATGCACAGCCCCCCGCACCCCCGGCCTGCCCCTGTAATGCTTTTGGCTGTGCTGACATCACACACACGCACGCACACACACACACACACACACACACACAACCACACACACACCACACACCCACCCACACACACACACCCACTCACACACACACTCACACAAGACACATTGTATGACATTGCCTGATATGGAGTTTTAGAATTAAAGTTCTGTAAATGGACCCCAAATGTTGTAGAAAAAAAATAAAATTTGTAAAAACAACCAATGATAGAAAGGAGGTGTGGAAAACACTTTGCACGATTCCTTTAAAACGGGTGTGCGTCTGAGAATGACTGAAAACCATCTTGGTGAAAAAAGAAACTCATCATGCCGCTGAAAAGATCTACTCCCGACAGAGACAATGATTCTTCTGACTCGAGCAGCGAAGAAATGCAGAATTTACAGCAGAAGAGAGTCATCACAGCTCTGATTTGTGAGACGCCTGTTACAATCTTTGAAGAATCAGGATTGAAAGCAGCTGATGCTCCAAAGAAGAGCGTCGTCTATCTGTGCCGGCTGCAAGCGCCCCCATGCGATTCTCTGCATGGGGAATGGTCTTTGGTGCCGTACGGAGTGCAAGGCTATTGGGGCTATGTGTTTAAGTATGAAACGAGTGAGCTTTGGCTGTATCAGAGGAATGAGGGCGAAACAGTGGGGCCTCTGTCTGCTGTAGGGATGCTGAGTTCCAATGACTGGGCAGTGCTGAGACTGGTGATTCCAAATCACTCTGCCCTAATCAGCCACACCGAGCATCCCCAGGACCAGGAAGGCACTGTAACCGCTAAACAGCCCAGATTGGAGGGCGAGACCAAGGCTACTTTCAACGCGGTCTGGCAATCGAGAACCAATCCCTCCGGTCGCTGGTTCTTACGAGCCACTCTCCAGACATCTGGAGAGAGTGGAGCTACGGAGCACTTTGTCTTGGAGAGTTTTAATTCAGACTGCGGCGTATTCAAGACGCTGCTAGATCTGCCGGGAGCTGCGTGGAAGGAGAAGATGGAAGAAATTGGAGAAAAAATTACGACTCTGTTTACCAACTGCCGTAAATGGAATGACGTCCTGGCGGTGAAAAAAACTCTGTCCTTTTGAAACCACACCCCCTTGCCCCAATGCATAAAAGCAGACACAATAGCGGACGTACCAGCACACCCCTGCCGACTGGCTCAACCTGACTGAAAGACATGGCAGATTTTAACCGACGCTACAACCAGAGACAGCTCACCACCACGTGGACCCCCCTGTCTCCGATTCCTGAGGCTTCACCCGGGCTTGCAGTTTCTTCTTCTCCGGCCTCCACGACCCCACCGAAGCAGAGAGAACGTTCGGCCTCTGCACCCCTGATCCTCTCTGCTTCTCCGGCCTCCACGACCCCGCGAAGCAGAGAGAACGTGCGGCCTCCGCACCCCCGATCCTCTCATCCGGCGGCTGTTCCGATACAGAAACAGATGACACGGACATTGACGGGGAGTCTCAACGCTCCTCCTCCCCCGACTTAATGACACCTCCCCCTTCACCGGTTTCACCCACTCCTGTAAAAAGCGAAGACATGGCTGACGAGATGGATGGGGTGGCGCCTTTGGCTTTCTTCAACGCCGTAATAGCAGCCGTCATCCACCTGCTTAACATCACCCTTCACAAGTTTCGACGCGCGCAGTGCTACGGGTGTCAGATCAACCACCCAAGCCAGAGACAGCACCCGTGTCTGGAAAATGTGGAAGATGATTACTACCAGATCAACTTTCGCGGGATAATGAAGATGCTTTTCACCCCTCACTTGATTCCTTCCATCCAACGTCTCCTGACCGCACGCAACATCCGAGAGGACGACGCCAGTGTCAAAGCCGTGGCACAGACTCTATTACATGAACTCAGATCCACGAGGAACATCCAGGATTCCATCGGCAGCATGTACGACGAGCTGATTGGCCAGGACATACTCAAAATTGGAGAACTGAAACTGGTGACGGATGGCTGGGAAAGCGAATAAGTTTGTTTTTTATCTGATTGTTTATTAATCATGGGTAATTATTGGAGAAAACTTGTAACCTGTGTGGAAGAGAGGATGATCATCACCCATCTGATACACGATCTTTGCAACAGAGTTTCAACAGATAGAGACGCTGTCACAATACCGGTTGAAATCAGACGACTAAGCAACATTATGGACAGAGTTCGTTCTCACACCGGACATACAGCTTGGGAAGTCATGGTGCAGTGTGCGAGTGCATCTGATTTGTCAGAGACCTTTGAAAACATCGTAAAAGATTGGATCGAGGACTCTTTTGTTATAACACCCTGTCATTTGCTCACTCTGTACACTTTGTTTGTGGATGTGTTGATTTTTCATTTGCAGAATAACACGTCTGTGAATATCCCAGGCGAACTGAAAAGATTGCATAACATTCTTCAGACTAGTTTAGATCACAGTGTGTTAGTTCAGGTTTTAAAGATGATTAAAGACTAGTCGTCTCCTTTGTTTGTTTGTTTTTTGCGACCAATGTACAGTATTACACTTTATCTTTTATGTATCTTTATCCTGTATGTATCTTAACCTTTGTTGTATCCTATTACAATACAATCATTAAAAGAAATAAATGAGCGATCCAGAGGGTGTGTTTTTCAGTAAACCCTGAGAGTTTGTTGCAGGCAGGCAGGCAGGCAGGCAGGCAGGCGGGATGGCGGTGAGATGGGTCATGAAAAGAGTGTATTACAACCCGGCCCATCCGGCTAGTTTTGGAGGTGTAGATCGACTGCATAGGGGTGTGCAAGATGAAATGGGAAAGAAAGTCAATGTGGAAAATGTTAAAGATTTTTTACAAGAGCAAGATACCTACACTCTGCATAAACCAGCCAGAATACATTTAACCAGAAACAGAGTTTTTGTACCTAGGCCTTTAAACCAATTTCAAGCAGATCTTTGTGACATGCAAGCCTTGGCGGAACACAGCGACAGGTTTAAATATTTATTAACGGTCATAGATGTGTTTTCAAAAAAAGCATACGTGCGTGTTTTAAAGAGAAAAACCGCAGACGAGGTGGTGAAGCCTTTGTTTCAATCTTCAAAGACAGTCAGATCCCTGAAAAGTTACAAACGGATGCCGGTAAAGAGTTTTTCAACAAGAGTTTTGATGCTTTGATGAAAAGCACAACATTGTACACTTTGCCACAGCAAGTGATCTGACGGCCTCTGTCATTGAGAGGTTTAACCGCACGTTAAAAACTAAATGTGGAGATATTTTACGGCTAACAACACAAGGCGATACCTCGACGTTTTACAGGATTTGGTGAAAAGCTACAATCACAGCTTTCATAAAAGTATAAAAATGGTGCCTATGCAGGTGACCTCCGAGAATGCCTCTCAAGTGTTTCAAAATCTGTACGGCACGTTTCCTACACGACACCGTGATGCGGTGCAAATGAAATTTAAAAAGGGTGATCTTGTCAGATTATCCAAGGTCAGAGGGGCGTTTGATAAAAAATATGAACAGAGTTTTACGGACGAAGTGTTTACGGTGGAGGCCTGCATTCCTCGTACTCCCCCTGTGTACAAACTCCAAGATTATGATGGCGAGCCTATCGAGGGTTCCTTTTACGAGGCAGAGTTGCAAAAAGTAAAAATGTCTAAAGACAGGACGTATCACGTAGAAGAAATATTGAAACGGCGTACCGTCAAGGGTGAAAAACAGGTTTTGGTGCGTTGGAAAAACTGGCCCAGCAAATTCAATAGCTGGGTCAAGGCCTGGATCTGAAAAATATATAAAAGCCACGCTCAACGACCCGGACCGATCATACCGTCGGATATGGCGTCAACGCAGGATTTTATGTCACCTTACCTTCCAACGCTAGTAAAGACGTGTTTAAAAATAACACCAGCTCAAATTACACGGTAGACTTAGCCAAGGCTATCGAACTGAACGGAGAATGGGAGGTGGGTCTGTGCGAAATCATTTATCCTCACACGTGGTATACTTTACCCCGGGATAACGCTTATATCGTACTAATGGAAATCTCGGATGAATCTGTAATTCCGGCGGGAAAGATTATCCTAATCATACAAAGCCTGAGAGCTACTCATAATTCAAAAGTTTAGTCGGGGAGGATATTATGACAAGCCGAAAGACCTCCTGGATCAAATTACCGAAACTCATAAAATATGACCCCACAGCTGAGGCTGTTTACAACAACGTGACCAAGTGCATCGATTTCAAAGGCAGCGGTCAGTACAAAATCCGAGCGCAAGCCCCCTTGGCCTACATGTTGGGTCTTAAACCGGGTGAGTGGTGGGCCCTCTCTCCCCGTTCGGCTACATACCCGTGCGATCTCAAAAGAGGTATTTATAACCTCTTTATTTACACAGACATCATTCAGTATCAACCGATCGGTGACAGCTATTCGCCGTTGCTGAGCGTGGTGAACGTTAAAGGTGGTTTCGGAGACGTGGTGAGTCTCAGGTACAATACGGTGCATTACGTGCACGTGTCTAAAAGTTACATTAAAACTATTCATATAGAGATTAAAACGGATCGCAACCGGTGTGTGGACTTTGTCTACGAGAAGGATATTTTAAAACTCACTTTAAACCAGCCGCGGCTCAGCATCCTGTATAAAAATAAATAAAAAACATGGAACAGGTACATCTAAGAGAGGATCCTCATCACTTCATAAACTATTATGAAAGTCAAGTGGGAGGCACTTTACCCGTTTTTTTGGAACACCGGTCATGTACGGGGGTATAGGCTCCATCTTCTCGAGATTGTTTCGTTTTGTCTCTCCGCTGGTGAAAAAAGGCTTTGCCATCGCCAAGCCACACCTCAAATCGGCCGCGAGCAACATCGCCTCTGATGTGATAAAAACTGCGGTGGGCAGTATGACCAATCGACAGAATCAGAGGGATCCGGAGGATTATGGTTTTATCGCGTAGACAAAGGAGGAGGCCTCCGGGGATCGTGTTTTTTCACTCCCTAATAAACGTGCGAGTCATAAAAGGAAAAAATCAGTCGGGAGAAGCAAGCCCAAGGGGAGGAAGTCTGCCAGAACGGCGATATCTTTTAACCTAAATAATACAAGAAGAAAAAGAAGAAAGAAATTTCAACAACAACAGCAAAAAAAAAACAAAAAAACAAAGCAATATGGCGCTTTTACACCAAAAATCACCCGAGTGCACCCTGGCGGAGCTGGATTTATTTTCAGCCCATGACGCAGCTGTCTATGAAGATAAGGTCTACACTGAAATTCTTCCTCTATCGACCATCACATTGAGTTCTTTATTCCCGGAGATGGTGAAAAGTATTTGGATTTGAACGATGCCTTGCTGCATCTCCGCCTGAAAATCACCAACGCCGATGGTACTGATCTGGCGAATGACGCCGCTGGGACCTGATCAACTACCCTCTGAATACAATGTTCAGTCAGTGCGACGTTATTCTGGGGGATAGATTAATTTCACAGTCTAGCGCTACGCACCCGTACAGAGCCATGATCGAAACCCTACTCAATTACTCTGAAGATACGCTCAAGAGTCAATTCAGCGCGAGTCTTTTTACAAAGACACAGCTGGAGCACTGGACTCTATTGTGACCAACAACGGTCCTAACCGCGGTCTTAACTCCTGAGCAGCCTTCCTGCCAATTCCCGGGAAGTACACTGTTTGGCCCCCTTCACGGGGACGTATTTTTCTGTGAGAGACTCCTTCTGAATTCGGTGGACATGAGAATCAAGCTGACCCGAGCCAGCGACGCCTTTTGCCTTATGGGAGCTCGAGTTCTCTTTTCCGCCTGAGAATACTAGGCGCCTTGCTGTTTGTTAAAAAAGTGACAGTCTCCCCCGCGATCCGTCTGGGTCACGCAGCAGCTCTGCTGAGGGGTAACGTGCTGTACCCCCTGTCGCGTCAATGTAAAAACCTACTCCTACCTGCAAATTCCAGGATTTGTAACCAGGAGAACCTCTTTCTGGGTGCTATGCCCAAATACGTGGTGCTGGGTATGGTACACCACGAAGCTTTCACAGGACGAAGAGACCTGTCGCCCTTCAATTTTGTCCACAACAACGTAGAATATCTGGCCCTCTGTCAGGATGGCAGACAGGTTCCGGCTAAGGCTTTCAGCCCCAGTTTAATCAAGGCAGCTCAGTCAGAGAGTTTTACAACATGTTTATCACCACGTGAAGACACCTGAAAGATCTACCTCTGAGCATCACCCGTGAAGAATTTAACGACGGATACGCTCTGTTTGTGTTTAATCTCACCCCGGGTGATGACAACGATGCTCTGTCTCCTGTTTCCAACAGGAATTTAAGATTGGAAATGAGATTCAGAGTAGCCTTACCACACACCACCACTCTGATGTCTACGCCTGTTACGATTCCATTCTGGAAATTAACTCTAAAAGACAGGTGCTGGTGGATTATTATTAAAAAATCAAAACATGAATAATCATGAACTGGAAATCTTTTGCATCGTCTGCTAGGAGATGTATTCTGTGGCGTGTGGGCTTCTGATCAGCTGCCGTTACTGACGCGTTCCTTTGACACCCCAGCCTACTTTATAGTCAACACACACCCTGCGCACCTGCCCGGTGAGCACTGGCTCTCTTTGACTCTGGAAGAGGACGGTGTAGCCACCTTCTTTGACTCTTGCGGTTTTCCTCCGGACTTTGCTCATTACCCCTCGAGCATCTTACAGTTTTTGGAGCAGCGTTCTGACCGGATATTGTACCACGATCGTCAGCTTCAACACACCCTGTCCACTGTATGCGGTCAACACTGCAATTATTATCTCTGCCATAGGGCCTGCGAAGTACCCTTTGAACGACTGTTGTCTCTGTATGACGACGATGTGAAAAAATTATCAGACTGTATCACACTTTGTGGAGAAATATCGACGCTGTATCAGAAATCGAAGCTCCGGATGTTTTAACCATGGAACTTGTTCTTTGCAAATGTTTAATCAGTGTTACAACCTGTGAATTATCTATTCATTATATCTATTATTACATAACGTATCATATACATATATCATGAAAATAACTCTCTGTAGACTGAATGTGATCAATAAAGCCTTTATTGAGAAAAACAATTTTTGTACGTTTACATTCATTTAGGGAGAAAAGGGGATCCAGGGAGATTTATTCTTTTTACGCCGTCTACGTTCGCGTTCTTTTCTTCTGGATGCCCTATTGTGTTTTGTTCTCTTGTTCTTGTTTCTTCTTCGTTTTCTTGCCCCTCGGTCTGCTACAGCGTGGGGAGAGGGTTACCGTCCGTTTGGAGACTCGTTTGGGCTCTGGAGGAGCTATTGTGTTTTGTTCTTCTTCATTATCTTGCCCCTCTGCTCTGCTCCAGCGTGGGCAGCGCCGGTCCTGGCCACATTTGCGCCCTGGGCGAACACCCCCCCCCCCCCGGAGACAAAGATTTTTTTCGTGCGCCCTCACGGCCGCACCTGCGCCCCTGGATGCGCCGTGCCCCCGATCAGTCTGTCCAGCGCGGTATCGTTTTTCATTTTCGGGCGCTCGTGCGCCCCCCCACGGAGACAGCGCCCTGGGCGGCCGCCCACATTGCCCATAGCTAGGACCGGCCCTGAGCGTGGGGAGAGGGTACTTTCACCCATTTTGAGGCGATTGATCGCGAGCTCGAGGGTTATTCACAGAGGATAAGGGAATGTTGAGGTCTGACAGAGTATTTAAGAAACTCATCCAGCCTCTAGGTGGTGGGGTTTGGGCTTTTTTTTATAAGGGAGGGAGATGTTTTTAAATAAATCAATCATATGAGACCCTTTTACGGTTTGTCCTTTATAAATAAATTTACCTTTTAAATTCCATCCGGCGTTGCTATTGGATAATTTTTTCATAATGTACTCGGCATTCTTGCGGTCGCGCTGGGGAGGGCTTTTTATTACATCACTCAGTGTGTCATCTGGATCGGGCCTTTCCGGGTCAGCAAGATGGCTAGGTGTAAGATCCGTTGACTCTTCTCTCGGGTCGCGTTGCAAAGTTAAAGTCACCCGACGCTCCTCTTTTTGACCTTGTTTCATCAGCGTGAGATATTTCTGCAGCAAGGTGTCGTATTTTTTTATTTTTTCATAAGAAAGTTGCCTTTTAAAAGATTCAAAGCAATCTCGCACAGAGCTTGGAGAAAGTCCGGGGAAGAGTGGGCAAGAATGTCTTTTAGTTTACGAGGTGTGGCGTGGTATAGAGCTTTTAATAAGGGTGCATTTCTTCTTATACGCGCCGACATGCTGCTGCTGCTGCTGCTGCTGCTGCTGATGATGATGATGATGATGATGAGACTTACTTTGTTCTGGGAACATATACAACCGGCCACTGTGAAGGCAGTATACCCGTCCTCAGCCTGTGCGGTTCTGGACAGGAAGGTGTGAGATCGACCAATAAATACCCGCGGGGGTCTTTGGTGGCGTCTTCAAAACTCTCTAAAAAGAATGCTTTTTGTGAGGGGAAGATTTGATGCGCCAATATATTCATCTGTAATTTGTCCCTAGGGTTTTTAAAAACACCAGATAATTACTGTTCAAACTCATGGTACGACTGTGTTTACCTCTGTGAAATACATTTTGCGTCAACATAAACACACTCATATTTCTATGATGTCTGTACTGAGTAAAAAGTTTGACCACTTCAGGATGGTCGGAGGCTTGAAAAATAACATCGTCCAAAATAATCAAATGGTTCTGATCAGGAGGAAACAGCTCTGTGTCATCAAAAGAATCAGGCAGTCCTTCAACAAACTTAATCTTTTATTCATTTTGCAGTTCAGCATACATGGGTTGAAAGAAAGTATAAATCCACACAATATTTTTAGGTACATCATTTATTACATGTTCACAATTTTCAATAACACTTTTTACAAAATATGTTTTCCCACACCCGCTGGGACCCACAATCATACATGAAAAGGGTGCGCGAGTCTGGGATCAAAATGAACTTGCTCCACGTTAGTAAGGTGTGACATTTTTTTTTAAGTTTTTTTTTGGTTTGTCTGATTGTTTGTTTGTTTCTCTCCTCCTATTTCAGTAGTCAAAAGGCAGAGTTGTGCCGTCGCTAAAGAGGCGTCTCTTGTCATACACCACTCTAAACTTTTTTTGAAATGTGCAATTTTTCAAGAGAAAGCTCTTTTTATTACATCTGATGTTATGCTGTGGGGTCTCAATAACGCCCCCTCGAGAGCCCTCAAGGTAACCCTCCACCAGCTCTCTGACGCTGTCAAAGTTGACCTGCTCACAGCACTCTGTCGTCTGAGTGATACCTTTGACACGCAATACTACCTTTTTCTTTTGTCTCGTCTGGTAGGCGTAACTTTTGGGACCAGCGGCTGCAAATTCTTGAATGTGTCACCGTCCAGCTCATCGGTCAAATCCCCCAGATAATTACCCAATTTCAGAGGCGTGCCCCGTCTTTCACCACATATATCAGAGTGTCAGTATCCATGTAGAGAACATTTTCCTGCACCTGCTCTAGATAACTGTACAGCTTGAGACGGGCATAAGCGGTAGTGAATGCAGCGATGAACACATTATTAGCTCTACCTGGAGGCACGACGCACCGCTTGTGGTAATTCCACTGAATCATAGCAGTCTTGTCGTTCAGAAAGTTAAAGTATTTCACATTGTACTGACCGGAAAACATGAAGCGGAGAAAGTCTTCAGGGTCGCTCACCAGGGTGGTCTGAGGCAGATTGCTTCTCTGCGCAAACTTTCCCCAGAAACTGTTGAGACAGTTTAGCCACCTGTCTCTTTGCAGGGTTCACCTCAATTTGTCAGCGTCAGCCGCGCGCCTTGATGCAGCTCATAGTCCCTGATGTACTTTCTCTGCTTTCCTGATCAGTGGCCTCAGGTGGGTAGCCTGAAGCTTCCTGCTTACCTTTCAGGAAGGTGTGCATGTAGCCCACAAAAATGGAGTCGCTACGCCTGTCAAAGTGCCACACTTCAATGATCTTACCTACTCTATAACCAACCTCAAGAGCCTTGTTCACTTCAACGCTGACCCACACTCCCGTCAATGCTCTGGCCCGCTCGTCGTGTCTACACGGACCCGTCTGATTGTTGATTTCAGCGCAGCTACGACAGAGGGTGAACACCAATTTACCTCTAGATGTTTTGAAAGGTAACAGGGAACAAGAGCCCTCTAGGAGGGTGGATGGTGGCTTTGATGAACCCAAAGTAGTTTTGAGGGTGATCAAAGTCTTTGTGGATGATGGTGGGGTGACCTAGCGGATAGGAAAAGTTTACATACGGATACAGAGAAGTGACATCTACATAGTGCACGGTCTCGTTAGGCCCAGCCGTGTACCCAAGCCTCACAGCGCTCGTTCTACCACCAAAGAGAGCGTCGCGGGGCACAGAGGTTCGGGAGGGAGGAAACTCCCGAGAAAAGCTTTTACACCCGCATGCAATTTTTCGAAGCGGACCATTCATGCTCCCACATGACAACCGTCTGATCACCGTACAGATTTCAAAGCCTGCATTTTCTCCTCACTAGCCGCATGCAGCTCCTCAAACGGGACCGCCTCAGAGGGCAAATGTCGTGGGGGTTAAAACAAGACGGGCAACCGTGGTAAAAGCACCCCAGAAACTCCCAAGCATAAGCAACTCATCTCTGTCTATTTCGGCAAAACCGTCAACAAAGTACGGCCTACCTGTTTTTCCCCCTTGTTTAACGCATGCTGGATAAAAACATTAGTGCTGCGTGCTACCCACTCCAACCACTGAATGGAGGCGTGGGAGTAGCTTTTGGTCTGGCACCTGTAGTTATCCGGCGAAGGTACGGCCAGGGTTTTGGGTGGGAGGAATTTGTGAGAAACACCTTCATGCATGCGGAGGCGATAGTGATGCAGCTAAAAGGATCTACGCCTGTGTCAGTGAGGAACTGATTTCTGAACAGGACGCAGCCCTTGGCAAGAATGTCAACATCATTTTCACAGTACAGCCGAGCTTCCTTCTCAAAGTCAAACGTACCCTGACTCACCTCTCTGTACCAGCCGTAAAACTCTTGCTGCTGAGCACGAGTCATACGTTCACGCCATAATTATGCGGGGGGGATAAGCTCCGATATACTGCAAATTCTTCTTGAACTGAAACCGTGAGGGAAATGACCCTTGGTCTGATCAGAGAAACCTTGCCTGGGCATGGCGCTGAGACGCATGGTGAGAAAGACAGAGAGTCGATAAATTTTAGATTAAAATCAGGGTCTTGAAACAGATAATTTTACTGCCCTGCATGATGGTCATCATGGTGTTGAGGATCAGATAGCTGTCAAAACCTTTAGCATTGTGAGCTACAAACACACTGTTTAGGTACGCGGGCCTCCTGAAATGCAGGAGAAAGTCCCTGACACAGTTCAAACCATAAGACGCCCACCGCATGCCACTCAGTGTTTTGGTGCAGACAAGAAAAGGTTGTGCACGTTCTGTTGAACAACAAATGTTTCACAGTCATAAAAAATCAATTTATCTGCATGATCTCTAGCCGGAGGCAAAGGCTGAATGAAGCAGAGGTGATCACCGGCGTCAGAGTCTAATTTCTCTCCGCAAATGTTGCATTTAGGCTGCTGGCATTTGTGATTATGAGATGTGGTAATTTTTTTGCAACTCTGACATCTTTTGATTTTGTTGCAAATACTGCTATGTGTTCACCCAAAGGTCTTTCTCTAGGCTCCTTGTGCCTGTCAAAACACAGAGGCGTACGACATCCTGTTGCAGTCACTGCATGCTACGGGTTTGAGCTCCTGCTTAGTACAATCAGGATTGTTACACACAGAGCAGTGACCTTTGCATTGGTGGGCAAAGGGCATCGTGTAGCTTTTGTAGCAGTAATGACAGACGTACGGAACCCCGAGAAAGGCTTTCAGATTTTTTATACCGTAATAATGGTTCTGGAACAAAAAGAGAAACAGAGGATTTGATCTATCAGAGAAAGCCGTCTCAAAATGGAGAGCGGCTGCCGATCTGGACTTCTGATAACTGGATAACAATTTTGCGGTTCAGAATTTTCAAATTTGCACACGTCAGTAAATGTGACGGGGGTCTGAGGTGTCAGACCGACGGTCTCTGAAACTGTCTCCCTTGTTCTAAGGCCTGATTATCAGTGATTAGAGGATCGTTTACATGGGCCAAGTTAATGGCAAAGCAGAGGTGATCATTCCTGTTGTCCACAATGTACAGATGTTGTCTTTTAATTCGTATTATTTCACAGTCTAAAGTTTTGTCCAGTTTGCGTTTAACACCGCCTCTTCATGCACAACCTGAACCACTAATTCTAACCTAGCATCTGATGCTATCTCAGCGTTAGATTGAACCAAGCGCTCCAGCAAGCCCTCAAAAGCAGGTAAGATGGCATCACCATGTTCATCCTCAACAACCACAGAGACATGATTCTGAACATTCTCACCAATAAGCTCTACTGTATTACATCATTACGCCCAACCTGTGCTCTGACAGCGCCAGCCATTTCTCTAAGAATCAACATCACATCGTCATAAAACTGCAAGATCCGGTATGTTTCTGGCAGGGGGAACGGTGAACACTCGCCTCAACTCCAGATTGTTGAACCGCTCGCGGGGCACAGTCGTGATGTTGGAGAAGGAGGAGGAGGAGGAGGAAGAGGAGGTGGACGGCCTGGGGGGTGAATCAGACAGACCTCTCACGTCTCCTCCTCCTCCACCATGCTGGACATGGACTTGCTCTAATTTGGAGTTGGAAATGAAGCTGATTGAATTGGAGGAGTGGGTGGGGTAGGAGGAGGAGAGGGAGGGGGGACTTGGCTCTCATTTGCATGTGAGCAGGAGGAGGGGGAGGGAGAAGGGGATAAGGGGAGGGGGAGGGAGAAGGGGGTGAGGGGGAGGGAGAAGGGGATGAGGGGGAGGAGAAGAGGATGAGGAGGAGGGAGGGGTCTGGTCAATCTGATGCAGAGCGAGTTCTAAAGGATGGAAATAATTTTCAACATCGGAGGAAGATGGTTTTGATTTAGAAGCAGCAGAGCGTCTTCTAATGGTTGGAAATAGCTATTAGCAGTCGATGATGACGGTTCACCCACATTAGCAACGGCTACATCTACAGCAGGAGGTGGGGAGATTTGATTCAATTGCTCAACCATAAACTCTAAATCAGACAGACCAAAAGAAAAGTTTTCTTCATCCATTTTTTTTTTTGTTTATTTTAAATGTCACACCACACGTTTAGGACTTTTTCCTACTGGAATCAGCAATTTCACAAAGCACATCCAGCTTTTGCAGTCTCTCACAATCGTCCGGTTTCGTAATGAAATCAGCAATTTCACAAAACACGTCAAACCTTTGCAGTCTCTCACGTTCGTCCGCAGTCAGTGGGTGTGAGTTAACTCCCTCCCTCGCAGGCTGCACTTCTGACTCCAAGGATCGTGTATCAGGCTCTTTGCGCCGGGCTTCGGGGTCTGTGGATCCGGTCTCACTGCGCCGGGCTTCAGGGTCTGTGGATCCACTCTCACAGTGCCGGGCTTCCCGCGTCGTGTCCCCGCCGTGAGGCTGCACTGGTTCCAGGGTTTCTGTCCCACGGCTCCTTTGTTCCACAACTTGGGGAAAAAAACAAAACATATTTTAATTCACAAGACAATTGAGAGACAAGACAAAAACTCATCGAAAAATCATCAAATCATTTTATATTTAGAAAAACATTGCCTACCTTGATGACGGACGTTGGGTTTTTTTGGTCTAGGTAGCTCTGACACAGAAACTGAAGGCCTGGGCTCTGTATAAAACATCATTGAAATCCAAACGTCACTCTTTCCATCGTCAGAAATATATATATATCACCATCTAATAGATAGTTAGATACAGGCGTTCTAACACTCTGGAGCTGCGTCGCTTCGTCTAGAAGATCTATATATGAAAGTTTGGAGACAAGGAAAAAGTTTAAATAGTTACATCTCATCAGTTTACTGACAAAGTCAGAGAAAATAAAGAGCATATAATAGACTCACCGAGATCTGATTGCGTAAGATCGATGCCCTCAAACTCTTCAGGAGTCATTTTAAGAAATGAAAAAGACATTCAGTGTAAAAAACAAAATCCTGGATACAACAACAATCCCAAACGCACCAAAAATGTCTTATACCACAGAAAAACATGTTAACATTACTGGCTAGTTTGTGTAAAATGTGTGTAAACTGTATACTAGTGCAGCAATGAACTCTTTCAGAAGTTACTCAAACTCGTCAGAAGTCACTTCAAGAAATGAAAAAGACAATTGTTGCAAAGCAGAATAAAAAAAAAAAAGTTAAATCACTTACCAGGAAATATGACTGGTCAGAAGGAGAAGTAGGAGGCTCGGATAAAATGTTATTTTCTAAAATAAAATAAATACTATAGTTCACTTTTTTTGGTAGTAGAAAGACAAAAGTTAAAGTTAAAGCTCCATACCATGCTCCATCTTTGTCAACCGTACGTTCAATGACTGGTGTCCACGTCAGCCTTGGTGCGTTCATGACTCTGAAGTCTGACTGTAACCAGCTCTAAGGTATGGCTTTTATGCCCAGAAAACGAATGCTGAAGACAATTTATTAGTTTATGGTGTTTCAACCATTTCAGGTGTAAGCTTGCATCTCTACCCAACACCAGATGTTGGCCGAGTTTGTTTTCACAACTGAGTTTCCTGCCCTTTCATTTCTACAATTGGGGGTCTTGTGTCTTGTGTGGGTGAGAGTGTAAGATACCCAGACAACGTTTACGTTTATGAATTTATTTCAGCCCATTTAAGGATTAGCCTTTCACCTATCTAACCCGGGATGTCCGCTGAGTTTGCTTTCACATCCGTGTTTAGGTGAGAGTGTAAGATACACTTTTATACCCAGAAAACGAATGCCTGACAACCGTTTACATTTATGAATTTATTTCAGCCCATTTAAGGATTAGCCTTTCACCTCTCTAACTTGGGATGTCCCCTGAGTTTGCTTTCACATCCGTGTTTGGGTGAGAGTGTAAGATACACTTTTATACACAGAAAACGAATACCTGACAACTGTTTACGTTTATGACTTTATTTCAGCCCATTTGAGGATTAGCCTGTCACCTCTCTAACTCGGGAAGTCCGCAGCCGGCACAGATAGACGACGCTCTTCTTTGGAGCATCAGCTGCTTTCAATCCTGATTCTTCAAAGATTGTAACAGGCGTCTCACATATCAGAGCTGTGATGACTCTCTTCTGCTGTAAATTCTGCATTTCTTCGCTGCTCGAGTCAGAAGCATCATTGTCTCTGTCGGGAGTAGATCTTTTCAGCGGCATGATGAGTTTCTTTTTTTCACCAAGATGGTTTTCAGTCATTCTCAGACGCACACCCGTTTAAAGGAATCATGCAAAGTGTTTTCCACACCTCCTTTCTCTCATTGGTTGTTTTTACAAATTTTATTTATTTTTTCTACAACATTTGGGGTCCATTTACAGAACTTTAATTCTAAAACTCCATATCGGGCAATGTCATACAATGTGTCTTTGTGTGAGTGGGTGTGTGTGTGTGGGTGGGTGTGTGTGTGTGTGGTGTGTGTGGTGTGTGTGTGTGTGTGCGTGCGTGCGTGTGTGTGATGTCAGCACAGCCAAAAGCATTACAGGGGCAGGCCGGGGTGTGGTAAAAGTTCAAGGTCGTAAAACTGTCAAAACCGGGTCAAACAGAGTTTGACGAAAGGTGTATAATATAACTCTCTCATATAAAGCAGAGCAGAAGAAAGGGAGAAAGGGAGAGAATTGTACAGAAAAGAGGCGCACAGAACTGGCGATGCTCCGGCTGTTCGAGTGAGGGACAGAAGTGGACCAAGGCTGCAAAGGAGAAAAAAGAGAAGGATATGGAAGAAATAGAGAACATCGCCAAACAAACTGAAAAGCTGATCATTGAAGCTAATACCCCATTCTCGCATACTGACTTCGAAAAGAAACCTCCCTCATATAAAAAGAAGGTAGAGTTTCAAGAGATATATCCTCAGCTCCCAGTGATTTCACAAGACGGTAGTTATTAAATCATGGATGATGAGGATAGAATAATTGAATCCGGACGAGCGGATTCTCTCTCTCTCTCTCTCTCTCTCTCTCTCTGCTGTGATCCTGCACGACGCCCACTACATATATTATTACTGTCATAATTACTACCATATCTGTTACTGTAATCATTTTTATCATTCATTGTGATTCATTGTCATTTTGTCAGTCATTGTAATTGTACAATATATTTGTGTTGATTTGTCCTTGTGGGGAGGGCTCAGGAGAGCAGCGCCAGGTGAGCGTGATTGGCACACCTGTTTCAAACTGGATAATCACTCGCTCCTTTGCCCACAGCGGTAGCGTGCTGGAGGTGGAAAAAGGACGGACGGACGAAAACACTGGCAGACGGCAGCAAGACGCCTGCGAACGGCTGCAGCGTAACACTGGTCCATAGCGCAATAAAAGAATCCGTCATAAACGAGCTTTTGTCTCTGACTGGTCTGTGTGGAGAACCCACGGTGGCAGCGAGCCTGTCACATTTTGGCGCCCAACCAATACGGCACAGAGACAATGTCAGAGCCACAGCAGGTGCAGCCAGTAACAGCGCTGGCCCAGATGGTGGCAGAGGTAAAGCCGTGAAGAGGGCTGTCCTTGACCGGCTGGGATATTCGGCCGAGGACCACCGCCGGAAGTTTCGGGGGACCAAGCTGGGCCCCTCTGACCGCCCGTTCACCTACGCCCAGCAGCTGAGGGACGCCGCTTACCGATGGCTGCAACCGGGGGAGACCACAGGCGAGAGACGGTTGGTGGAAAAGCTCGTGCTGGAGCAGTTCGTGGAGGGGCTGCCGGATGGCACCCTCGAGTGGGTGCGCTGGTCACCCGCCCCGACGACCTGGCGGCCGCCGTCGCCCTCGCGGAGGACCATCTGGCCGTCCATTCCCGGGGCCAGGCATCAGAGGCGCGGCCAGCGCCCTCCGACCGTCCCAGCCCGGCACCTCGCAGGAGACCCGCGCCAGCACCTGGTCCCCCAGCAACGCACACCCGCCCCTCCCCTGCTCCTCGTCATAATATCCCCTCTCTCTCTCTTCCACCACAGGGTCCAGCCGCTACGGGCGCTGCTCTTAGCCCACAGAGGGTCCCTCAGGCGGCAGGGCAGGAGTGTTGGAGGTGGGGCAGCCCGGACACTTCCGCCGCGAGTGTCCGCTGATGGAGGTCGGGCAGGTGATCCGGGTTGTCGGTCCTCCGGCGCCCTCCCCCGGTCCAGGAGAGACGTACAGCGTTCCGGTAAGGATTCAGGGGGGTACACATCAGGCTATGGTGGACTCGGGCTGCATGCAGTCTATAGTTCACCAGAACCTGATTCGACCCGGGGCATTGTTAGAGGCAGGATGGGTGGATATCAGGTGTGTGCATGGGGATATTCACAGATATCCTGTGGTGCCAGTGGAAATTCGTTACAGGGGCAAAAAGCATAGTGTGAAGGCTGCGGTTAGTTCCCGCCTGGCGCATCCTCTGATCTTGGGCACAGATTGGCCTGGGTTTGATAGGTTAGTGGGGCAGTGTGTGGGGGTGCGCTCACGACAGACAGGGACATGGGATATGTGCGCTGTGCTCAGCGGTGACGCGAGGTTGTCCGACACTGCAGACGGGGAGGGGGAGCCAGCGGTGCCTTCTCAGGAGGCGCCGCCGGTTCCTGTATTTGACTCCATGGAAGATTTTCCACTCGAGCAGTCTCGTGACGATACTCTACGCTTTGCCTTTGACCAAGTGATACAAATTGATGGTCACATGGTGCGCCCTGACGCAGCGCTAACGTATCCACACTTTTCATTGCGCAGGGACAGATTATATAGAGTGAGTCGTGACACTCAAGCAGACGACGTGATAACCCAATTGTTGGTCCCGAAAAGCCGTCGGGAAATGATTTTCCAGGCGGCTGATTATAACCCTATGGCTGGTCACATGGGATATGATAAAACACTAAACCGGATAATGGCTCGATTCTATTGGCCAGGCATTCGGGCAGACGTGCGCCGCTGGTGTGCGTCTTGTCCCGAATGCCAGTTAGTTAACCAGCCGGCCATCCCGAGAGCGCCTTTGCGCCCATTACCGCTGATTGAGGTCCCATTCGAACGCATTGGGATGGACCTCATCGGGCCATTTCACCGGAGCGCACGTGGATATCGCTTTGTGTTAGTCCTTGTGGATTATGCAACGCGATATCCAGAGGCAGTGCCGCTGCGCACCATCTCTGCAAAGAGTGTGGCGCAGGCACTGTTTCAAGTTATCTCCCGGGTTGGGATCCCGAAAGAGATCCTGACCGATCAAGGCACCCAATTTATGTCACGAACACTGAGAGAGCTGTACGGGTTATTGGGCATCAAGTCTATTCGGACCAGTATTTACCATCCTCAAACTGACGGCCTCGTTGAGCGCCTGAATAAGACTTTGAAGTCCATGATCCGTAAGTTTGTGCACGATGATAGTCGTAATTGGGATAAATGGCTTCATCCTCTGTTGTTTGCAGTGCGCGAGGTACCCCAGGCCTCCACGGGATTTTCTCCCTTTGAGCTGCTGTTTGGCAGGAAACCACGCGGGGTTTTGGACCTGGTTAAGGAAAGCTGGGAGGAGGGTCCGAGCCCAAGTAAGAATGAAGTTCAGTACGTCCTGGACCTGAGAGCAAAACTCCACACACTGGGTCAGTTATCACGCGAGAATTTGCTCCGGGCCCAGGAACGTCAGCAGCGGCTGTACAACAGAGGATCCAAGCTAAGACAATTTTCACCGGGAGATAAAGTGCTTGTATTGCTCCCATCTTCCAACTCTAAATTACTCGCCAAGTGGCAAGGTCCCTTTGTGGTCACACGACGAGTGGGTGACGTTGACTATGAGCTTGTGCATTCTGACAGGGGAGGGGCGACACAGATTTATCACCTCAACCTCCTTAAAGCTTGGAAAGAGGCTGAGTCTGTCTCCCTGGTGACGGAAATTGCAGAGAGAGATGAGTTGGGGCTGGAGGTACCAAAATCGGCCGATCCTGCCTCGCTCGTTTGTGAAAACCATCTCTTACCGTCCCAGAGAGCAGACATTGCCAGGTTGCAGCAGCATTTCGCTGATGTGTTCTCCCCCCTACCAGGGCGCACAAGCCTTATTCAACACCATGTTGAGACTCATCCGGGCGTGACAGTGCGTTCACGGCCCTATCGGCTACCTGAGCATAAGAGAAAAGTGATTCAGGCTGAATTGGAAGCCATGTTGAAGATGGGTGTAATAGAAGAGTCCCACAGTGCCTGGTGTAGCCCCATTGTTCTTGTAGTCAAGAAAGATGGGTCTATCCGGTTCTGTGTGGACTATCGCAAGGTAAATGATGTTTCACAGTTTGATGCCTATCCGATGCCCCGGGTCGACGAACTCCTGGATCGCTTGGGCACGGCTCGTTTTCACAACGCTGGATTTGACCAAGGGCTACTGGCAGATTCCCCTATCTTCAGAGTCCAAGGAGAAAACGGCCTTCTCCACTCCGTACGGTTTGTACCAATTTGTCACACTTCCGTTCGGGTTGTTCGGGGCCCCAGCCACATTTCAGCGCCTCATGGACCGGGTGCTGCGGCCGCATGCGGCATATGCTGCCGCCTACCTGGATGATGTCATCATCCACAGCAACACCTGGGCGGAGCATGTGCAGCAGGTGGCCGCGGTGCTCGAGTCACTGAGGCAGGCGGGGCTCACGGCCAACCCGAAGAAGTGTGCAGTTGGACGGAGGGAGGTACGGTATCTGGGGTACCACTTGGGCGGCGGGCAGGTGCGTCCACAGGTAGATAAGACAGCAGCGATTGCAGCCTGCCCAAGGCCCAAGACGAAAAAAGAGGTGCGGCGGTTTTTGGGGCTGGCCGGCTATTACCGGCGATTTATCCCCAACTTTGCAGAGCTGACCAGCCCCTTAACCGACCTCACCCGAATGGGTGCCCCAGATCCGGTCCAGTGGACGGAGCAGTGCCAGGTGTCGCTTGAGAGGGTAAAGCAGGCCCTCTGTGGGGAGCCCCTTCTCCACACACCTAACTTCTCTCTCCCTTTTGTCCTGCAGACTGATGCGTCGGGCAGAGGGCTGGGGGCCGTTCTGTCCCAGCAGGTGCGGGGCGTCGACCGCCCAGTGCTGTACATCAGCCGCAAGCTATCCGAGAGGGAGGCCAGGTACAGCACGGTAGAGAGGGAGTGCCTGGCCATCCGGTGGGCGGTCGGTGCTCTGCGGTACTACCTGCTGGGGCGCCCATTCACCCTCTGCTCGGACCACGCTCCCCTCCAGTGGCTCCACCGCATGAAGGATGCCAACGCCCGGATCACACGGTGGTATCTGGCGTTGCAGCCGTTTAAGTTCACTGTGGTCCATAGGCCGGGGGCACAGATGGCTGTGGCCGACTTCCTTTCCCGCTCCCTTGGGGAGCGGGGGGGGGGGGGAGTGGGTTAGGCCGGACGGCTCCCCGGCCTAAGTCGGGCGGTGGAGGCATGTGGACGGGGGCGTGGTGCATCAGCTGCAGGAGAGAGGTGTGGGGAGGGCTCAGGGAGCAGCGCCAGGTGAGCGTGATTGGCACACCTGTTTCAAACTGGATAATCACTCGCTCCTTTGCCCACAGCGGTAGCGTGGGAGGTGGAAAAAGGACGGACGGACGAAAACACTGGCAGACGGCAGCAAGACGCCTGCGAACGGCTGCAGCGTAACACTGGTCCATAGCGCAATAAAAGAATCCGTCATAAACGAGCTTTGGTCTCTGACTGGTCTGTGTGGAGAACCCACGGTGGCAGCGAGCCTGTCACAGTCCTGTACACGTGACATCCATTGCACGTCTGTCCGTCCTGGGGAGGGATCCCTCCTCTGTGGCTCTTCCTGAGGTTTCTTCCACATTTTTTCCCTGTTAAAATGGTTTTTGTGGGCAAGTTTTTCCTCACTCGAACCGAGGGTCTAAGGACAGAGGGTGTCACTCCCTGTACAGATTGTAAAGCCCTCTGAGGCAAATGTACTTTGTGACTTTAGGCTATACAAATAAAATTGATTTGATTTGATTTGATTTGATTTGATACTATCATAAGGATGTATCCAAGTACAAAAAGCAAAAAGACAGCATTTCAACGGGAAACAAAAGCTGCATCGCGATATAGAAAGACACAGGTTGGGGACGACACCGATCAGAGCGACTCAGAGGGGAACTTGGGTGGTTACAGTTCTGCAGTCAGGCGGATACTAGCTAGAGCAGAGAAGAAGGGGATAAGAAGCCAAGGAAAAAGGCCTTGGAAAAAGACGATGATAATTCTAACAGAAGTAATGATGGCAATAGTGATGACGATTGGGGGAAAAGAGGTGCCTTGGCTTCAAGAGGGTTTTACCCCCGTATCTCTAGCACTTGTATGGAGGAAGACAGACAGAGAGCTGTAAAAGATATTGAGGAGAGTATAGAAGACTGCATCTCAGATCTGCTTGGTACTTCTAGTCTTGATCATCAGAAAGCATTAGGGAAGTGGTTAGAGGAGCTGCAAATAAGGGAGAGAGAGTTAAAGGAGTCAGCAACCCCAAGATATGCATTACGTTCAAGGAAGAATGAGAGTGAGAAAATCTGTCCAGTTGTAATCCGCGGACCAAATTTGGAGTATAAACCTTGGCAGAGTACAGATATGTCAGACATCCTCGAGAAGCCTACTTTGCAGGATGGAGCGCATCCTTGGATTTCGAAGTTAGAAGAGATCATGGTGGGGACACATATGGCTATGGGAGACGTTAAAAAACTGTTGGCTAGTCTTCTTGGTGTCACAGACATGGAAGAAATTCTGCAGAAAGCGGGACTCAATCGGTATGTGAGAACTGCTGTGAATGATTCTGAGTTGTTTGCTGCACATAGAGGCGTAATGTGGAGAGCATTGAGGGAAACTTTTCCAACTAATGTTCACCTGGATAATATTTTCATTGAGGCATTAGGATCTGAAGAGAACCCCAGAGCATATGTTTCAAGAGCTCATCAGACATGGAGAAATGTCACAGGAAATAATCCTGATCTAAACCAGATGGAGCAGTCAATCCTGAGAGGAAAAATACAAAATGGACTGCCTCTACCGGTGAGGAGCAAGTTGGCAGAAGTAGTTGGTTTGGGGAGCATGACTAAAGGTGTATACACCGATTATATAGCCCATCAAGTAGAGCTATATATGAAGAAAGAGCATGATCAGAGGGAGCAAGATCAGGAAACCCTCAGAAAACTTACTCAAATACAATTAGCAGACAACAAGAAGAAGGAAAAGAAACAGGCTGTAGTCATACAGTGTCAGCCCCAGGTGAGCCAGCCTTCACCAGTAAATCATGTTTTGCCACAAGCGCCTCAGCCAACTGCAGTGGTTCCTGTAGATGCATACCCACAGCTGGTTTCTGGTCAGCAACCAACCTGGAAAGGAAGAGGTCGAGGGAAAGGTAGAGGTGGACGATTTAATCCAAAGTTTTTGCCAAAGTTTTTATGAAGAGAAGTCATAAGCAGGTATGGATATCCTCAGATAATGGTAAAGAGTTCATTGACAAAACAGTCAAATTGATTTTGTAAAAAATTGTGAATAAAACAGTGTTTTGGTGCAGTGTATCATCCACAGAGTCAAGGAATGAGTGGAAATTAATGGGGTCATGAAAAATCGAATTCTAAATTGGGTAGTAGCACGTCTACTAGCTCAGTGTTCCGCTTAGTGGGTAAAACAATAATGCAGGGATAGCGTACAGTAGTTAAGTATGAAAAAGATGAGGGAAATGAGAATGTTGTTGAACGAAGACGAGGAAAGAGTAAAGATGGAAAAGGGTTTGGAAATGAAATAGATTGTCAAAGCAAGATGATGAACGGCATAAACTTTCTATATAAGTTTGTGTGATATCAAAGATGGACGACAGATGATAAAAACTAAAGTGAGTTTAAATGATGGAAATGGAAAAGAGTACGTAGGGGAAGAGAGGCAAATAGAGAAGGTTTCTGCATGTGTGCAAAAGCTATGATGTTGAGATGGGTTGTAGTGATGCTAGAAGATCAGGTTCAGGTGCCACTAATGCAGAGGACTGAGTCAGATGATGATGAGGAAGTAGGGATGGAAGGTGAACTGGAGGAAAGATGCACATTTAATCATATATAGTACATTTATAATTTAACATATATTTTTGTCTAGTTATTTAGTAGGGGTATGATAGTAATTGGTGTTAAAAAGGGGGAAGTAGCCAATGCAATATATAGGTTTGCATGGAATTTATATTAGATATAGAAATATGAATTGTATCAATAATCTGAATTGTATATGTTATTTCTGTATATGTTATTTTGGCAAAGATACTGGTTGGTGTTTTCTGTTTCCCTTAGAACAACAGTGGGGGAGGACTGCCATGAGGGTGGATGATGATTAAAGGATCCCAAGCTGTTAAAGGGATTCAGAAACTCCAATAAGAACAATCAAGAAGGACAAATAACCCGGACACTAAACAAGGACATTGTGAGAAGGTTCAGAGGAAACATCACCTCTACTATGCTGAGAATCAACAATGTGGAGGAACTGTGAGCCAGAGAAACAACAAAGAAGAACGGAAAATGGAGTAACATATATATGTAATGCATGTATAAGAGGTTATTGTTAAATGTTATTTTGTATCATTTATTATGTTAAAGTGTATTATGAGTAAAATTCCTTTTTAATTGGATTGGAGTACTTTGTGGCCGCCTGAGGCAGAGGGGCCGTGAAAGAATTTTCCTGTCTAAGATTGATGGAAGGATATTGCAGGAAAGATGGCTGCCAGACAGGTTTTTCGCTTTCACACTCTATTAAATTGCTTTATTGATAAGATTATTTTGAAAGGAACTATCATTTTTGTCAACGTTATAACCATGTATATAACTATTCTGTTTATCGGGACTCTGCGAAGTCCCGAAGGGGGGAATATGAGGTGTCTACACATAGATAGTCACACACTAAGGCTGATACTATTATATACAAGACATATGGTTTACATCAAGGTACTTGGTTTGTCATCTATTGTTATCTTAAGGCCATTTGGACTTTAAGGTAACTTAGAGGAAAACTAGTTTGGGTCCCCTGTGGTATTGTCTCCTGTTCCTTATTTCCTGAAGAAGAGATCAGATCAATAGATCAAAAGGGCCATTTGTTGGGGTATCCTGGGAAGGGAGTCTCTCTCTCTTTCCCTGTCCTTTTATGGCACAAGAGTTATAAACGTTGTTTACTTGAAATGCATGTTCTGGAAGCTCATCATGGTATATAAGGGCTTGCCCTGTATGGTTCAGGAGGGTTTTTTCATTGTTCGGCCAGAAGCCCTCCAAGTACTTGTACTTGTTTCGACACTGTGCTTGTTGTAATAAACTTGTTATACGACTAAGACGGTGTCGGCGGAGTTTCTCTTTAAACATCTTCATCTACATCACCACCGAAGATACCACAGCCTCTAGTTTGTCATTCGTTATTGGATACAATTAATCTGTCTTTATTATCAGGACATATACCACAGTCTTTTAAGACAGTGTTTCTCAACCCTGGTCCTCGGGGACCACTGCCCTGCATGTTTTAGATGTTCCCTGCTCCAACACATGAGTGATTCAAATGAGTGGCTCATTATCAGGCCACTGCAGAGCTTGATGACAGGCTGATCATTTGAATCAGGTGTGGTGGAGGAGGAAACATCTAAAACATGCAGGGCAGTGGTCCCCGAGGACCAGGGTTGAGAAACACTGCTTTAAGGTAGCTGTAATTAAACCTCTTCTTAAAAAGCCCACTCTAGACCCAGAGGTTTTAGCCAACTACAGACCGATATCAAACCTTCCCTTTGTGTCTAAGATACTTGAGAAAGCTGTAGCTAATCAACTGTGTGACTTTCTCTATAACAATAGTCTATTTGAGGATTTTCAGTCAGGATTTAGAGTGCATCATAGCACAGAGACTGCATTAGTCAAGGTTACAAATTACCTCCTAATGGCATCAGACAAAGGACTCATCTCTGTACTTGTTAGATCTTAGTGCTGCATTTGACACCATTGACCATCAAATTCTTTTACAGAGACTAGAAGATCAAATTGGCATCGAAGGAACCGCCCTAAGCTGGTTTAAATCGTATTTTTTAGATCAATCTCAGTTTGTTCACGTCAATGATGAATCCTCCATGCAAAGTTTGTCATGGAGTCCCACAAGGTTCTGTACTAGGACCACTTTTATTTTGTTTGTATATGCTTCCTTTAGGAAACATTATTAGGAATCACTCTATCAATTTTCATTGTTATGCTGACGACTCCCAATTATATTTATCGATCAAGCCTGATGCAACCAATCAGTTAACTAAACTCCAAGCATGCCTTAAGGATATAAAAAATTGGATGACCTATAATTTTCTAATGTTAAATTCAGACAAAACTGAAGTTCTTGTAATTGGACCCTCCGAAACCTCACCTCAGAAACTCTCTTTCTAGAGACTTAGTTACTTTAGATGGGATCACCCTGGCCTCCAGCTCCACTGTAAAGAATCTTGGAGTTGTTTTTGATCAGGATTTGTCCTTTAATGTTAATATAAAACAAATTTCGAGGACTGCATTCTTCCACTTGCGTAACATCGCTAAAATCAGACTACCAATCTGGGTTCGGGAGGCAGACACGGTCAACACTTTTAAGAGTAGACTTAAGACTTTCCTTTTTGATAAAGCTTATAGTTAGGGCTGGCTCAGGTCATCCCTTAGTTATGCTGCCATAGGATTAGACTGCTGGGGGACTCCCCAGGGTTATGCCTAGCCAGGCACAGTATTGGTTAAAGATGTAGTCACATCTCCCTTACCGAAAACCCTCCTCCTGTCTGTCTGTCTGTCTGTCTGTCTGTCTGTCTGTCTGTCTGTCTGTCTGTCTGTCTGTCTGTCTGTCTGTCTGTCTGTCGTCTGTCTGTCCGTCCGTCCGTCCGTGTCCGTCCGTCCGTCCGTCCGTCCGTCCGTCCGTCGTCCGTCTCTCTCTCTCCTCTCTCGTCTCTCCTCTCTGGACATGTCTCATTAATGCATGTTACTAACCAAACTTCCCCAGAGTTTCTGTGCTCTGTCGTCCAGCAGGATCGTGGCTGCTGCTGTGGTCCTGCACGGCGTCCACTACACATATTGCTACTGTCATTATTACTACCATATCTGCTACTGTGGTCACTTTATTATTCATTGTGATTCATTGTCATTCTGTCAGTCATTGTAATTGTACAATATGTTTGTGTTGATTGTCCTGTACACGTGACATCCATTGCACGTCTGTCCGTCCTGGGAGAGGGATCCCTCCTCTGTGGCTCTTCCTGAGGTTTCTTCCACATGTTTTACTTACTTCACTTACTTTCTGACTTTGGGCTATACAAATAAAATTGATTTAATTTAATTTAATTTAATAATTTAATTTAATTTAATTTAATTTAATTTAATTTAATTTAATTTAATAGGCACATAGTTCAATGCATTTCTTATATTTTGTCTTTTGCTCACCAAACCAAATTATAAAAGCCAAAGACCCAGCCTCACAAACTCTTCACCGTATCTCTTTCTAGTACTCCTCATGTAAACCACCAAAACATGTGGAAAATCCAAAGCTGTAGAAAAAACCAAAAAAGTCATGAGACCACAGGAATTCCAAGATCTACGAAGACAAACAATAGACAGTATAACGCAGCCCAGGATAGTACTGGAGAGAATAAGACGGCATGTAATAACTGATAACCGCAATAAAGCTGGAATGGAAGATCCTTATTACAACCTGAGGACTTGGAGCTGGTTAAAGTGAAAGATCACAGCAGGCTCTCTGATGCCATTTTCTCTGCACTCAACAATGATGGCCTGCATGTAACAAAGCACTGAAGACCTTGTTCATGACTTGTTCTAAGGACAGAGGGTGTCACTCCTTGTACAGGTTGTAAAGCCCTCCGTGGCAAATGTACTTTGTGACTTTGGCTATACAAATAAAATTGATTTGATTTGGATGTTGTTGAGCAGCAAATTTCAAGCTTTTGCATTTACATGCATGCAATACTGTCTTGGTGCTTGGTGTGTGATATAGCCTGCATCTTAGGAAAAGCCAGCTTCTACATCCTGCACAGTCTATAAGAAACATGCTGCTCAGTGATCATGCTGAAGCTTTTGGGGTAAATTATTCCTCCTCCATGGATGAGTTGTCATTTTACCTTCATTTTTATGCTCATGTTTCCAGGACAGTGGTGAGGTTATGGCAGCTGAGGTTTTGTGGGTGGGATGGATCTCTCTTGGTATTCTGTTTCATATTGTGCACTCCCTTCAATGTATGTTCTTTGTTCCCTTGTGATCTGGAATGTACTGCGGCATACATTAGTTATTGCTAGTCAACATGAGTCATACAGTGATAGTGGCTTAAATTATTTGTGTCTGAGAGCACGGTATTTTAATGTGCTGTAAATCCTGTTGAGATGCAGGTGAACGCAGCTCTGTAAACTGACATTACTGTCCTCTGCTGTTTTACTGGCTTACAATAAGCTTTTTTAAAAAGATATAAAAATTGTATATCTGTAGAATCTGCAGCTCCTCTTCCACAGAGTCCACCATGTTTCTTAATATCATGTTTTTTGCAACCATACTTCCTTTTTTAAGCCTGAAACAGGATGGCCAGTGAAAGAGGGTTACAACTCCAAAAAAATAACTAACATAATTAAAGAATGTGAAGAGCTAATAGCTATGGCATTATGCCAAAGATGTTTCTGAAATATATTGCAAAGCTATCGCATCTCTTGAGAGGCACTCTAGCCTTCAGGCTGCCCTCAGTCCAAAATGAGATTGAAGTAAAGAACTGCCTCCTTCATTTCACTGCCACTGTACCTGTACTTTTAGGCATGTGACAAATAAAAACTTGAATCTTGAATCCTGGGGAGGAGGACAGAGTTCATGCCTTTGCCATTTCAACATCTATCGGATGGACTGCCAAGAAATTTGGTACAGACATTGTTTTCATCAGGATGAGATGTAATCAATTTGGTGATGACATAACATTTCATTTGATGCCACCAACAGGTTGACATTATTAATGTGTCCTGTCATTTGGTTTATGACCAAAGCCCAGCAGAACTAATGATGTCACACCAGCCTCACTCTTTGGACTTTGTGTTTACGGCTATTGAGCATGCAAAACAGATGGTAAAGATAGGAACATAAGTACGGCCTCACAAACTGCAAGCATAACTGAGGACTGTGTTAAACCCCAGATGTTCTATAGAGAGGATTTTATGTTATTGAATACAGATTATGATTTTAGGGCTTTAAAACAAACAAACGATCTTACATTTCTGAGGACTTCCTGAAAAGACTAAAACAAACTTAAATTTAAGAGAAAAATAAATAAATAAAAATCAGTCCCAAAACTGATGTTTTTCTTCTTTCACACCTTGACCCACAAAGCATTTGTCATATATATCGTCTTCATTACTGCACCAGCTTGTTTTCTGACTGAAAGCTCTGCTCAGCTGATCACGTGTGTCAGACTGCAGGGCTGACCACGCTTTGTTCAATGCAGAAAGAAACATTCGCACAGTCAGTCCATACTTTCAAGCTCCATTTAATGTCCTAGCAAAAGGAGTATGTGACTGTTCTAAGTTGTGAGTAAAATAGAAAGTGCATTTTTGTTCACTGGAGTTCAACATAATAAAAAAGATCAAAGCAGTTTTTATGTCAGACGGAGCAGAATTATTAATTTTGTAGAAATAGCAAAGAACATAAAGTAAAGTACTCTATTGGAGTATTTGGTGGTATGGTGTAGATCAAAGGCACATCACAGCTTTGTATCTTACTGGGGATTGTTGCACACGCACAGAAAACACACATACACATGCACAAGCCTTCAAAATACATTTCCCATGTGGCTCTGACACAGTCTGAAGATCTACAGTCATGTCAATGGAAAACGGTCATGGAGAAATTCTTACAGGCAACAAATGTTTGTCCAGAGCATGGTGCTGTTTAATTTGAAGCCTGTAAAAGGGATAACATAGCATTTAAGAATATCCATCCCAGCCTTTTGTCAACTGAATATGATCCAAGAGAAATCAAAAAAAGCAATGGATGACCAGAAGGGACTTTTTCTCAGATTCTATTATGTTTGTTTTTCTCTAGTTTTTTTAAAATAGTATCCTTAAAGAATGACCAATATATCCTCATTACAACTGTTCTCTCACTAACAGTCAATACACAAAAACAAAAAAAGAAATTAACATTCAGTCTTCTCTAAAGGTAGTTTCCCTTATATAATCTGTAATTTTCCTCTGCCATTATGTATACATAAACAAGTTTAATAACATACCAATCAGTGGTTATTTCACAATTGGAAAAAAGCACAAAATGTTTACAGGTAAATAAAAGTTTTCGTCGACTGTCAACAGAGTTCATCTCATTGCGTTCTGGTTCCCCGCATCACCTCATTCTCTGCTATTCTGCTATTAGATCTTTACATACAAATATTGACAAAGTGGAGGCTTGTGCTCTGAAGCCATCAAGTCTTTCAAGAGTAATAATTATGAGGGGTGGGGTGTGTGTGTGGGGGGTTCTTGGAAGGGAGGGAAGTGGGGGCTCATAGCTGGCCCTCGCTGCAGTGGTTGTCCTGACTGCCGCCTGGCTTCTCTGTGTCCTGATTGGGGAGGTCTTTGAGGATGAGGGCGGCGCTCCTCTCTGAGAACTCGTCACCATCGGCTCCAGACCATCAGGGCAGGGCAACTTCAGAAGCTCCTCTCTGAGCTGAGCTGTGTGTCTCTGCAGACACAGACACACAGACACAGACACACACACACACCAGACAGACAGACAGACACACACGTCAGGTTTGCTGGTGGAGCTTATACATAAGAACACTATGATTAAAAACAGTACTGGGTATGTCCTTCAGGACCATGGCAGCCACACAGAATAGATACTTTTTCTTTTTTCAGTCACTGAACACGCTGAGCTGGTTTTGTGGTTTCTGATTCACACTCTGAGCACTTGATGTTGACATGTGTCTGCTACCTGACTTCACACTGTTAACTCATTTATGTGGCCTCTCATCTGAGGCTGATAACCTGACAAACTCGTGGTCATCCTCTCCTGGGGCAGAGCCAGTTTCATCAGGGTGTTGATGCTTTATGGATTTCTGGATGGACTGAGCTCATGCCTTAAAGTCATGATGGACTGTTGTCTCTTTTCTTACTTGAGTACTATGAGTTGAGTCTATTACAACAACATGAATTTTCAGCATATTAGACAAACTTCATAAAGTTACCTTTAGAGCAGCAGCATGATGGGACATGGTGCGGCCAACCCTCTTGTCGCTGCTGTATTGCTGGATGTCAGTTATCCACTCCTCACACTGACACATGATTTCTGTCCGCTTCAGTAGAAGTGTTTGTGGATCACCTGAAACATGACGACAGTGTTCAGCCACAGAAAATACACACTGTACATCACGGTCTTCTGTCTTACAGTGCAGGTCCTGTCCTGCTAAACATCAAAGCACTGCTGTGCATAAAGACAGCTTCACACAGTTGCTAGAATAACTAAAGACCCCTACAGCACACACACACACACGCCCATCATTTTCTTCTACACACACGCGTGCTGTTACGTGCCGTAGTGGGTCTCTGTCTTTCTTCTGCTCTTTTCTTGATTGCAGGTGCCGCCCCTTTTCCCTCTCCTCCCTCAATCAGCTGATTGACTGATCAGCGCGGGCTGGCTATAGATGCCGACCGGATGTCCCAGTGTGGGGTATGTGTGTGCATGCGTCCCCGCAGTGGTTCGTGGTGTGTGTCTCCAGAGAGAGTGGTTCGTGGTGTGTTTCCAGAGAGAGAGTGGCTCATCTGGTGTGGACGTTCCTGGCTAACCGTGACTTTTGAAAAAGCCTGCACTTTTCGTTGCCCTTTTGCTTCCTGTGTTTATTTAATAAATCCCTGCGCTGGCAGTCGGTCTTTGGTTTAACTCCTTTGTTTTTGATCTCTGATTTAATTGTAGTTACCTCCCTTAGTTCCTCTAGACCTCGTAACACGTGCTATCTGAAAACACGTTATGTCATCAGCTACATTTCACAGCATGAATGCCTGACTGAGTGTTCACTCGCTTTAGAATCTGTTTAGTGAAGCAAATCTCGGTTCACAATGAGACAGTCGACAAGATCAACTTCTGTCTTCATGTCTTCATTACTGAAGGGCTGTTTGTTATTAAGGTGCTTAAGTCACCCTCTGACATTATAGATACCACGCTGATGTCAAATTATCTACACCCGACTCGCTCGCTGCTTTTCTGCCTCTCCACTTGACTTCCTAGCAACAGTCGCCAGGGCTGAGCAATCAGTATGCAGTGAGTACTGTGGTGGATGTGTCTGGAGCTGCTGCTCTGCTGCTCTGCTGGCGAGGGGACTGAATTAGTTATTATGGTGGCTGCAGATTTGCTGCTTACCTGGAGAGGAGAGGCAAACAGGCACAAGAAGGGGTAGGGGTGGTTTAATCTCACTTCCTTCTTCTACATCTCCCTCTGCTCTCTTTATCTTCATTCCATCTTTACATTTCTTCCTCCGTCTATTGTCCCTGCAACCCAACCCCCCACTCCCTCAGTTGATTAACTTACATCCAGTGAGGTGGGGAACAGTCTCCAGCTGAGGTTTTGTTTCAAGGTCACGGGTGTGCTAAACATGGTGAGATGATGTGGCTCAACAACAGAACAAAGTACAGAAACGGAAACGCAAAGTCTGTATGCAGCTGACGACAAGAAACAAAGAGAAGCACACGCCTGACACGGAGCGAGCTCCAGCATATGATGTGTTTAAAGGGCCAATTCCCCTGAGGGCTCCGTGTGCTGAGGAGATTTAACTTCTGCTATTTGGACATGACCATCAATTACAGCATGCAAGGAAAGTTTTAATGCAAACCATGTATGATCATGACACACTCCGCTCTTATCTTTCAGTGTTTGATCAGTATTGTGCACCTGACCCACTCTGATACTGGACAACAAATGCTTCTATTTCTTTTGAGATTCATTCCTCTAGTTAGCTTACCATTAGCTACCAATTAGCCATATATCTTATCAACTGGCTATTCTTCTTCCTACAGTATGAGCAGTTTATTGTAAAACATTTACATTTGAATGTTCTGACACAGAGGTCTGGCAGCCAACACACAGATGTATCTGTAAAACTAATCACTTTTGAACTAATAGAGACTCAGCGGAGCGATTCATGTGGCTGTCTGGACAGCTAACACTGTGCTGTGTGTGAGACTGTTACCGTGCAAGGCTGCATGCAGTCAATGGGAAAGACTCAAAGTGCTCCTGCTGCACACATGGGCTCGAGATAAACGTGAGCATGTTAGGCAGCACTAGCCTCTGTGCAGCTGTGAAAGGTTCATCAAGTGCAGCACTCAGACCACATGATCACTGTCACCATACGTCAGCCAGAGAATATATAGAAGAGAACGCAATCTCCAATGCTGCCTGCACAGAATCAGCCATCATGAACCCCACCCTCTTTCCTTAGAGCAATGCATCAGTCTGGTCCATGACAGTGACCCTCACCCTACACTACTGAACCACAAGGGGGGACAGTGTTAGTGCCATTTGCATGAGATGATGTGGAGCAGGTCGTCACCTGTCAGTAGCTCAAAGGTTTAAACTTCAGTGCAGGTGTGAATATGAAAAGGCTACACAGATTAAGACCATACACAGAGTGACATGCACATTTACTCTGTACGTACACAGACACACACAGACACACACTTCAACATGCGACCTGTTGTCTTTAATTCCACCTGACACTCTGCTGCTGCATAATTGATGCCTGCACTCCTTCTCGAGATCTCCTTCTATAAATAGCGTGTGGAAACACTGAACTCTCTCTCACACACGCACACACACACACAAAACAAAATGTTTTAATTGAATCCAATCCCTAACAATGTACAATGTATCACTGATCAGCACATTTCTTGTCCCTGTCGTTCATGGACTGGAGCTGCTTAGTGAGGGCTGGAAGCTAAACTCCAGCAGCAGTCTGCCTTATGTAACCTCTGCCTCTTCTGCTCCGGACTGACAATGATGCAAAGACAATTCTAGTTTTATTTCTTTGCACCAATCTGACAACGATCAATAAAAATATTTAGTTTGTATAGTCACAGACCTTGATCGGCTTTTCAGGCTCAGGGACTAAAATGTCCAAATTACAGCATGTGGTGATCTCGGAGCATGACAAAGTGGCATATCCTAATTTTTTGATGCCAAATTCATACCTTGAACATTCAATATGTGGTTACATTTGTACACTATTATTGCATATGAAGCTGGATTTACGTTTTACAACCAAACACAGAGTGTGAAAAAAAATCCTGATGCAGTTTTTTCAGAGGACCCTCCTGAGCTGATCAGGTTAGCACAGTTTCTGAACACATTTTCAGTGATAAGGATGCAGTAGTGTTCAAATGAGGTCAAGATGATGGATACGTGCGAGGACTCTGTGACAGGGTTAGAGAACAGTGGAGTTGGCGCCAGTTAAGAACCGGCTGTAATTCATCAAGAGTGAGAAAACAGCAGAAACAGCAAAGGTTGATATAGAGGCTTCTGATGGAGCAGTACAGCAGAAATCAGACAAGAAGACAGAAGTCAACTGTTTCAGATGCAGGGTGTCTTCTAGGACAGGCTCAGCAACCGCATTGATTTTCATTTGTGTCATGTTGGAAGATGGCCTCCAAAGACCTGGAGGGACACTAGTAGGGAACCATGCATGTGATGTTGTTGCACTGTGAACCAACCTGCAGATTATCGTCATCATTGAGAGGATGCTCCTCACTTCACACTGCTTAATGAAGACTGACAGGACGTGCGTCGGCCTCTAGATGCATGACCTGAGCTACAGTAAGGACCACTTCCGCAGATGTAAACACTGGATTCGCAAGAAGCCATGCCAAATGTTTTCAGGAACAGTCAACTGTGTGACTCTCAAACACAACGCTGAGAGCAGTCCACGGGGAATCATTTGGTTTCTGTTGCTAGATTTTCCGTTGGACAGATTCTGGCAAAAAGTAATCTCTTCGCAGCCTGTTTGTGACCTGGGAATCACAGCCCTCACCTTTAATCATGCAAATAGGTCTACTGTTGTGCTCAGTAATAACCATCTCGGCTGGTTGGAGGAACAACTGACAAATCAGATGCTGATACGCAGGCGGGATTAAGGAGAAGTCATCCATCTTCTTACATAGTTAGCTCACAGCTGTGCACTAAAAAGCCTCCAGAGCTTCTGTCTTGACTAAAAATAATGTCAGCAGGACAAATACATTCCTCATCTGATTGGTTATGTCAACACAACAACAAAAACAACAACAACAAAAAATGTCACTTCCAAACAGAAATCAGCTGACACACATGATGTCAGACGTAATAAATAATTGATTATGTTTCTACCACACTGCATCTTCACCATTTGAACACTCACGAATGCCTAAATGATAACAGAGTTTCAAAGCTCCACCTGCAGACATACAGTTCACTAAGCAAATAATGTCACGTTACCAGACAGGCTACAGGACATGTTAGAGATTTGTGAATGTGTCTAAGACAGCACTGTAATGTATTTCACTGAATCAATCAGGACCTCCTCACATTAGATTACTTATATGATTACTTGAAAGAAATTTTCCATTCATATAAACATTAAGCATGTCAAAGCATGTCGTCAATCATGTGAGAAGATGCAGGAATAATATGAGAGGCACTTGGAAATGACTATGAATCCATTTTCTTGGTGGCTGTTTTGTCTCAGTCGGTGACGTTCAGGTGCTAATAGGCAAAAGGGAGCTCAAGGGATTTTCTCCAAGCTTCAGTGAACTCTGGGTGTGTGAGATGGCTCAGCTCGATGTAGTGTGAGTATGTGTGTGATGAAGTGAATCATTGAATCCTTCAATGTCCCCTCAGTAACGCTCAGTCCAATGATCTATTTCATTGAATGGCCAGTGATGCCATGGACGCAGTTTAAAAAAAAAAATTAAATCCTCACAAATACAAGCAGCACTGGCTGTGGAAATATGGAGGGAATAATAATGTTCACATAATGCCCAAGTTCTAGAACTCAATAAAACAAAATGACAAATTTGTGTTTCCCCCTAATTCCTTGTGAGAAATCCAACACGGTGCTTTTATTTTTGTGATTTTATTGTTGTGTGTATTCACTGCAGATTCCTAAAAAGCAAACCGTACAATTCACCGAACAAAGTTCCACGTCTTTCTAAGTCGAGTGTTATACATTAAAGAGATATGAGAAGATGTGAAGAACAAGCTGAAAATCACTAGAAACACTAAACTATTGTCTGTTCTCATACTCACTCACTCTACTGTATGTAATGCAATGTCGCTAAGGCCAGAGCTGAATGTCTGTTACATCCTCAAAAAGTCTAGGCTCAACCTGGAAAATTCAATGTCCATCCATTATCTGTAACCACTTATCCTCATCAGGGTCATGGGGGGGCTGTAGCCTGTCCCAGCTGACTTTAGGCTCATACTGTAGAGACAAACAACCATTCACACTCACATTCACACCTACAGATAATTTAAAGTCACAAATGAACCTGTTAAGGTTCATGTCTTTGGACTGTGGCAGCAGGGACGTCACTAGGTTTAAGAAACTGGGGTGGCTTAGCCCATAGAGGAGAAAAGTTTTTCAGAACACCAATTAAAGCTTTGTCAATCAATTGATTAATCTAAGACGATGACGCCTCCATACACCTTCAGCTGCTTTATCCACATCTGTTACCAGTAACAAGTTATTTCTACAACAGAGTAATTACGTTACTAACGCAGGTACTTTTTTGGAGGAGTAACTAGTAACTATGGCTAAAGAAAATGGAAAAAATTATAAAATAAATAAATAAAGTGTAACATTCTCTACCCGCACCGTCCCGCGGTTTCGGGCCGGCCCGCGCATCACTAGTGTGGAGTCGAATCTTGGGAGTTCGTCCCGGAGAAACTACTTCGGCCCTGGAGAAGACGAATCTCCCCTGTGTTTCCCGACTACGGTCAGGAAACGAATAGCGGGAATGGTTAACAGAAGTCATCTCAACTAGCTAGCAGCAGCTAGGAACTTTCAGAGCTAGCTGGCCAGCTGGGATTCAAACACAGAACATTTTGGTTTATTAATTACATGGAACTTTTCTGCTGTTAGTAGAAGTGTTACTACCAGCAGTGATCAATGCTTACTTTCTTGAAAAAGGCTCTAATGTCCATCCTTCACCCATGCGTTCGCGCTCTGCTCTTGCCGCTGTGAGGTTCGGCTCTGTGTACTTCAGAGGTAAACACGCAAGCGGCAGTGAGCAGGGTCGCATGGAAAACATGGACTGGAATTTCAGTGATGTGGGCGTTCTCTATATGAAAAAGTGGAATGGATTGTATAATGACGCACTGAAGAGGCTCTCTCTACCGTACCCAATGAAATGAGATTTATGATCCTATTTAAGTGAATAATGACAGTTTATATGATTATTGGTTTAAACTTATATTCTGGTCACTTTGTATTGCATAAATAGGCATTTTGTGTGAAAAAATTTTAATTTAATAAATAAAAATAATAATAAAACACCACCAAATTATTTAGGGGGGCTTGAGAATATTTTAGGGGGGCTGAAGCCCCCCTAAAATAGGCCTAGTGACGCCACTGTGTGGCAGGAAGCTCCACAGAACATGCAAACTTGCACAGAAAGGAAACAGCTGAGGTTCATACCAGGAACGTTGTTGCTGTGAGCCAACGTGCTGCCCCATCTTCAATTTTCAATTTCTAACAAAAATACTGGTCGCCTCCTAATTCACAGCCCACCTTGTCTCCAATGACCTGTTTGACCGTTTCAATGTCCTTAAGTGCCTTTGAGTATCATAAACAGTGCTCAATGAATAACATGTAATTATTACAAAATTATTATTAAAAAGAGAGTTAATGAGCAGGTGTGTCCAACTCTCCTTTCTGTATGAAGTGTAAACTACAATGCAGCAGAATGGGTGTTTCAGTTGTGTTTTGGTAATTCACTGAAAATATAAAGTTCAAAAATTTTGGAGAACTCTATAGAGAAGTTTTACTTTCCCTCCTCAGGTTCTGAGGCTCAGTTTTTTGTGACTCAGTCACACCGCCTGTGCAGCATTTTTTCACATAAACACTGACGTCAAAGTCTGTGAAGTACAGTGGTGCCTACCTCTTTGAAGCATGGTGAGGGGTTACGCATCTGTTCCAGCATGGCCCATTTGACAGAAGCCTGTCGGATGTTGCCATCATATTCCCGTGAGCTTTGGGTGCCACTGGGTGTCCCACGGGAGCGTTCATACCCTGGTTCATTGAAGTAGGGCTCAGCCACCAGAATAAGGGACTGCACTGACACTAGCACCTACGCCAGGGTGAAAATTAAAAAAGAGAGAGAAATGATGCAAATATTTAGGATGCTCAAAAATAAATTCCATTGAGAACTTGAAGCACTTTAATGATAGAAACTTTATGATTGGTTGGTTTGATTTTCAGAAGATCTGAGATTAAAGAAACACATTAAAACACAATTAATGTCTCCAGCTAGTCATAATCCTGATCTATTGGGAAATTATCCTAAAGTGCCCCTTAGTGTCCTCAACATCCAAGAGTCTGACAAAAGGAAGGAGTATTTTGGCTCCATAAAATATATCCTTTAATATATCTTTATTAACAGCTTGATTAATGCTGTGGCCTGTCTCAAGGAGACTAGGGACGTCCTCCTGCATCACTCCGTCCATTCCAAGCCACTACATTACCAACAATGACGATCTCAGGCTTGGAGGCCTGCCTGCTGGCCCCTGCCACACTGAAGCTAGTAACGTGCACTTGAAAACGCTCCATCAAGAGGACACTATTGACCTTCAGCTGATGCAAATTGTCTGTCTTAAACTGGGTTGACAGATTTCAGAGACAATATTCAACCTGGTTGATGACCGCTTGATCCCAGCCCGCTCCCCAGTCTCCAATTCACCAACCCCCTTATTTTCCATTATTGATCCGCAGAACACTAACTGGAATGATATTCAATGGAGGCGTCTCGATGCACTCTCAAACCCTGCAAATGAGGGAAATATAAAAAAAGAGGGATGTATCTCTAAAGCCTGCCTTTGTTGTTGTTGGATTAATATATATGGAAGACGATGTGGGTGTATCAACATGCTGTGTTCAAGTACTTGTGTGTTAATCTATAAGCCTCTGCACTGCTTTGGATACCCCAGTCCCTGAATGCTATACATCACAACTACATACACTTGTGCCAAACCCTCAAGCCTTTAGATGCTGAAAACACAGATAAACTAGTCTCTTAACCAAAAGCTTGGTATTCCCTTTGTCAGTAATAACACTGGAAGGAATTAAATTCTTATTGAAAACTGGGGCTTAGTAAACTCAGCAGATATGCAGCTGATGGAACGTCTTGTGTCAAAACAAAAATCTGAAAAATAAATCAATGATTAGCTGACAGCACACACATGAAGGTAAACTGAGGGGTATGAGGGAATGTCAGGCTTGTCTTTTTTGGCATACTTCAAAGAAACAAATGAAATTAGGATGACAAAGAAATCCCATCAGAGAGGATTTTCAGAATAAAATGTGCAGGTGACTAGATCAGGGCAGGTGGTATCTGGGCTAAACATGCAACTGAAGACAACAGATTTAAGGTTGTCTTCCAGATGAGTAATGTGTGTGAGCAGGCGTAACCCGGAGGTTCAAATGATCTGAGTTTGTGTTTGGCTTTGATTAACCCCCACACACTATCATCAAGGCAAAGCAATAACTTGACTTTGAAAAGGATCCTTCATGTCAGCTGTCGAAACACCAAGCCCATTAACAGAGCCCTGGGTGGTGAAACAGGGAAGTGATAAAGTATAACCCGTGACACGAAGATTAAGCCCTGCTGATCCCTTCAGACAGGTGACTATCGTGAGGGAAATTCACCTCACCTGTAAAAAGCTTGAGGTCTGTGGGTTCCATTTTTCCTCTGGTCTCCCGTGCCATGTGTTGAGGATACTTAAACATACCTGGTTAACACACAAAAGGAAGCAATCAATCTCTGCAAAATGAGAGGCATGAACATGGCTACTGTCTGACGACGAAAACATGTGTCATTTCAGCAGATGCACAATGAGGTGCAGCAGATGGTGTGAGCTTTAACCCTCAACTCTTCAAGAGGGAGGCCAGGGCCACAGCAAGAAATTAAAGATTGACATTAACAAACTTTGAGCCTTGTTCAACTCACTTTGCCATCATTGTAGAGGTTAGGGTTAAAGCGCACACTGTGTCCGCCCGTGGTCTCCAGGTTGACTAGAGGAGGTGAGTTGGGATAGTCTTGGGGAAAATACACATCAAACTCAAAGCAGCCGTTGGCGTATGGCGTGTCGGCTGGGCCTGTGATGAGAACCTGAAAACACAAACAAAGAGGAGAAAGGTAGTTATTAATTACACACTGAACCAGAGTTAATTAAAGAATGGTGGACACTGATAACAGTAAATATGGATTGAACAAAGGACAAAGTGCAAAATAATAATGGAGAAACAATGCTGAGTGTCTTCCAGTCATTTCCAGAGGCACAGCAGTGTAACACTCAGTTCTACAAGTCTCATGGCTTTGTAGCAAAAAATAATTGAGTTCCTAAATAAATTAGATTAGCTCATTAATAAAAGAAACAAGCACTTCAAACCGGCTATAAAGAGGCTGAATATGTATGTGAATCATTTGAAATCACACACACACAATAATATCTCTAACAGCAGGAAATGTTCAAATGTGGTAACCTGTCAGGTCAACACTTTTTTTTTTTGCATTCTACTACACCTTACTAAAAAAGGGGACATTAAATAAGATCCAGAATGTCTGGTTTGATGATCTTTGGTTGTGACGATCAAAAGGTTAACAGTAGAACTGGTTTGTAATATTCCAGGTACGTGCGCTTGGATATATTTGAATGGCCTCTGCAGCACTTAACCCAATGACATGCAGTCTGGCAAAACTTGAGCCAGGGCCAACTTTTTTGCTGGATTACCCTGCATTGGTACCCCTACGGGACTGGTATTATGGTGCTGCATCCTCACAGCTCTTTCCAGGCCGCCACACCACAAACATGTCCATGGTATTTTGACTGATTAAAACTTTGCTCAAGGTGGGCAAACTATACTGGGGTGTCCTTGAAGCCAAGACAAAAACTGATGGCTATTTTAGTACTAACCTAGGTGAGGTACAAGTATGTACTAACTATTTCCTCATTTCCCTTTTCTGCTGATGCTGCTCCTTATACTAGGTCAAAGAAGAAGAAGAAGAAGAAGAAGAAGAAGAAAAGAAGAAAAGAAGAAAAAAGAAGAAGAAGAAAAGAAGAAAAAAGAAGAAGAAGAAGAAGAAAAAAGAAGAAGAAGAAGAAGAAAAAAAGAGAAGAAAAAAAGAAGAAAAAGAAAAGAAGAAGAAGATCCTGATGAGGTCATCCACGAGACTTACTCAATTGTCAAACTAGTGATTTCTATTCATCTCGGGGTACAACCCTTACAGTAGTGACACTTACTGCAACTTGCACAAAAGTCATCAAAACTAATCAGAAATAGAGGCTGAGCCAAACAAACTTACTGGAAATTCTATAATTATATGTAAAAAACAAACACAAAATAACTTTTTGAAGAAAAAATATGATAGGCCCATATCGCTTGGGCTCAAATTAAGACTGCTTATGAACCATGTTAGTGAGGCTACTAGTTCGTAAGGAATTGAAGCAAGACTTTACCTTCATGATGTCCAGTCTCTCTTCATCACAGCGGACAAAGACACTGGAAGAAGATGACAGGGGCAGAGAGGTGGACAGTGTGACAGCCTCCTGGGCGAGGCGGCGGGATCGGGCTGCGCTGTTTGTATCGCTGCCGTTCTTCACCTGTGACATGTAGTGATAGTTGACCTTGAACATCACTTTTCCATCCTCGTCCTCTGAAACCATTTCAAAGGTGTCTGCAAAAAGAAAAAAACACAGTGAGGACGTTGATACTGTCATCATTATTGCCTGTAAAGCATGTTAAAATGGATTCCAAATCAGAACTTAAAGAAACACTATTATTTATAAATGGATTTGGTTGACTTGTCTAATGATCTTTTATAACATTATGTCAGTTTCTGGGCTCCATAGACATCTTCAGACAGCTTCATTACTTGTTATTTTAGTTACACTGGATTTGAATGGAAGTCTGACTTTATGCACTTTATGCAATAAAAACCAAACAAGCACTTTAAGTTTCTATCAAAGCTAAAGCAGAATCACATTTGTAGAACAAGTCTTGTTATATTGAGTTCTATTCTAGTGCTCACTTTTTTGCAAGAATGGTTTAAACCAGACAGGAGACTATCTGAGGAAAGGAAGAAGTGTGAGGGCAGGGATGTTTTTCTCTGTTATTGTTACTTTCTAAAATGTAGATGAACAACAAAGACATCTAAACTATGAAATAACACACAGAAGTGTGTGTGGTTGTATTCTTTAAAGTAGCCACCTTCTACTTCTCAATCAGCTTCATGATGTAGCACCAATGTGTAATAAAGAAAAAGCAAAAAACAACAAAACAAAAGAAAACATTTAAACTTACCAAACTGTAGCTTCTTCATGGCAGCAACATATTTTTCCTCTAGGGAGCGCAGAATGGACAGAGGTTTGGGCCGACTTGACACCTTTCTTGAAGACTCCACTAGCTTCCTTTCTAAAAAGAGCAGGGTGGAGACACTCAGCTTCATAACTGCTTGGATTTTGAAAATCCTGCAAGCCCAGACTTCACTCTAAAGGCCTTTGGTCAAAATAAATAAATAATAATAATAAATAATTTTAAGCACTTTGTTGACAAAGAGTTGACTTCATTTTTTTTAAATACTAAAAATTCTACTAAAATACACAGTTCTACAGTTACAATAACAAAAGCAATGTATTGGCTGATATGACTCAGGTGTTTAGCAATCAGAATCAGCAGGAAAAAGGTGATGGAATCATCCCTGGCTGCCGCTGCTGCTGCAGTGTGACTCCTTCTCCACAAAGATGCAAAGCAGAGGGGAAAGACAGCACTGTGTTTGACATACTGTGATTTCGTTCTCTCTCCTGTTGATCTTCTTGCTTATGCTCTTCTGTTACTGCTGTACATCTCAACTTTGGATTTATCAGTAAATAGATATTTTGCAGTCATCAACTGTCAAATACTGAGTTTTTCTATCTCTCAGGTAACTAAGCTTGATGTATTGATCTTCAGATGGTGTGGTCACTTTTGGTCTGCCTGATCATGCTTTGTAAACAACTGATCCAGTTTCTGCAAAGCATCTTATCGTTCAGTGCACTGCTCCCTTAGAAACCTTGATCATATTTTTTGGACCCCAATGTATTTACCATACGAAGCACATTGGAAAAAAAACAGCACTACAATCCAATCTTGGAAACACAAGAGAAAAGAAAGAAGAAAATGCTGTTGATAGAATTTATTTGGCCCATAAATCGATGCTGCAGAGGAATATTTCCTCTCTTTGTAGCAACAATGTAATGGGGGAGGTGTGATGTTTCATCATGTTGTGAAAACCTTTATTGTTTGCCCCTCTTTTTTTAAGATGACTAAAGCTAGCTAGAAAATCTCCTTTCTTTGTTTCTCCATGTAAAAACAAGTTAAGATGTGAACTGGGCTCTTTACAATACAAAGCCTCAGTCTTATGAGTCTGAGTACACTGTACATTTCCACAGGTCTTATAACCTTAGAAAAGGTGGTGAGACTTTTGGATTAATTTCAGAGACAATAACTTATGATTACACCGTGCATTATGGGCTTCTTATCAGAAGGTGTTTTAGATGACACCTACAGTGAGTTTGACCAGTAGCACTTGAGACTGTGGTCGAGTTCAACTTTCGAAAACAGGGCAATAGTGTCCTTGATTAAGATTAAATTGTGGAGTTGCAGTCAATCACAGCTCAGGGAATACAGACTATTTGCTAAGCTAAACTTAGAGACCCATTTTCTTGTCCTTGTACAGAGAGGACAGGACACAGACAACAGATGAGGGTGTGAGAGAAAAATGGAGAGATAGGAGGTGCTGAAATAACTCTGATCGAGCTCAGAGAAGGTAAATGAAATAAAATAGTGGATGCCAGCGAACAGGTACAAAGAGCTGAGACAGAATATGGTGATGACAAATCCTAAACTCACAACACATTTCACTTCAAGTGAGTTTGTGTTGGGCATAAGTTCATATGTACTAAATATGTATCACTGTTACCCAAGTCTTCTGGCTCCAGTGTTTGGCATTAAAGCCACATGTGTGTTGTATACATACCCTGGTTAGCCTGCCGTAGGCTGGTAGTAGCAGTGTAGACTATCTCAGCTGTTCTCTGGATGTCAGGCACCAGCAGAGTCAAACCCTCGGGCTCCGGATCAGAGCTCTCTGTCTTCATCACACCTTTACTCTTGTCTTTCTTTGATCTGGAACACACGCACACAAATATACTTTCAACCACAACTGAATATTGGCTGCTATATGATAACCGGGATTTCAAAGCTTACCTACATGTATGCGAACGTTTGTGAAAACAAATGAAGCATTAGTAATGCTCCTGAAGAGACACTCACACAAAACTAAAAAAATCTCTGGTTTCACCATTTAGAATACAAAAACGTTTCAATCTTATGACAAACAACATGACAGATTTTTGTCAGGATATCATACAACATCCCAGATACTGTCTTCTACTACGATGTGCTACACGCACAA